>LT934116.1:69905187-70025305 GCA_900231445.1 Triticum turgidum subsp. durum
GTTCAACCACCCCTCCACGGGCACCCCTCCACCGTCTACTGTTCATCCAACCCTCCACACCACGGGTCCTGTTCAACCACCCCTCCACGGGCACCCCTCCACCGTCTAATGTTCATGCAGCCCTCCACCACACCACGGGGTCCTGTTCATCCAGAGGCAACGCCACCGCTCACTGTTCATCCACCCCCCCCCGCAACGCTCACTGTTCATCCAATCGATCGGCTTCAGTTAGCAGCAGTAGCGAAGGAATCACTCGATCGGGTTCAGTTAACAGCCATTGATCGATAGCTCGGGTTCAGTAACGTGTAGCCTGCAATGCAATCGCTCGGGTTCAGTTAGAGCCCAACGCCTCGCTTGGGTTTAGTTAGAGCCAATGCCTCGCACACACGCGCGTACGTGTACGAGAGAAATGCGCATCGCTCGGCCCTTGATCTCCCACCGTAATCGGGAACTCCCTGAAATTTTCCTCGCCCTCGCTTCTACCACGGTTTTTTCCGTCATGGACGGCCCAAAGAATGTATGCAGCTGCGTCTCCGGCCCGCCCAGGACGAAAAGCCCATTTTTTGTCATGATTTTTTGTCATAGAAGTAGGAGCCCACCACATCTATGATGATACCGGGTTTTGTCACAATTATCATCATAGAAGTGTCATATGTATGACAGGAAAAAAATTCGTTTGGCCCAAAATGTCACGGATGTGTCTTTTTTTAGTGCAAGCGTGCGTAGAGTCGTATCAGTGGCCGATAGGACTTGAGAGAGCATTTGTCCTACCTTTAGCTCCTCGTTGGGTTCGACACTCTTACTTATCGAAAGAGGCTACAACTATCCCGTATACTTGCAGGTCATCAGTGGGCACCTATGATTTATGGTGCTCTCCACTTTGGAGTTTGTAGCGGAAAAATCTATCCGCATCCTCTATAGGAGGATCGTCCGCATTGGCCTCCGCCCTTGAGTCCGGCCTCGGAGTCCGGCTGGTGGAAGCGTGACCGACAGGCTCTCCGAATACAGTCCGGCAAGTGCTCTTTCTATCAAAAGGCAGGGAACATCGTTATATTCTAACAATGATAAATTTGTGGCAGGTTTTTAAACATACCTTTGCAACGGAGTCTCGGTCCTAACCGCCTTCCTTTTGAGCCTACCCGACTTCGGTGCCCCTTGTTGGCGAGTCACCGCAGGTTTAGCTTGGCGCCCCGATGGCCTTCCCTGTAAGACACAATACATGTGCGGTGGGTGAAGTGTAAGGAGGGAATCCTTTTCGGAAGTTGGGACTATGGCTTTACTTACCTGGGATACAGGGAGTAGGCCAGGATAATCAGCTATGATGGCCACCATCACACCATCGCAACTCAGCTGGTAAAATGTCCTATCACTGAAAATGCAGGAAAGATTGGAATAAAAGATAGCGACTCACCCAGCTTGGGGGTTGTACATGGAGAATCCATCCCGTGGCTTGATATGGATAAACTCCTCCTCTTCTCCTTTGTACAAATCGGACAGTATCTTCGCCAGAGCGGCGGGAGAATCCAGACCTTTATGGCTGCAGCGGGTGGCATTGTCTTCTCCATTGAAGTGCCACATGGGTTTTCCCCGATATTGAAGTGGCTGCACTCCCCGCATTATGCATACGGACATAACTTCAATTATTGTCAGTCCTGATTTGGCTAGTGTATTTATCTTGTCCATCAGGAAAAGGATCTCTCTGTTATCTTCCTCCTGGGGGCTCCTGGGGCGCCAGCTGTGGTGTTTCTTCAACGGGGCATTTACAAACTCGGGAAGTCCCTTCCGAACATGGTCCGGAAGAGGGACCTCCTCCATATAGAACCATTCTGAGGGCCAGTCTTTGGATGTCTTCTTCGGGGTGTCGGATAGATATCCGGTCCCGGCGATGCGCCATATTTCGGCACCGCCCACTTGATACACCGACTCCTTCTGAGTACGGGGTACGAGGCAGAACAGCCTCTTCCACAGCTCAAAATGGGCCTCGCAGCCCAGGAAAAGCTCGCAGAAGGCAACATAGCCTGCGATATGCAGTATGGAGGCTGGGGTAAAGTTATGCAGCCGGAGGCCGTAGAACTCTAGGAGCCCGCGGAGGAAGGGATGGATTGGAAAGCCGAGCCCCCTCAGCAAGTAAGGGACAAAGCATACCCGCTCTCCCTTGGATGGGTTTGGAAAGCTCTCCGCTTGCTCCCCGCCATTATAAGTGGCTAGTCAGCTCGGACGGGGACCATGTATGCAGGTGGGAGAAACCCCTTGGTCTGCAACTCTACTAATCGGATGTGGGGAACACAACATCTCTCCCAGTCGCCTGGCCTAGTGCTACGGGAGCGAGAGGAGGAACCGCGACGGCCGGCCATGGTGGTGTGGATTTTTTTTCGGGTACGCTCTAATGAATACTCGCTGGGAGGAGATGGTGTGATTTGGATATGAGAATTCTTGTCTCTTTTATAGATGATTTACTCGCATGGTTGGGGTGGCAAATGTAAAAATGCCTCGACTTTTTGCATCCGCTCGACACGTGGAAATAACTGTTATTAAAGCGCAGAAGCCGAGGAGCGCGACATTGATGAGGAGTCGAACACTACTCGTTACAACAATGCTCTGGAGGATTTGGAGAAGAACCCACCTTTCAATGTCAAAGACAATCTACGTGCCGGACTCATCGTCATTGAAGCCTGGTTCGGGGGCTACTGAGGGAGTCCTGGATTAAGGGGTCCTCGGACAGCCGAACTATATACTTTGGCCGGACTATTGGACTATGAAGATACAAGATTGAAGACTCCATCCCGTGTCCGGATGGGACTCTCCTTTGCGTGGAAGGCAGCTTGGATATTCGGATATCCAGATTTCCTTCTCTGTAACCGACTTTGTGTAACCCTAGCCCCCTCCGGTGTCTATATAAACCGGAGGGTTTAGTCCGCAGGAGAACAACAATCATATCATAGGCTAGCTTCTAGGGTTTAGCCTCTACGATCTCGTGGTAGATCAACTCTTGTAATACTTATATCATCAGGATCAATCAAGCAGGAAGTAGGGTATTACCTCCATCGAGAGGGCCCGAACCTGGGTAAAACATCGTGTCCCCTGCCTCCTGTTACCATTAGCCTTAGACGCACAGTTCGGGCCCCCCTACCGTAGATCCGCCGGTTTTGACACCGACAGACAGTCCCGAAAGAAAAATGAATTTACTTTATGTTGTCAAATAATAAATTCCTTGGAAAGTGTTGGTATGGAGGGCACCCGTGGATATGGCTAGCCATGGAAAGTGAAAGTATGGTTGAAGAAGGAATAACCTTTATTTTCTGTTTGGGAACTGCCTATGATATATCTAGCATGGAAAGTGTTGGGAGCTCTAAGTCGTTTTCGTTGGTGAGAAAAAAGTATGCCTCTCAAAATGTTTTTATCTCTCAATTTTCGCTTTGAGCTCTGGCACCTCTAAAAATCCCTACTTCCCTCTGCGAAGGGCCTTTCTTTTACTTTATGCAATTTTTATATGAGTCTCCATCTTCTCTTATAAAGCACCAACTAAGGGGCACTATGATCGTATTTGAGCATTGGGTGTAGCTAATATTCGAGTGTGTTTCATAAATGGATCAATGATTGATCATAATGGGCTAGGGATAACTTGCTTTAGTGTTGATATTTTTAAAGACATGGTTGCTTGTTGGTATGCTTGAGTATTAAAGTCTTCATGTCAAAACTAGAATATTGCTTTGAATCATATAAAAGTCCAAATGTCCATGCTATAAAGAAAAGAAATGTGATGAACATGATAGGCAACATTCCACATCAAAAATTCTGTTTTTATCATTTACCTACTCGAGGACGAGCAGGAATTAAGCTTGGGGATGCTGATACTTCTCCAACGTATCTATAATTTTTATTGTTCCACGTTGTTATAATATCCTTCTTGGATGTTTTACAATCATTTTATAGTCATATTATATCATTTTTTGGTACTAACCTATTGACATAGTGCCAGTGCCAGTTGTTGTTTTCTGCATGTTTTTTACATCGCGGGAAATCAATACCAAACAGAGTCCAAATGCAGCGAAACTTTTTGAGGAATTTTTTGGGCCATAAGACATCCAGTGCCCACCTCGGTGGCCTCTCGTACCACCTCTTTGCTCTATAAATACCCCAATATTCCAGAAAACCTAGGGGAGTCGACGAAAATCAATTCAAGCTGCCGCAGAGTCCAGAACCACCAGATCCAATCTAGACACCATCACGGAGGGGTGCATCATGTCCATTGGTGCCTCTCTGATGATGCGTGAGGAGTTCTTTGTAGACCTACGGGTGTGTAGTTAGTAGCTAGATGGTTTCCTCTCTCTCTTTTGATTCTCAATACAATGGTCTCTTGGAGATCCATATGTGTAACTCTTTTTGCAGTGTGTTTGTTGGGATCCGATGAACTTTGAGTTTATGATCAGATCTATGTTTTTATCCATGAAAGTTATTTGAGTCTTCTTTGATCTCTTATATGCATGATTGCTTATAGCCTCGTATTTCTTCTCCGATATTTTGGTTTTGTTTGGCCAACTTGATCTATTTATCTTGCAATGGGAAGAGGTGCTTTGTGATGGGTTCGATCTTACGGTGCTTGATCCCAGTGACATAAGGGGAACCGACACGTATGTATCGTTGCCATTAAGGATAAAAAGATGGGGTCTATTTCCACATAAATAGATCTTGTCTACATCATGTCATCGTTCTTATTGCATTACTCTGTTTCTCCATGAACTTAATACACTAGATGGATGCTGGATAGCGGTTGATGTGTGGAGTAATAGTAGTAGATGCAGGTAGGAGTCGGTCTACTAATCTTGGATGTGATGCCTATATAATGATAATTGCCTGGATATCATCATGATTATTTGAAGTTCTATCAATTGTCCAATAGTAATTTGTTCACCCACCGTTTGCTATTTTTTCTCGAGAGAAGCCACTAGTGAAACCTACGGCCCCGGGTCTCTTCTTTAATATATTTGCCTTTGCGATCTATTTTATTTGCCTTTTATTTTCAGATCTATTAAACCAAAAATACAAAAATACCTTTCTGCACTTTATTTTATTTGGCGTTCGATCTATCATTATTTACAACTCTCTCATGTCCGTTTGCCAATTTCTGGCGCCGTTGCCCGAAAGGGATTGACAACACCTTTAAGATGTTGGGTTGCGAGTATTTGTTATTTGTGTGCAAGTGTTGTTTATGTAATGTTGCTTGGTTCTCCTACTGGTTCGATAACCTTGGTCTCATCACTAAGGGAAATACCTACCGTCACTGTGCTGCATCATCCCTTCCTCTTTGGGGAAATACCGACGTTGTCTAGCAGACATCACCTACTACTACGTGGAGACCGCCGACGACCAGGAGTAGTTAGGAGGCTCCAAGACAGGAGGCCTTGCCTTTTTGATCGTTGTTGCTTTTGTGCTAGCCTTCTTAAGGCAGACTTGCTTAACTTATGTCCATACTCAGATATTGTTGCTTCCACTGACTCGTTTGTACTCGAGCTGATGTATTCAAGCCCTCGAGGCCCCTGTCTTGTAATATAAAGCATGTATTATTTTAATTTGTGTCTAGAGTTGTGTTGTGATATCTTCCCACGAGTCCCTAATCTTGATTGTACACATTTGTGTGTATGATTCGTGTATGACTGAATCGGGGGCATCACCGACATGATCATTGTTCAAGAAATCTTCCGATTCACCGATTAATCTTCCAATTTATCACTAATCAGGGGGTGACCGATAAGATTATGCCTTATCTTTGCTGTTTATCTGTCGGACCAATTTATCATTCTGACAAGCGAATTATCGGGAATCTACCGATAAATCAGACCTATTCACATGATGTTTGCAAAAACTATGTTTATTTATGTTGTGTGGACCTTGTTATGGAATATGTACTATTGTCCTATTTTTTTGCCATTATACGAGGATTCAAAGGCTAGAAATCAAGTTAACACTTCTGTCAAATATTTTTTTGGTATTGAATATAGCGTATTTTAGTGTTGGGAACTTGAGATTTGCAAAAAAATATCCGATTAATAGTTGATCAATAAAATCAATTAATAGGCCATTTTCCGATTAATCTCTAATCCCTAGCTGACCGAGACAATAACGATAAGCAATATCCTCAACATTGGACATGATGGGCCTGAAAATGCCAAAGACCATTAACAGGCCGAAAGGCACATCAGACCATAAATGGGCTCAAGATGACCACATGCAGTTAACAGGCCAAAAGACAACTCACACCATAAATGGGTCCAACGACACTGCCAGTCATTTTTAGGCTGAATTACACACCGGGTTGTAAATTGGCCCAAGGAAACCACGACACGTTAATAGGACAAAAGACAGATCATGCCCAAATAGGCCCAAACAAACAATGGGGCGTTCACATTCCAAAAGGTACATTAAGCTGCGAATGGGCCCAAAGACAACACTCATCACAAATGGGCCCAAAGACAACACTCACCACAAATGGGCCGTAATTATTAACGAGTCTTAATAATGTCAAGTGTTCCACTGGCGGGTGCCGACTTGAATTGGTGCAGGTCCTAACGGGTCTTATGGACCTGGGCTGTAAGTGGATTATCTGCAAGCAAGGTGTTGGTGGTCCTTTCTTGGGCTAGTCCACTAACTTTTTGCTAAGTTGCGTGGGCCTTATGTAGGCCTTTGGCCAGGGTGGCCTTTTTAACTAAACAGACCACTATTTCATGGTGGCACGTGTCATCGCTTCATAGGCGCATGTCGTCCGTTGGATGGGCGACACTTGTTCTAATGAACAACTAACATGTGCTTGCATTCGCGATTAAGAAGCCGACACACAGAGGACCATGAGTTTTCCACGTCATTAATGGGTATTAGATCCGGATCACACACCCGATAGCTTAACGGTGACCCGTTACAGTGGTTACCACGTGTCGGTTACCCTTGATGAAACACTTACACAACACGCCATTTTCTGTCAACGAAGTGCACACTTCGATGATGAAAAAGTGATTATTTGTTATGGAACACATATATGATAGCACATGTATGACTATCTCGATTCTGTCATAAAACTTTCACATATGTACATGAGTGGAAGAAAACATGCCTACTATGACAAAAACTAATCATCACAAATGTGTCTTCTATAGTGGCATTGCTCGGAATTTTGGTCAGAGATATGAATATGTATGGACTATCGAAGCCTAGCTACATGGGCAACCTGGAACTTATTAGGTGTCTTTCTTAGCTTTATGTCTTTGAGTTTAGCTTGCATTCATGTTTGCACTAGCACTTTCATTTTTTACATGATTTGATATTAGAGTTGGTTTGAGGCATAGTTCAATAGGTAAAATATTCTTCTTATCAAATTATATATGCGCTACTAATGCTCGGTAAAACTTATCTAAATATATTCTCCATTTGGATATGGGGCTAACGTTTCAGGCCCTTCAGAAGAAAAAGTGTTGTTATAGGCGTTCCAAAGGAGATGGTGCCTGGTACGATGATACGTCTCCAACGTATCTATAATTTATGAAGTATTCATGCCATGTTTACAATAGTTTTATATGATTTTGGTATGATTTGATTAGAACTAACCCGAACTGACGTTGTTTTTAGCAGAACTAATGTGGTGTTGTTTTTGTGCAGAAATAAAAGTTCTCGAAACGCGCTGAAAATCAATGGAGATTTTTCTGGAAAATATGAAAAATACTGGAACAAAAATCTACCGGAGGGGAGTCTTGTGGGCCCCATGAGGGTGGGGCGCGCGCCCACCCCCCTGGGGCATGCCCCCTGCCTTGTGGACTCCTCGAGGGCCCCCCTGACATGAAATCAACGCCAACTCCTCCTATAAATACAAAAACCTTCGGGAAATAACCTAGATCGGAAGTTCCGCCGCTGCAAGCCTCTATAGCCACAAGAAATCAATCTAGGCCCTCTCTGGCACCCTGCCGGAGGGGGCCATCATCACCGGAGGCCATGGAGGAGGATCCCGGAGGGTCCATCATCGCCATGAAGGCCAAGGACCAGAGGGAGAACCTCTCCCCATCCAGGGGGGCATGGAGGAGGAAGCACAAGGGGGAGGACCTCTCCTCCTCTCTCTCGGTGGCGCCGGAGTGCCATCGGGAGGGGAATCATCACTGCGGTGATCATCTTCATCAACATCACCATCACCATCATCATCACCACCCTCATCTCTTTTACGCGGTCCACTCTCTCGCACCCCGCTGTAATCCCTACTTGAACATGGTGCTTTATGCCACATATTATGATCCAATGATGTGTTGCCATCCTATGATGTTTTGAGTAGATATCTTTTGTCTTTGGGTTGATTGATGATCTAGATTGGTACGAGTTGTATGTTTTATTTTGGTGTTGTCCTATTGTGCCCTCCGTGTCGCGCAAGCATGAGGGATTCCTGCTGTAGGGTGTTGCAATACGTTCATGATTCGCTTATAGTGGGTTGCTTGAGTGACAGAAGTATAAACCCAAGTAAGGGGGTTGTGGCGTATGGGATAAAGGGGACTTGATGCTTTAATGCTATGGTTGGGTTTTACCTTAATGATCTTTAGTAGTTGCGGATGCTTGCTAGAGTTCCAATCATAAGTGCATATGATCCAAGAAGAGAAAGTATGTTAGCTTATGCCTCTCCCTCATATGAAATTGCAATCACGACTATCGGTCTTGTTAACAATTGCCTAGGATAATTCCGCACACCGATCCATCATTATTCCACACTCGCTATTTATAATATTTAGTAATATATTCTAACTTTATGATAACAGCACCTACTTTTATATTTTAGCTCTCCGATATCATGCAAAGTTATCATCTTCATACCCACAACGTAGTTTTATTTCTCGTATCTAGTTGGAAGCAAACGTTCAGTGTACATAGAGTCGTATCAGTGGCAGATAGGACTTGAGAGAATATTGATCTTACCTTTAGCTCCTTGTGGGTTCGACACACCATACTTATCTCACTTCCACCTTTGGAAATTGCTATGATGATTCCCTGCACTTGGGGATTATCATACGACCGTGAGAGGTTGTACCATCCTGGCACAGAGGCAATTGCCTATTTAGGAGAGAAGACAGAGCATGGTACAACTAAGGGAATCCTGGAATGTGGGGTCCTTGGGGAGCCGGCCTATGTGACATGGGCCGGACTGATGGGCCGTGAAGATACGAGATAGAAGGTCTTCTCCCGTGTCCGGATGGGAATCTCCTTTGCATTGACGACAAGCTTGGCATCCGGATGTGTAGTTTCCTTCCTATGTAAACCAACTTTGTATGACCCTAGTCCCCTCCGGTGCTTATATAAACTGGAGGGTTTAGTCCTTAGGGGTAACCACAATCATACAGGCTAGACATCTAGGGTTTAGCCATTACGATCTCGAGGTAGATCAACTCTTGTAACCCCTATACTCATCAAAGTCAATCAAGCAGGGAGTAGGGTATTACCTCCATTAAGAGGGCCCAAACCTGGGTAAACATCGTGTCCCCTACCTCCTGTTATGTTCGATCCTTAGACGCACAGTTCGGGACCGCCTACCCGAGATCAACCGGTTTTGACACCGACGTTGGTGCTTTCATTGAGAGTTCCACCATGTCATTGCCAGAAGGCTCGATGGCTCCATCAATCATCTACAACAACACCGCCCTGAGGGAGACTTTTTTCCCCGGCCAAATCTTCGTATTCGGCGGCTTCGCGCTGCGTGCCAATTCGATTGGCCATATGGAGCAGATCGACAGCTACGCCCCGGTCACAGATCAGTTTTGGAAACTTAAACTATGTCACCGATATCCGAGGAGACTTGATCTTCCAAGGGTTCGTGGCCTCGACCACTGCTCCGGCCTTAGATCCAGAACCCCTTACTGAGTCTGAAGACGGGAACTTAGAGCCTGTTGGACTCTCCACAGCCATAGAGCTCAACACAGGAGATACGGAGGGGATCGTTTCACCGGCAAGACCGGAGTCACACCAGGCTCCCTTCATCAACGTGAAGCCGGACTCACCCCCGAACACCAGCTCCGAACTCTTGAGGTCCACGTTATACGAGCTCGACCAGAGAACTCCTGTCCCACCCTGCTCCACAGATTCTCGCTTCCCTGTCCAAACCTCATTCTTAAACGAGGCCCTGGACTTAATGCAATCTCTCGCCATTACAGAAGGATCGCTACCGAACTACGCCCGGCCCACACTAGGGGCTGAGAGTGGAATTTTATGTCCCACCCACCACCCACTTCATAGCCACTGTCGAGGACTTAACCGACATGCTCGATTACGCTTCCGAAGACATCGATGGCATGGACGACGATGTCGGAGAAGAACAAAGCCAGAACCCGCCGTTTACCGGATGCTAGACAACTACTTCCACATTTGACGTGTACATGGTGGACACACCAAAAGAGGATGACAGCGAAGGTGGGAAGGATCCAGTCGAGGACAAGCCTCCCGTGGCACCACCAAAGCGTCGATGTCAGCGGCGCTGCTCTAAATCGCATCGCGAAAAAGATAGCAATACCGACACCGAAGACAATAATACTCTGGATAATGCCGAAGAACAAGAAGCCCCTATCAAACCAACATCCGAGCATGATGATTTGGAGGATGGGCAAGTCAACCCGACGATCCCATCGGGAACGAGGGCTCGGAGGATAGTAACTACTTACTGATCTCCGAAGAGGACAAGAGCCTCGGCGACGAAGAATTCATCATGCCAGAGGAACCCCTCGAACAAGAGCGCTTTAAGCGCCGGCTAATAGCCACTGCAAGAAGCTTGAAAAAGAAGCAGCAACAGCTTTAAGCTGATCAGGATCTGCTCAATGACAGATGGACTGATGTCCTGGCAGCCGAGGAGTACGGCCTCAAATGCCCAACCAAGAGTTATCCAAAGCGCAAGCTGCTACCCCAATTCGACGACGAGGCCCCAGAGCCTATACCGCCAACGCGTAACGTTGCCGACAGACCTGACCGACCACCACATGGCCAAGACAGAGCGGTAACTCAAGCTGAACACCAGCCTGCACCACCCCACCATGAAGGCAGAGAGACGACAGCTACAGGATACACTTATGACCTACGATAGGACCTGGCTAATAGAGTTGGTCAGACTAGATCGGGCGCGCCCCAGCGCGAGAAGACGGCCATCAGGCCTGGCGCGATGAACACAACTTCACACAGGCTGAAAACCGCATACGGACTCCATCCGAACTGCGTCGTGATGTTGCCCAATATAGAGGCGCCGCACACCCCCTATTCTTCACTGATGAGGTAATGGAGCACCAGTTCCCAGAAGGGTTTAAACCCGTGAACATCGAATCATACGATGGCACAACACATCCCGCAGTATGGATTGAAGATTTTCTTCTCCACATTCACATGGCTTGCGGTGACGATCTACATGCCATCAAATTTCTCCCCCTCAAACTCAAGGGACCAGCTTGGCACTGGTTAGACAGCCTCTCACAAAACTCTATTGGAAGCTAGGAAGACCTGGAGGATGCCTTTCGAGACAACTTCCAGGGCACTTATATCCGGCCTCCGGACGCCGACGACCTCAGTCACATAGTCCAGCAGCCCGGAGAGTCAGCCAGAAAATTCTGGACCCGGTTCCTAATTAGAAAGAACCAAATTGTTGATTGTCCACACGCAGAGGCTCTAGAAGCCTTTAAACACAGCATCCGCGATGAATGGCTTGCCCGACACCTCGGCTAAGAAAAGCCGAAGTCCATGGCAGCCCTCACATCACTCATGACCCGCTTTTACACAGGCGAAGATAGCTGGCTTGCCCGTAGCAGCAACAGTAACAACGATCTTGGCACTTCCGAAGCAAGGAACAGATACGGTAGGCCCCAACGCAACAAAAACAAGCGTCAGAGCAACATCGACAATGCCGAAGACACGACGGTCAATGCCGGATTCAGTGGCTCCAAACTTGGTCAGCAGAAGAGGCCATTCAAAAGAAACAAAGACGGTTCATCTAGCTTGGACCAAATACTCGATCGACCTTGCGAGATTCACGGCACCCCTGACAAGCCTGCTAATCATACCAACAGAAACTGTTGGGTCTTTAAACAGGCTGGTAAGTTAAACACCGAGCACACAGGGAAAGGGTCGCCCAGCGAGGATGACGACGAGGAGCCTCACTCGCCGAACACAAGGGGACAGAAGAAATTTCCCCCCGAGGTCAAGACAGTGAACATGATATACGCTACCCACATCCCCAAGAGGGAGTGCAAGCGCGCATTAAAGGACGTCTATGCGATAGAGCCAGTCGCCCCAAAATTCAACCCATGGTCAGCATGCCCGATCACTTTTGATCATAGGGACCATCCGGCCAGTATCCATCATGGAGGTTCAACCGCGTTGTTCCTTGACCCAATTATCGATGGATTCCACCTCACGAGAGTCCTCATGGACGGCGGCAACAGTCTTAACCTGCTCTACCAGGACACAGTCTTGAAAATGGGTATTGACTCGTCAAGAATCAATCCCACCAAAACTACTTTTAAAGGAGTAATACCTAGTGTAGAGGCCTGCTGCACGGGCTCAATCACATTGGTAGTCGTCTTTGGTTCGTCAGACAACTTCCAAAGCGAAGACTTGATCTTTGACATCGTCCCTTTCCGCAGTGGCTATCATGCACTGCTCGAACGAACTGCGTTTGCCCGCTTCCATGCGATCCTGCACTATGCTTATCTAAAACTCAAGATGCCAGGACCACATAGTGTTATAACAGTCCATGGAAACACGGATCGCTCCCTCTGCACTGAGGAACACACCGTGGCCCTTGCAGCGGAGGTGCAGATCGGCCTTATCAAGCCAAACTCCACATCGGCAGTCAAGCCCCCGGACCCTGTCAAACGAGTCCGGACTAACCTGCAGAATGATAGTCCAGCTCGTCAGGAGCTCGATTAGCAATTCGGCCTCTGTCTTAGCTCCAACCGAACTGCGGCGTATATACCGCGTGCACATAACTATGCACTAAAGATACCATGGGCGACGATGGAGGCATATCAAGGATAAAGTCCACAATACGGCTCGACCGTACCTGGACCCCATATCTACCCTTTTCTTAACTTCTTTTTTTTCAGGTTCCCTACAACCCACATCACCTTTTTATGGTGCCAAGGCCCCTTTTCCCGGCCTCTTATGAAAACCTGCTCATTAATCCTCTCAAAATATCACATACCAAGGTGAAAAGCAGCGCATATATATGACAGAGAACCTAAAGGATCTTTAAAGATCACCTCTTCAACTTTTTTAGTACCTGTACACAACTTTCCCTTATGCTCGGCATGTAAAAAAGCCTCAATGCTTATAGCATTATCTGTACAAATACGTTTTGACATATCAATCAGACTATAATGGAAACAGTTTTCTTTGCCCAACCTATTCGGTAATGGCTTATTTCCTAATCTGTATTCCATCTTTTTCTTTAGTACGCTTGTCATGTACACCTCGGTACAACTTAAATCGCCAAGGGATCCATTCAGCCATGTACATTCCTTCAAAATAACATAAGTTTAGTACAATTCGGCATCCCGAATATAGCATTATATGCATCGGCTCCGAATCATGTCTTTGGTCAATAGTTGGGTTGCCCGGCTCCTGTGGTTACTACCATACGTTCCGCTTGTTCGGCTAAGGTAGTAAAGGGAGAACTACAGCGATTGTGTTTCCGGCTCATCCGGACAAACACCTCAGTAGAGAAAGTCAAAAACTGACTGTCATGATGCGGCAAGAGCTGGTCAGCTATTCGGTGGCTAGTTATAAATCTATTGTGATTTTTTCCGTGTTATGTGACGGACCGGTCCTTACCAGGACGGGCGTCTACAACACCCATGTTCGGACCATCGAACAATACCAGGGGCTGCGCCTACAATCTGATTGCCAAACTCCTATGGCTAAGTGAGAGTAATAAAGCCACATAGTCTGATTGCCTGGTTCGCCGCCCTAACACCTCCATCAAGGACCAGATCGTTGGATTAAGTGTGTTTTTGTGCTGTTCCGAACACCCCCGTAGTATCTACGTGAGGGGCTAAAGCTGACGACTGGCCAACTCAGATTCAATAAACGGCTGCAGCGGAGGATAAATATTTTTAGATGAAACGAGACTAATATCATACAAACAACTTGTTTTCATAATACAAAGTTCGGGCAACACAGATACATTCATTCGAAAATGATGTCCTTCGAACACATGCCCTCTATAATGCAGGATCTTTAAAGGACGTCGTTGAAGTATCGCTCCGGTGTATGGTGCTCCTTGCCCACGGGCGGTCCCTCGGTTGCAAGACTGGTGGCATTCATCTTCGCCCACTGCACCTTGACATGGGCAAAGGCCATCCGGGCACCTTCGATACAGACTGGCCGCTTTATAGCGTCAAGTCGTGGGCAGGCATCGACTAGCCGCTTCACAAGCCCAAAGTAGCTACTGGGTATGGGTTCGGCTGGCCAAAGACGGGCTATAACATCCTTCATGGCCAGTTCGGCCACCCTATGTAGCTCGGTCAGCTGTTTCAGCTGATCACCAAGGGGCACAGGATGCTCCAATGCAAGGTACTGCGACCAGAACAACTTCTTTGTTGAGCTCCCCTCTTCGGCTCGGAAGAAATCTGCAGCATTAGCAATACTTCAAGGAAGATCCGCAAACGCTCCTGGAGGACTCCAAATGCATGAGAGTAAGGTGTACTTTCTCCTCACAACTTTCCTCTGCATATTAAAGGCCTTACCCGCCGCGGTCTACTTGGCCTCTCAGATCTCCCGATAGGCGCCTTGGGTTTCAATCCAAGCCTCCTTTGCACTTTGGAGCACCGTAGCAAGTTCGGAGTCTCAATCTGACACCTTGCGCTCCAAGGACTCACATTTGCTTATAGCATCAGTGAGATCTTGTTGGACTTTCTCCAACCTCACTTCATGTTTTTGGCGAGCGGTCTGTTCCTCGTCCGCCTCCTTCTTGGCCTCGGCCAGCGCGCTCTTGAGGGCTTCGACCTCAGACGTGTCTACTATGAGCATAATGCTACGTCTTGAGCTTGCGTTGGTTTTCCTTGAAGAGGAAAGGGTGATGCAGCACAATAGCATAAGTATTTCCCTCAGTTTTTAAGAACCAAGGTATCAATCTAGTAGGAGGCTCCTCACAAGTCCCACGAACCTACACAAACAAACAAAAACCTCGCAACCAACGCGATAAAGGGGTTGTCAATCCCTTCATGGCCACTTGCGAAAGTGAGATCTGATAGAGATAATATGATAAGATAAATATATTTTTGGTATTTTATAATATAGATGCAAAAAGTAAAGATGCAAATAAAAGTAGATTGAAAGCTTATATGAGAAAAATAGACCCGGGGGCCATAGGTTTCACTAGAGGATTCTCTCGAGATAGCATAAGTAATACGGTGGGTGAACAAATTACTGTCGATCAATTGATAGAAAAGCGAATAATTATGAGATTATCTAGGCATGATCACTTATATAGGCATCACATCCATGACAAGTAGACCGACTCCTGCCTACATCGACTACTATTACTCCACACATCGACCACTATCCAACATGCATCTAGAGTATTAAGTTCATAAGAAGAGAATAACGCATTAAGAAAGATGACATGATGTAGAGGGATAAACTCAAGCAATATGATATAAACCCCATCTTTTTATCCTCGATGGCAACAATACAATACGTGCCTTGCAACCCTTTCTGTCACTGGGTAAGGACACCACAAGATTGAACCCAAAGCTAAGCACTTCTCCCATGGCAAGAAAGATCAATCTAGTAGGCCAAACCAAACCGATAATTCGAAGAGACTTGCAAAGATAACTCAATCATACATAAAAGAATTTAGAGAAGATTCAAATATTACTCATAGATAAACTTGATCATAAACCCACAATTCATCGGATCTCGACAAACACACCGCAAAAAGAGTTTACATCAAATAGATCTCCACAAGAAAGGGGGAGAACATTGTATTGAGATCCAAAAAGAGAGAAGAAGCCATCTAGCTAATAACTATGGACCCAAAGGTCTGTGGTAAACTACTCACAACTCATCGGAAGGGCTATGGTGTTAATGTAGAAGCCCTCCGTGGTGGATTCCCCCTCCGGCAGAATGCCGACGACATCTCCAAGATGGGATCTCGCGGATACAGAAGGTTACGGTGGCGGAAATATTTCTTTGGTGGCTCCCTAGATGTTTTCGGGGTACGTAGGCTTATATAGGAGGAAGAAGTATGTCGGTGGCTGCTCGAGGGGCCCAGGAGACAGGGGCGTGCCCTCCTATCTCTTGGCCGCCTCGTTTGCTTCTTGAATTGCACTCCAAGTTCTCCGGATCACGTTCGTTCCAAAAATCACGCTCCCGAAGGTTTCATTCCGTTTGGACTCCGTTTGATATTCCTTTTGCTTCGAAATACTAAAATAGGCAAAAAACAGCAATACGGGTTGGGCCTCCGGTTAGTAGGTTAGTCCCAAAAATGATATAAATGTGTAAAATAAAGCCCCTAAACATCCAAAATAGGTAATATAATAGCATGGAACAATCAAAAATTATAGATACGTTGGAGACGTATCAAGCATCCCCAAGCTTAATTCCTGCTCGTCCTCGAGTAGGTAAATGATAAAAAACAGAATTTTTGATGTGGAATGCTACCTAGCATAATTCTCAATGTATTTCTCTTTATTGTGGCATGAATGTTCAGATCCAAATGATTCAAAATAAAAGTTCATGTTGACAAAAGAAATAGTAGTACTTCAAGCATACTAATAAAAGCAATCATGTCTTCTCAAAATAACATGGCTAAAGAAAGTTCATCCCTACAAAATCATATAGTTAGGCTATGCTTCATTTTCTTCACACAAAGATGTTCCCAACTTCTATACCCCCGATGACAAGCCAAGCAATTGTTTCGCACTTAAATAATCTCAAACTTTTTCAACCTTCACGCAATACATGAGCGTGAGCCATGAATATAGCACTATGGGTGTAATAGAATAATGATTGGGGGTTGTGTGGAGAAGACAAAAAAGGAGAAAGTCTCACATTGACGAGGATAATCAACGGGCTATGGAGATGCCCATCAATTGATGTCAACATGAGGAGTAGGGATTGCCATGCAACGGATGCACTAGAGCTATAAATGAATGAAAGCTCAACAAAAGAAACTAGTGGGTGTGCATCCAACTTGCTTTCTCACGAAGACCTAGGGCATTTGAGGAAGCCCATCGTAGGAATATACAAGCCAAGTTCTATAATGAAAAAATCCCATTAGTATATGAAAGTGACAACATGTGAAACTCTCTATATGAAAAACATGGTGCTACTTTGAAGCACAATATATGAGACTCACTATATGAAGAACACGGTGCTACTTTGAAGCACAAGTGAGGGAGTCCTGGATTAGGGGGTGTCCGGATGGCCGGACTATGACCTTTGGCCGGACTCCCGGACTATGAAGATACAAGATTGAAGACTTCGTACCGTGTCCGGATAGGACTTTCCTTGGCTTGGAAGGCAAGCTTGGCGATATGATATGAAGATCTCCTCCCATTGTAACCGACTCTATGTAACCCTAGCCCTCTCCAGTGTCTATATAAACCGGAGAGTTTTAGTCTGTAGGACGAACAACAATCATACCATAGGCTAGCTTCTAGGGTTTAGCCTCTCTGATCTCGTGGTAGATCAACTCTTGTACTACCCATATCATCAATATTAATCAAGCAGGAGTAGGGTTTTACCTCCATCGAGAGGGCCCGAACCTGGGTAAAAACACTGTGTCCCTTGTCTCCTGTTACCATCCGCCTAGACGCATAGTTCGGGACCCCCTACCCGAGATCCGTCGGTTTTGACACCGACATTGGTGCTTTCATTGAGAGTTCCTCTGTGTCATCACCTTTAGGCCTGATGGCTTCTTCGATCATCAACCACGACGCGGTCCAGGATGAGACTTTTCTCCCCGGACAGATCTTCGTATTCGACGGCTTCGCACTGCGGGCCAATTCGCTTGGCCATCTGGAGCAGATCGAAAGCTATGCCCCTGCCATCAGGTCAGATTTGGAAGCTTAAACTATACGGCCGACATCCGCGGGGACTTGATCTTCGATGGATTCGAGCTACAGCCGAGCGCGCCGCACTGTCATGATGGGCATGATCTAGCTCTGCCGCCAGACAGCGCCCAGAGCGCCGCTCAGGTGTCCGCTCCGACCATTAGCTTGGAGCCGACTGTGCTAGTCGGGGACGGACGATTGGTCGCCGCCCCAGGAGCCGCAATCTCTACGGTGATAGAGTCGAATACCAGCCTAGTCCTTTGCGAGGCCTGTGACTCCAAGGTGCCGGACTCCGTTCCGGACTCTGAATCCTCCGCACCCCTTCCGATCGAACCCGATTGGGCTCCGATCATGGAGTTCACCGCCGCGGACGTCTTTCAGCACTCACCCTTTGATGAGATCCTGAATTCACTAAAATCTCTCTCTTTGTCAGGAGAGCCCTGGTCGGACTATGGTCAGTATGCTTGGGATGCGGAGGACGAAGAAATTCGAAACCCACCCACCACCCACTTCGTAGCCACTGTCGACGATCTAACCGAGATGCTCGACTTCGACTCCAAAGACATCGACGGTATGGACGCCGATGAAGGAGACGACCAAGAACCAGCGCCTATAGAGCACCGGACAATCACCTTATCACATGATGTATACATGGTGGACACACCTAAAAGAAGCAATGACGAGGATCAAAAGGGCGCAACCAGGGATCGTTCCCTCGAAAAACAATCAAAGTGGCGGCATAAGCGCCGCACCAAGCCCCACCTCGACAGAGACCCAGCCATAGAGCAGGGCGAATCAACGGAAGACGAACATGCCATCGAGCAACAGTTCAAACAGGGCGGACAAACCGAACAATCCGTCCCCGGCAAAGATAATAGTCCGAACAACCTCACGCCGGACAAATCACTGGAGCACCGGAACCTCCACCAAAGGCTCATCGCCACTACGCGTAGCCTGAAGAAGCAGAAGCGGAAGCTCAAAACAGCGGAAGGTGCACTCAGAATTAGATGGGCAAAGTACTCAATACCGCACACAAGTAAGGCAACAGCCATCACAGAAAGAGCTATCCGAAGTGGAAATTACTACCGGAATTTGATGAAGAGACCTTAGAGCCCCCACAGTCAAAAAACAATGAAGCCACCAGGTCGGATAGACGACCCCATGATCGACCTCAAGCGACAAAGGACGCCGCACTCAATACGGCACGTGATCCGCCCATGGATTCGCATCAGAAAATTGGTCCAACCAGATCCATCTACAGGCCAAGAAAGCAAGCTCCAGTGAGCAATGCAACACAAAAAATATCCGAACATCGCGGCACACCTACTTATAGGGGCGCCGCACATCCCCTATGTTTCATCGATTAGGTACTGGATCATGAATTTCCAGCGGGATTCAAGCCCGTAAACATAGAAGCATACGACGGAACAATAGACCCTGGAGTCTGGATCGAGGATTATATCCTCCACATACACATGGCCAAAGGATATGACCTTCACGCCATAAAATACTTACCCCTTAAGCTCAAAGGGCTAGCCCGGCATTGGCTTAAAAGCCTTCCCAAAAACACCATAGGAAGTTGGGAAGAGCTCGAGGATGCCTTCCGGGTAAATTTTCAAGGGACCTATGTCCGACCTCTGGATGCAGACGATCTGAGTCATATAACTCAACAACCTGGAGAGTCAGCCCGGAAACTCTGGAACAGATTTCTTACTAAAAAGAATCAGATAGTCGACTGTCCGGACGCCGAAGCCCTAGCAGCTTTCAAACATAGCGTCCGAGACGAATGGCTCGCCAGACACCTTGGCCAAGAAAAGCCAAGAACAATGGCCGCATTAACAAGCCTCATGACCCGCTTTTGCGCAGGAGAGGATAGCTGGTTGGCAAGAAGCAGCACCAGCGACCCAAGTACATCCGAACTCAGAGATGGAAACGGGAAACCGCGTCGTAACAAAGAACAGCGCCGGATAAAGGATAACAGCCCGATGAGCACGGCAGTCAATGCCGGATTCAAAAGCTCTCGGCAAAATCAGAAGAAGCCGCCTCCCAAAGATGACAGGGACGAGCTATCTAACCTCAACAAAATCTTGGACAAAATATGTCAAATCCACAGTAATCCCGGGCGACCTGCAAATCACACCCACAGAGATTGCTGGGTCTTCAAGCAGTCCGGCAAACTCAACGCCGAACACAAGGGGCTCGACGCACCCCACAAGCAGAACACCGGAGAACAAAATAAGTTCCCACAAGAAGTCAAAACAGTAAATTCGCTTCAGGTGACAAAAGGGAAAAACAGAATGGCGCCTACAAAGATACGCGCCATACGGCCTGCACCAGAGGAGCACCGCCACTGGTTGTTACAACCAATCACCTTCGATCATCAGGATTACTCCAGAGGTATCCGGCATGCAGGCTGGACTGCCTTGGTCTTGGATCCGATTATTAAAGGACTCCAATTTACAGAAGTCCTAATGGACGGCGGCAGTGACCTAAACCTATTATATCAGGACACAATAAGCAAACTGGGGGTAAACCCAGCAATAATTCGCCATGGCAATACTTCCTTTCAAGGAGTCACGCCGGGCCTAGATACCCAGAGTATGGGTTCCCTTTCGTTAGAAGTCATGTTCGGCTCACCCGACAACTTCCGAAGCGAAAAGCTAACTTTCTACATCGCCCCATTCATAAGTCGCTATCAAGCGCTACTGGGATGCGAAGCTTTCACCCGCTTTAATGCAATACCGCATTATGCATCCCTTACACTCAAAATGCCCAGTCCATGAGGCATCATCTCATTAAAGGGAAATATCAATTGATCCCTGAAGTACGGATAATGGTGTAGCCGCCTTGACAGCCGCACACCAATCCAGCTTTACTACCCAGGACACGGCTCGACGAGTCCGGCGTAAACATACAAAGGCTTAATAGCCGCATAACCCTGTACAAGGGGCTCCGCGTGTTTACACCAGGAGACAATACGGCTCAATTTTACTCATGTCTTCGTATTATATTTTGTGTATTTTAATATATATTTCTCGCACAATTATCCTTTACTAAGTTCCTCTCTTTCATAGATGAACACCGTGCTATGCCCGTCCAGGATACGACACAACGGAGACACAGGCGCAGACGTGCAGTAGGGACCCGTTCTAAGGATTCTTTTTAGATTAAGACCCTGCGTAAACCTTTTTTACTGTCTCTTGTTGATAACATCCGCCGGTTTTTGCTATAACCGAGGAGGAGGCTGGCGTCTTGGCATGTGGCCACGCCAGAATTTTGCGCGTTCCTGGGCACCATGGGCTTCTTACCAAGGGCTTTTGTTCGGCCCATTTTCATAAAGACCGAATACCTTAGGGAGTGTTCGGCGTCGCGAGTTTGGCCTTATATGCATCAGCTCCGAATCATGTCTTTGGTCAAATGTTGGGTTTGCCCGGCTCCTGTGTTTTGCTGCCTTACGTTCCGCTCTATCGGCTAAGGCGGCACCAGGAGAACTACTGCGATTGTGCCCCGGTTCGGCCAGGCGAGCACCTCAGTAGAGAAAGCCGAAAACTGACTGTCATAATATAGCGAGAGACTGGTCAACCACTCGATGACTTTCGGAATCTTTCGGATTCCTCCGCATTAACAAAGGGCCGCTTCCCGGTCAGGCACACACGCGCCCTGAATTCGAGCAAGCGCGGTGCCCCTAGGGGCTATTCAGTAGCACCACTGTCAAACTCCTATGGCTAAGTGAAAGTGATAAAGCATTATAGTCCGGTTGCCTAGTTCGCTGCGCTATCACCTCCTTTATAGGACCAAGACGTTGGATTAAGTGTGAAAAGGCGCCTTTTTGTGAACACCCCCGCATTATATGCGTGGGGGATGAAGCCAACGACTGCCATCTTTCAGGTTATATACACATATACATTAACGGCCGTACAGGAGGCATTATAATTCTTGCAAGCACAGGTATAAAAAGCTTTTATATTCTATCAAAATATTTGTTTTACAATAGCACATGCTATTCGAACACAACACCCTTCGAGCACTGCGCCTCTATTAAACGAGCGCCCTGAAGAACTTCCTCAAAGTAGTGCCTGGCAGGTACTCGGCTTTCGTCCGAATCCCGGGATGCAACAACACTGGCCTTCATATCCGCCCAGTATGTTTTGACACAGGCAAGAGCCATCTGTGCACCCTCTATGCACGCCGACCTCTTCATTGCATCAGCATGCGGCACCGAACCAAGGAACTGTTGCACCAAGCTAAAATAACTCTTCGGCTCTGGCTCTCCCGACCATAGACGACTCGCAACATACCTCATGGCGAGTCCGGATAACCTGTTCAGCTCCGCCCGGGCGGCCAAACGGTCGGATACCAAAAGTGGGTGTTCTGGATTGTGGAACTGCGACCAAAAAAGTTCTTCCAATTCATGGTCACCTCGACCCAGGAAGTGTTCGGTCGCGTCTGCCGCACTCGCCACCAAATCCAGATAAGTGTTTTCCGCACTCCACTTCCGGTCTAACGGAGCGTACTTAGGATCCGCGAACTTCATCCGCAGCATATAGGGCTTTCCAGCCGTGATATCTCCGGCCTGACGTAGCTCCTCCTTCATAGCTCTCATTGCAGAGCGAGTATCCTTGGCCTCGGCAGTGATCTTTTCAAGGTCCTTCTGAGGCGCCCTATCTTCTTGTTCAAGAAATTTATAGCGGTCGGCAGCATCCTTCAATTTTATAGCCATCTCGGCTATTACTTTCTTGCTCTGGCCATGAGCAGCCTGTTCGGCTTTTAGCTCTTCAGCCGCCTTAACGCCAGCCGCATCACTTTTCCTTGCTTGCTCCTTGGCTCGAGCAAGTTCCGCCCGAAGGGTCTCCACGGCAGCAGCACCATCTACATTAAACACATATCTTATAAGGCACGAGCATCGAACTCCTCTAATCAGATGTCTTTGGAGCATACCTTGTGCCTCGTCTAGCCGCTTATTTACATGCGCGATGTCGGCATCTTCTACGTCAAGTTGCCGCTTTAGCTCGGCCGATTCATCAGTCCGGCTAGCCACCGAACGCCTCGTCACCTTCATAAAAAAAGGGGAGGGTGACATATTATACATGGGGTTATGATCCTCTGTGCGCTGTCACTTTTGACAACACACAGAGTCTTAGGGGCTACTATTTATATAGGGCGCATTTTGTATATGCGGTTCTACCAAAAGGTACACCTTTTCATGTACCTCAAAGCCTGCCAGTAAACTCCTGGCGGCATCGTACAATCCGCTTTCCGCGGATGAAATCCTTCCAATCACCGCGTTCATCAACATACGGTGTTCTTCTGAGATAGACGCTCGCCCGAGCAGATCCTTCAGCCCCTCCGACCGCGCACTAGAGGGTGCCGGACTAGCCTGACAATCTTTTTCAGGGTCCGGACTTGGAGAAACCCTCCGAGACGACACCTCAGGGTCGCCTGCCTCGTAAGACGGTGCAACTAGGGGAGGCGTTTCGCTCTCCATCATCTCCGGACGAAGATCCCCTGAAGATGAGCTCTGCTGAGAAGGGTTGAGATCCGAACTGCAAGGTAATATTTCGGTTATCTTCCTCAAAAACAAAACAGGGATGTCACTCATTTTGGAGCCCCTCTCTTTACTTACGGCTCGGTGGAGAGCTGATCCCCTTGGGGCGCAATGCGGCCGGGGCATTCTCCGGCGCCAGATCCTCTGGTGAAGATTTCTTCCCCCGTTTTGAGGCCATCCCCTCCGGGTCTTCAGAGGCAGTCCTTTTCTTTCCCTGGTTGGGGGAATTCTCGATTCCTCCCTTCCCGACAGCCTCCTTCGTGGAGGCGGTAGCTCCTTGGTTCCCCTCTTCGCCTTCTGCTAGAAGCGCGATCTCCAGCATCCTGGTTAACATGGGATCCGGCGTGGTCTCAGGCAGGGGGGCTGGACACCTGATAAGCTTTGATTTCACTATCCACTCATGTTCAAAGGATAGCTCTGTTAAGGGCAAGTTTATGATGAAAATACGGATGGCGTGTCCAAATACGGGGCTACTTACTTGGGCATCCGGGTGATTGCAGCTCAGACCTGCATCCTCGGACAAGTCCGGACACCTTGCTTGTGATCCGAAGAACAATTTGTACATATCCACGGGCGTCGTGCCCATAAAGTGTTGGAGGACTCGCGGTCCCTCCGGATTAAATTCCCACAGGCGGAGAGGGCGACATTTGCAGGGCAGCATGCGGCAAATCAGCATAACTTGCGCCACTACGGTCAAGTTGATATCTCTTTCTAGGAGATCTCGAATGCGGCCCTGCAGCAAGGGAACGTCTTTGGACGGCCCCCAGATAAGCCCTTCATTGACCCATGATGCTATCTGTGGTGGGGGACCCGAGCGAAAAGCGGGTGGCGCCACCCATGTGGTGCCCCTGGGGGCTATGATGTAAATCCAGTCCCGTTGCCATAAGCCGAACTCCTCTTGGAAAGAGCCCTCGGGCCATGGAGTGTCGGCCATCTTGCTTATGATAGCTCCTTCGCACTCAGCATGCTGCCCCTCGATCATCTTCGGTTCTACCTTGAAGGTTCTAAGCCACAATCCGAAGTGAGGAGTAATATGGAGGGAGGCCTCACACACGACAATGAACGATGAGATTTGGAGGATGGACTCCAGAGCTAAGTCGTGAAATTCCAGCCCGTAATAAGACATAATCCCCCTCACGAAGGGATCAATCGGGAAGCCTAGCCCCCAAAGGAAGTGAGATGCGAACACCACGCTCTCACCGGGATGGGGAGTGGGGATGGCCTGCCCTTGAGCAGGCAGCCTATGCGAGATTTTGCCGGTTAGATACCTGGCATCTCTCAGTTTTCGCACGTCGTCTTCCGTAATGGAGGAAGGCATCCACCAGCCTTGAAGGTTGGAGCCGGACATCATCGAAGGTCCGAAGCGCCTAAAACTGGAGCTTTGGGTGTTGGAACTCGAGGCGAGATGCAGATTCGATTGGATTGAAAAGAAAGGAGTCGGGCCTTGGTCTCTTTATAAAGATGTTGAATACCAAGAGCCCTCCCCATAACCATTTGGGACTCGCTTTCAATTTGGGAGTCATATCAAAGGCACGGTTGGGTTACCCACGCTCGTATTGATGAGAATCCCGGAATAAGGGGACACGATCTCTGCTTTGACAAGACATGCCAAGGAAACCGCCTCACTAAACATGCTAGGGTGGAACAGTAAAACGATTCGAATAAAGGCTTGGCCGTGGCGTGATGTCACGCTATGAAATACGTCAGCAGATTAGATTTGTGCAGATATTATTCTCTCTATGATGGTATGTGGAACTTATTTTGCAGAGCCAGAAACTATCCTTGTGTTAAACATCTTCTATGAAGTATTCGGAGGAGGAACCCGCCTTGCAATGCCGAAGACAATTTGCGCGTCGGACTCGTCATCATTGAAGCCTGGTTCAGGGGCTACTAAGGGAGTCCTGGATTAGGGTGTGTCCGGATGGCCGGACTATGACCTTTGGCCGGACTCCCAGACTATGAAGATACAAGATTGAAGACTTCGTCCCGTGTCCGGATAGGACTTTCCTTGGCGTGGAAGGCAAGCTTGGCGATATGATATGAAGATCTCCTCCCATTGTAACCGACTCTGTGTAACCCTAGCCCTCTCCGGTGTCTATATAAACCGGAGAGTTTTAGTCCGTAGGACGAACAACAATCATACCATAGGCTAGCTTCTAGGGTTTAGCCTCTCTGATCTCGTGGTAGATAAACTCTTGTACTACCCATATCATCAATATTAATCAAGCAGGAGTAGGGTTTTACCTCCATCGAGAGGGCTCGAATCTGGGTAAAAACACCGTGTCCCTTGTCTCTTGTTACCATCTGCCTAGACGCACAGTTCAGGACCCCCTACCCGAGATCCGCCGGTTTTGACACCGACAACAAGTGTGGAAAAAGAGATAGTAACATTGCCCCTTTTTATTTATTTTCTTTTTCTTTTTTCTTTTTTTTCTTTTTTTCCCTTTTTTTCTTTTTTTCTTTTTTTTCTTTGGCCTTTCTTTTTTTTCTTTGTAACAATGCTCTAATAATGATGATCATCACATTTTTATTGATTACAACACATGAATTACAACTCGAAACTAGAACAAGATATGACTCTATATGAATGCCTCCGGCGGTGTACCGGGATGGTGCAATGAATCAAGAGTGAGATGTATGAAAAATTATGCATGGTGGCTTTGCCACAAATACGATGTCAACTACATGATCATGCAATGGCAATATGACAAAAGTAATGTATGTCATGATGATGATGAGCGGAACGGTGGAAAGTTGCATGGCAATATATCTCGGAATGGCTATGGAAATGCCATAAATAGGTAGGTATGGTGGCTGTTTTGAGGAAGATATAAGGAGGTTTATGTGTGATAGAGCGTATCATATCACGGGGTTTGGATGCACCGGCGAAGTTTGCACCAACTCTCAAGGTGAGAAAGGGCAATGCACGGTACGGAAGAGGCTAGCAATGATGGAAAGGTAAAAGTGCATATAATCCATGGACTCAACATTAGTCAAAAGAACTCATATACTTATTGCAAAAAATTAGAATACCAAGCACTATGCGCATTCTCCTAGAGGGATAGATTGGTAGGAATAGACCATCACTCGTCCCCAGCCGCCACTCATAAGGATGCACAAGCCAGGTACACTTCATGTTTCAAATTTGTTACACAACTTTAACCATACGTGCATGCTATGGGACTTGCTAACTTCAACACAAGCATTCTTTAAATTCATAATCACTCAACTAGCATGACTTTAATATCACTACCTCCATATCTCAAAACAATTATCAAGTATCAAATTGATCATAGCATCCAATTCACTTCCTATGATAGTTTTTATTATACCCAACTTGAATGCTCATAATTCTAGGACCAATTTATAACCATAACAAATACCATGCTGTTCTAAAAGACTCTCAAAATAATATAAGTGAAGCAGGAGAGATCAACAATTTCTTCAAAATTAATCCACTGCCGTGCTCTAAAAGATATAAGTGAAGCACTAGAGCAAAAACTATCTAGCTCAAAAGATATAAGTGAAGCACATAGAGTATTCTAATAAATTTCAAATAGGCTTCTCCCAAAAGGTGTGTTACAGCAAGGATGATTGTGGTAAACTAAAAATCAAAGTCTAATATCATACACGACGCTCCAAGCAAAACACATATCATGTGGCGAATAAAAATATAGCTCCAAGTAAAGTTACCAATGAACGAAGACGAAAGAGGGGATGCCTTCCCGGGGCATCCCCAGGCTTAGGCTTTTGGCTATTCTTGAATATCTTGGGGTGCCTTGGGCATCCCCAAGCTTAGGATCTTGTCACTCCTTATTCCATAGTCCATCAAATCTTTACCCAAAACTTGAATACTTCACAACACAAAACTCAACAGGAAATCTCATAAGCTCCGTTAGTGAAAGAAAACAAAACCACCACATAAGGTACTGTAATGAACTCATTCATTATTTTTATTGGTGTTAAACCTACTGTATTCCAAGTTCTCTATGGTTCATACCACTTAATATTATCCATAGATGCATCAAAATAAGCAAACAACACACGAAAGGCAGAATCTTTCAAAAACAGAACAGTCTGTAGCAATTTGTAACTAACGCAAACTTTTGGAACTTTAAAAATCCTACCAAAATAGGACGTCCTAAACAATTTGTTTATTTAACATAAGCAAAAAGAATCAATGCAAAATCTCGTTTCTGTGATCTATTGAATATTTTGTCGTGAGCGCAAAGTTTCTGTTTTTCAGCATAATCAAATCAACTCATATCATAGGTTATCTTATAGGTTCTACTTGGCACAAACACTAAATAAAACATGAAAAGACATCTAAACAGAAAGTAGATGCAAAATTTATTGAATAACAGCAAGGAAAAATATTGGGTTGTCTCCCAACAAGCGCTTTTCTTTAAAGCCTTTTTAGCTAGGCATTGAGATTTCAATGATGCTCACATAAAAGACAAGAATTAAAGCATAAAGAGAGCATCATGAAACATGTGACAAACACATATAAGTCTAACATACTTCCTATGCATAGGAATCTTATAGGAAAACAAATTATTGTAGCAAGCAAAAACTAGCATATGCAAGGAAGAAGACGATAGCAATCTCAACATGAAGAGAGGTAATTTAGTAAGATAAAAATTTCTACAACCATATTTTCCTCTCTCATGATAATTACATGTAGAATCATAGGCAAATTCAACAAAATATCTATCAAAAACATATTCTCAACACGATCCACATGCATGTGAAGTTGACACTCTTCCAAAATAGTGGGATTAACATTAACTAAAGTCATGACCTCTCCAAGCCCACTTTTATCAAAAATTTCATTAGATTGATCAAAATCCAAATATGTGGGATCTAAAGTGGACACTCTTCCAAACCCACTTTCAATAATATTGCAACACTATTATCAATCTCATATTCATCATGGGGGTTAAATAAATTTTCAAGATCAAAAGAAGAATCACCCCAATTATGATCATTGCAACAAGTAGTGGACATAGAAAAACTAGCAACCCCAAGCTTAGGGTTTTGCATATTATTAGCACAATTGACATCAAGAGAATTTATAGTAAAATCATTGCAATCATGCTTTTTATTCAAGGAGTTATCGTGAATCTCTTCATAAATTTCTTCATCATAATTTTCAGATTCACAAATTTCGAGCAAAGCTTCATAAAGATAATCTATTGCACAAAACTCACTAGCAATAGGTTCATCAAAATTGGATCTATTAAAAAGATTAGCAAGCGGATGAGGATCCATAGATCTTAGGCTCTCTGTTTAGCAATAAATAAACAACTATTCCAACCAAACGAGCCAAGTAAGACATCAAAGCAAATGAAAAGACGAACAGAAGAGGGGCGAATAAAACGGCAAGGGTGAAGTGGGGGAGAGGAAAACGAGAGGCAAATGGCAAATAATGTAAATGCGAGGGAGATGAGTTTGTGATGGGTACTTGGTATGTCTTGACTTGAGTGAAGACCTCCCCGGCAACGGCGCCAGAAAACCTTCTTGCTACGTCTTGAGCTTGTGTTAGTTTTCCTTGAAGAGGAAATGGTGATGCAGCACAGTAGCATAAGTATTTCCCTCAGTTTTTGAGAACCAAGGTATCAATCCAGTAGGAGGCTCCTCACAAGTCCCACGAACCTACACAAACAAACAAAGAACTCGCAACCAACGCGATAAATGGGTTGTCAATCCCTTCACGGCCACTTGCGGAAGTGAGATCTGATAGAGATAATATGATAAGATAAATATATTTTTGGTATTTTATAATATAGATGCAATAAGTAAAGATGCAAATAAAAGTAGATTGAAAGCTTATATGAGAAAAATAGACCCGGGGGCCATAGGTTTCACTAGAGGATTCTCTCGAGATAGCATAAGTAATACGGTGGGTGAACAAATTACTGTCGAGCAATTGATAGAAAAGCGAATAATTATGAGATTATCTAGGCATGATCACTTATATAGGCATCACATCCATGACAAGTAGACCGACTCCTGCCTACATCGACTACTATTACTCCACACATCGACCACTATCCAACATGCATCTAGAGTATTAAGTTCATAAGAATAGAATAATGCATTAAGAAAGATGATATGATGTAGAGGGATAAACTCAAGCAATATGATATAAACCCCATCTTTTTATCCTCGATGGCAACAATACAATACATGCCTTGCAACCCTTTCTGTCACTGGGTAAGGACACCGCAAGATTGAACCCAAAGCTAAGCACTTCTCCCATGGCAAGAAAGATCAATCTAGTAGGCCAGACCAAACCGATAATTCGAAAAGACTTGCAAAGATAACTCAATCATACATAAAAAATTTAGAGAAGATTCAAATATTACTCATAGATAAACTTGATCATAAACCCACAATTCATCGGATCTCGACAAACACACCGCAAAAAGAGTTTACATCGAATAGATCTCCACAAGAAAGGGGGAGAACATTGTATTGAGATCCAAAAAGAGAGAAGAAGCCATCTAGATAATAACTATGGACCCAAAGGTCTGTGGTAAACTACTCACAACTCATCGGAAGGGCTATGGCGTTGATGTAGAAGCCCTCCGTGGTGGATTCCCCCTCCGGCAGAATGCCGACGACGTCTCCAAGATGGGATCTCGCGGATACAGAAGGTTACGGTGGCGGAAATATTTCTTTGGTGGCTCCCTAGATGTTTTCGGGGTACGTAGGCTTATATAGGAGGAAGAAGTATGTCGGTGGCTGCTTGAGGGGCCCAGGAGACAGGGGCGTGCCCTCCTATCTCTTGGCCGCCTCATTTTCTTCTTGACTTGCACTCCAAGTTCTCCGGATCACGTTCGTTCCAAAAATCACGCTCCCGGAGGTTTCATTCCGTTTGGACTCCGTTTGATATTCCTTTTCTTCGAAATACTGAAATAGGCAAAAAAACAGCAATACGGGCTAGGCCTCCGGTTAGTAGGTTAGTCCCAAAAATTATATAAATGTGTAAAATAAAGCCCATAAACATCCAAAACAGGTAATATAATAGCATGGAACAATCAAAAAATATAGATATATTAGAGACATATCACATAATCATAAAGCTCAGTTAGATAACAAATTGGAACTCATATCATTTCAAGATATGCTTTGGTATTGCATACCTTGCTTTTCCTCCAACTTCCTCTTCAGTTCCGATACTTCGGCGGCATGCGAGGTTGCCGCTCGCATCGAAGCCTATTCAAGAAATAGGTCTTGATAACCCACAAGTTTAGGGGATAATTGTAGCCTCTTTCGATAAGTAAGAGTGTTGAACCCAACGAGGAGCTAAAGGTAGAGCAAATATTCTCTCAAGTCCTATCTGCCACTGATACGACTCTACGCATGCTTAGTGTTCGCTTTACCTAGAACAAGTATGAAACTAGAAGTACTTTGTAGGTGTGATAGGATAAGTTTTCAAGATAATAAAGAGAACGTAAATATAAAGTAGGGGCTGTTTAGATGAAGACACAACTAAATTAGTATTAGTAAAGAGCTTGTTGTCACGAGAATGTTATTTGTCCCTAGGCAATAGATAACTAGACCGGTAATCACTATTGCAATTTTATTTGAGGGAGAGGCATAAGCTAACATACTTTCCCTTCTTGGATCATATGCACTTATGATTGGAACTCTAGCAAGCATCCGCAACTACTAAAGATCATTAAGGTAAAACCCAACCATAACATTAAAGTATCAAGTCCCCTTTATCCCATATGCAAACAACCTACTTACTCGGGTCTGTGCTTCTGTCACTCACGCCACCCACCATAAGAAAATCATGAACATATTGCAAACCCTACAGCGGGGATCCCTCACGCTTGCGCGACACGGAGAGCACCAATAATAAAACATGCAACTCAAACCAATCACGGTCATCAATTAACCTATAGGACAAAACAGATCTACTCAAACATCATAGGATAGCCATACATCATTGGGAAATAATATATAGCATTGAGCACCATGTTTAAGTAGAGATTATAGCGGGTAAGAGAGGGGTTACACCGCTGCATAGAGGAGGGAAGAGTTGGTGATGAAGGCGGTGAAGTTGTTGGTGAAGATCGCGGTGATGATTATGGCCCCTGGCAGCGTTCCCGCGCCACCAGAAGCAAGGGGGAGAGAGCCCCCTTCTTCTTCTTCTTCTTCTTCTTCTTCTTCTTCTTCTTCTTCTTCCTTGACCTTCTCCCTAGATGGGAGAAGGGTTTCCCCTCTGGTCCTTGGCTCCCATGGCATGGGAGGGGCGAGAGCCCCTCCGAGATTGGATCTGTCTCTCTGTCTCTCTCTGTTTCTGCGTTCTAGAATTCTGCCCTTTCACCGTTTCTTTTATATCCGGAGATCCGTAACTCCGATTGGACTGAAACCTTCGCCTAGATTTTTTCCCCGAAAATTAGCTTTCTTGCGGCAAAAGAATAGCAGCAACCGCCTTACGAGGGGCCCACGAGGGTCAGGGGCGTGCCCAGTAGGGGCAGGCGCGCCCCCTGCCTTGTGGCCACCTCGATCACCGTCTCGCGTTGATTATTCCTCCCATATTTCCCAAATATTCCAAAAATATTCTCCGTCCATTTTTATCCGGTTGGACTCCATTTGATATGGGGTTTCTGCGAAACATAAAACATGCAACAAACAGGAACTTACCCTGGGCACTGGATCAATATGTTAGTCCCAAAAATAGTATAAAAAGTTGCCAAAAGTATATGAAAGTTGTAGAATGTTGGCATGGAACAATAAAAAATTATAGATACGATGGAGACGTATCAGCATCCCCAAGCTTAATTCTTGCTCGTCCTCGAGTAGGTAAATGATAAAAATGATAATTTTTGATGTGGAATGCTACCTAGCATAATCTTGATCATGTAATCTAATCATGGCATGAATATTAAGACACGGGTGATTCAAAGCAATAGTCTATCATTTGACATAAAAACAATAATACTTCGAGTGTACCAATAAAGCAATCATGTCTTTTCAAAATGACATGGCCAAAGAAAGTTATCCCTACAAAATCATATAGTCTGGCTATGCTCCATCTTCATCACACAAAATATTTAAATCATGCACAACCCTGATGACAAGCCAAGCAATTGTTTCATACTTTTGATGTTCTCAAACCTTTTCAACTTTCACGCAATACATGAGCATGAGCCATGGATATAGCACTATGGGTGGAATAGAATATGATGGTGGAGGTTGTGTGGAGAAGACAAAAAAGGAGAAAGTCTCACATCTATGCGGCTAATCAATGGACTATGGAGATGCCCATCAATTGATGTCAATGTGAGGAGTAGGGATTGCCATGCAACGGATGCACTGGATCTATAAGTGTATGAAAGCTCAAACTGAAAACTAAGTGGGTGTGCATCCAACTTGCTTGCTCATGAAGACCTAGGGCATTTGAGGAAGCCCATCGTTGGAATATACAAGCCAAGTTCTATAATGAAAATTCCCACTAGTATATGAAAGTGATAACATAGGAGACTCTCTATATGAAGAACATGATGCTACTCTGAAGCACAAGTGTGGTAAAAGGATAGTAACATTGCCCCTTTTATTTTTCTTTTTTTCTTTTTTTTGGGTGGGCTTCTTTGGCCCCCTTTTTTATTTAGGCTTCTTTGGCCTCTTTTTTCATGGGCCAATGCTCTATAATGATGATCATCACACTTTCATTTACTTACAACTCAATATTACAAATCGATACTAGAACAAAGATATGAATCTATATGAATGCCTCTGGCGGTGTACCGGGATGTGCAATGATCTAGCGTAGCAATGACATCAAAAAAACGGACAAGCCATGAAAACATCATGCTAGCTATCTTACGATCATGCAAGGCAATATGACAATGAATGCTCCAGTCATGTATATGATGATGATGGAAGTTGCATGGCAATATATCTCGGAATGGCTATGGAAATGCCATGATAGGTAGGTGTCGGTGTCAAAACCGGCGGATCTCGGGTAGGGGGTCCCGAACTGTGCGTCTAGGCGGATGGTAATAGGAGACGAGGGACCCGATGTTTTTACCCAGGTTCGGGCCCTCTTGATGGAGGTAAAACCCTACGTCCTGCTTGATTAATATTGATGATGTGGGTTACAAGAGTAGATCTACCACGAGATCAAGGAGGCTAAACCCTAGAAGCTAGGCTATGGTATGATTGTTGTTCATCCTATGGACTACAGCCATCCGGTTTATATAGACACCGGAGAGGGCTAGGGTTACACAAAGTCGGTTACAAAGGTAGGAAAGCCAAGCTTGCCTTCCACGCCAAGGAAAGTCCCATCCGGACACGGGACGAAGTCTTCAATCTTGTATCTTCATAGTCTTGGAGTCCGGCCGATGATGATAGTTCGGCTATCCGGACACCCCCTAGTCCGGAACTCCCTCAGTAGCCCCTGAACCAAGCTTCAATGACGATGAGTCTGGCGCGCATATTGTCTTCGGCATTGCAAGGCGGGTTCCTCCTCCGAATAATTTTATAGAATATTGTGAACACCAGGATAGTGTCCGGCTCTGCAAAAATAAATTCCACATACCACCATAGAGAGAATAGTATTACACAAGATCAATCTGCTGACGTATTCTGTGGCGTGACGTCACACCACTTCCAAGCCTTTACTCGAATTGTTTTTATTGTTCCACCTCAGCGCGTTTAGCGAGGCGGTTTCCTTGGCACATCTTGTCGAAGCAGAGATCGTGTTCCCCTTATTTTGGGATTCCCATCAATACGGACGTGGGTAACCCAACCGCGCCCATCGCCACGCCCCCTCCATCGAAGGCGGGTTCCAAACGGTCACGAGGACGGCTCTTGGTATTCTTCCTCTTTATAATGAGACCAAGGCCCGTTCTTTTTATTCAATCCTCTATCGAATCCGCCCCTCTCCCCGAGTTCCAACACCCAGGGCTCCAAATTCAGGCACCTTCGATTTTCGACAATGTCCGGTCCTGACCTACGAGGCCGGTGGATGCCCTCCTCCGTCACGAGGAGGACGTGCTAAAGCTGAGAGATGCCAGGTACTTAACCTTTGAAATTTCGCATAGGCTGCCTGCCCGAGGGCAAGTTATCCCAACTCCCGAGCCTGGCGAGAGCATCGTGTTCGTGTCTCACTTCCGTCGGGGTTTAGGCTTCCCGACAGATCCCTTCATGAGGGGGCTCATGTTTTACTATGGGCTGGAATTCCACGACCTGGCTCCGGAGTCCATCCTCCACATCTCATCATTCATTGTCGTCTGCGAAGCCTTCCTCCGCACTACCCCTCACTTCGGCTTGTGGCTCAAAACCTTCAACGTGGAGCCGAAGATGGTTGAGGGGCGTCAGGCAGAGTGCGGCGGGGCGGTCATAAGCAAGAGGGCCGAAGCCCCATGGCCCAAGGGCTCTTTCCAGGAGGAGCTCGGCTTGTGGCAACAGGAGTGGTTTTATATCACCGCTCCCCGGGGCAGCAGGCAGAACCCGCCGCCCGTTTTTTGCTCGTGCCCTCCACAGCAGCTGACGTCATGGGTCAACAAGGGGCGTGACTGGGGGCCGCCCAAAGACGTCCCCCTGTTGCAGGACCGGATTTAAGGCCTCCAAGAAAGGGAGATCAATCTGGTCGCAGTGGTGCAGGTCATGTTGATCCGGCGCCTACTGCCCTACAAATGTCGCCCCCTCCGCCTGTGGGATTTTAATCCGGAGGGGCCACGAGCTCTTCAACACTTCCTGGGTTTGACTCCCAAGGAGATGTATAAACTGTTCTTCGGATCGCAAGAGACGCATCCGGAACTGACCGAGGACGCTGGCCTAAGCTGCAATCGCCCGGATACTCAAGTAAGTAGCCCTGTGTCCGGACACACCGTCCATTTATTTATCGTGAGCTTGCCTTTTAAACAGCTATCCCTGGACAGGAGTGGATAGCGCAAGCAAAACTGATACGGTGTCCGGCCCCCCTCCCTGAAACCACGCAGGATCCCGTGTTAATCAAAATGTTGGAGGTCGCACCTTCGAATGAGGGCGAAGGGGGGCACGGGGGAACTGTCACCTCTGCCAAGGAGGTTTTTAGTAAGGGAGGAATCGAGAGTCCCTCCTTCCAGGGGGAGAAGAGGAACGCTTCCGAAGACCCGGAGGCCAAGGCCTCAAAGCGGGGAAAGAAATCTGTACCAGAAGGTCCTGCGCCAGGAAGCGCCCCGGCCGTACTGTCTCCTCGGAGGGATCAGCCCTCTAACGAGCCGTAAGTGAAAACAGGGGGATTTTATAATTAACAGACACCCCTGCTTAATGTCTAAAGGTAACCGAAGTTTTTACCTTGTAGTTCGGATCTCAGCCCATCTCAGCACAGCTCATCTTTGGGAGACCTTCGTCCGGAAATGATGGAAAGCGAAACGCCTCCATCTGTCGCCCCATCGCGTGGGGCGGACGACCCTGAGGTGTCGTCGCGGAGGGTCTCCCCGAGTCCGGCGGGGCCGGAGAGTTCGGCGCCCATTGGAGTACGGCCGGTGGAGCTGCAGGATTTTCTTAAGAGGGCGTCCATCTCAGAAGATCACCGCACATTAATGGGTGGTGTGATTGAGAGGATCTCGTCCGCCGAAACCGGCTTGTATGAGGCCGTCGGAAGTTTACTGACGGGATTTGAGGTACGCAAAAAATGACATACCTGTTGACAGTTTTGCACATGAAGTGCGCCCTGTATAGATAGTAGACCCTGAGACTTGGTATGCTGTCGAAAACGAGAGCTTGCCTAGGATCATAATCTTAGTTATTAACTGTCGCCTTTCCCATGCAGGTGGCGGAACGTTCGGTGGCCAGCCGGACTGATGAATTTGCCGAGCTGAAGAATCAACTCGACACTGCGGATGCGGACATCTCGCTGGTCAATAGACGACTTGATGAGTCACAAGGTATGTGGTTGCTCCATGGTTGCTTAGTAAGGGAGCTGACGCCCATTCCTTACAAATTGTATGCTAGATGCAGATGGTGCTGCTGCCGTGGAAGACCTTCGAGCAGGACTTGCTTGGGCCAAGGAGCAAGCCAGAAAAAGCGAGGTGGCTGCCTTGAAGGCAGCGGAAGGGCTAGAAGCCGAGAAGGCTGCTCACTGCCGAAGCAGGAAGGAGATGGCCGGAATGGCCATGAAATTAAGAGTTGCTACCGACCGCCTGGAAGTTCTTGAAGGAGAACGCCGAGCAGAGCAAGAAGACCTGAAGAAGGCCGATGCCGAAGCCAAGGATGCCCGTAGTGCGATGCGGGCTATGAAGGAGGAACTACGGCAGGTCGGAGACATTGTGGCTGGAAAGCCCTTTATGCTGCGTAGGAAGTTTACGGATCCGAAGTATGCTCAGCTGGGCCAATTGTACGGTGCGGAGGATCCTTATCTGGACTTGGCGGCGAGTGCGGCTGACGCAGTCGTGCACTTTCACAGCCAGGAGGATCATGAAATGGAAGAGCTTTTCTGGTCTCAATTCCATAGTCCGGAGCGTCCACTTCTGTTGAGTGATTGGCTGGTTGAGTGGGCTGAGCTGCATAGATTGTCCGGACTGGCCATGACGGATGTGTTCACTCATCTATGGCCGAAAAGGCCCAAGCCGAAGAGTTATTTTGGCTTGTTGTAGCAATTCCTTGGGGCAGTACCGCATATTAAGGCGATGAAGCGGTCGGCATGCGTAGAAGGTGCCACCGCTGGTAAAACATACTGGGCGGAGATGGATGCCACCGCTGTCGCATCCCGGGGTTCGGACAAAAGCCGATTCCCCACCGAGCATTACTTTGAGGAAGTCCTGCAGGGCGCTCATATAATAGAGTCGCAGTGCTCGAAAGATGTTATGTTTGAATGACATGTATGATTTCTAAGATCATGTTTATAATGCAATGACTTTTTATACTTGTGTGTTCAAGTATTGAACTATCTCCTGTGCGGCCGTATGTATATGTATAATCTGAAAGATGGCAGTCTTTGGCTTCAGCCCCCACGCACATGGTGCGGGGGTGTTTGCAAAAAGAAAAACGCTTTTTCACACTTAATCCAACGTCTTGGTCCTTGTAAGGAGGTGATAGCGTAGCAAACTAGGCAACCGGACTATAATGCTTTATCTCTTTCACTTAGCCATAGGAGCTCGAATGTGGGGCTACTATATAGCCCCTAATGGCACCGCGCTTCTCCGAACTCGGGGCGCGTATGTGCCTGACCAGGAAGCGGTCCTTCGTCAAAGAGGAGGAATTCTAAACATTCCAATGGTCGATCGAGTGGTTGACCAGTCTCTCGCTATATCATGACAGTCAGTTTTCGCCTTTCTCTACTGAGGTGCTCTCCCGGCCGAACCGGGGCACAATCGCAGTAGTTCTCCTGGTGCCGCGTTAGCCGATGATACGGAACGTAAGGTAGCAAAACACAGGAGCCGGGCAAACCCAACATTTGACCAAAGACATGATTCGGAGCTGATGCATATAAGGCCTAACTCGAGACGCCGAACACTCCCTGAGGTGTTCAGTCTTTATGATATCGGGCAGAATAAAGCCCTAAGCCCCTAGTGTTCAGGTACAGGCAGGAACTTCTGACGTGGCCGATGCCAAAACGCCAGCCTCCTCCTCGGCTCTGGTAGGAAACCGGGGGATGTGTATCAACAAGAGACATTAAGAAAGGTTTACGCAGGGTCTTAATCTGAAAAGAATCCTTGCAACGGGTCCCTACTGCACGTCTGCGCCTGTGTGTCCGTTGTGCTGTATCCTAGACGGGTGTGGCACGTGCTTCATATGTAAAAGAGAAGGACTTAGTTTCTAAGAAATATCGTGCAAAAAGTGTATATAAAAAGAAAGTATAATTTGGGAGATGAAGAAAGTTGAGCTTTATTGGCTTTCATCATTTATGCGCGTGGCCCCCTGAAAAAAGGGGTATGCGGCTGGGAAGCCCCTTGTTAAGTTATGCCAGACTCGTCTAACCATGTCCGAGGTCTAAATGACCTGTTTTTAGGGGCTTTGACCTGCAAGGTCGGAATAATGTGTGGCTGTCGAGGCAGCGGCACATTCTCCGTGGTCGAGAGACACCTGGAGTTTTGAGAATATGCCCCGTGGACCGGGCATTTTTAAGCGTAAGAGACGTGTAATGTGGTATTGCATTAAAGCAGGCGAAAGCTGCACGCCCCAAGAGTGCTTAAGGGCTACTGCTAAATGGGGCGATGGAGGGTGAGCTTTTCGCGACGGAGGTTGTCGGGTGAACCGAACACGACCTCTAGTGGTACAGAGCCTGTGAGATTGGCTGAAAAGGCCTGGCGTCACTCCTTTGAAGAAGTGCTGCTATAGCGAATTTTGTTGGGTTCTATCCCCAGTCTGCGGACGGTGTCCTGGTATAGCAGGTGCCGCGCTGCGTGTTATCACGTGAAGTGAGTTCACTGTTTTGACTTCTAATGGGAAAGTATTTTGGTTTCCGGAGCGCTGCTTTTGGGTTTCGTCATTTTCACTTGGTGTGTCGAGCCCTTTGTGGTCGGCGTTAAGTCGGCCGGACTGCTTGAAGACCCAACAATCCCTGTGGGTATGGTTTGCAGGCTTCCCGGAGGTACCGTGTATTTGACACAGTCTATCCAGAATCTTGTTGAGGTTGGATAGCTCGTCACTGTTATCCTTTAGGGGCAGTGTTTTGTTGTTCGGCCGAGAGCTTTTGAATCCGGCGTTGACCGCCGTACTATTTGGGCCATTTTCCTTATTCTGGCGCTGATCTTTTTTGCGTCGTGATTTCCCATTTCCATCCCTGATTTCGGATGTACTCGGGTCGCTGGTGCTGCACCTAGCCAACCAGCTGTCTTCCCCCGGGCAAAAACGGGTCATGAGACTTGTTAGTGCTGCCATTGTTCTTGGTTTTTCCTGGCCGAGGTGTCTGGCGAGCCATTCGTCTCGGACGTTGTGTTTAAAGGCTGCTAAGGCTTCAGCGTCCGGACAGTCGACTATTTGGTTCTTTTTAGTGAGGAACCTGTTCCAGAATTTGCGTGCTGATTCTCCGGGCTGTTGAGTTATGTGACTTAAATCATCTGCATCCGGAGGCCGGACATAAGTCCCCTGAAAATTTGCTCGAAACGCATCTTCAAGCTCTTCCCAACTTCCAATCGTATTTTCTGGGAGGCTTTTAAGCCAATGCCGGGCCGGCCCTTTGAGCTTGAGGGGTAGGTATTTTATGGCATAGAGATCGTCTCCTCTTGCCATGTGTATGTGTAGGATATAATCCTCAATCTAGACTCCGGGGTCTGTTGTTCCGTCGTATGCCTCTATGTTTATGGGTTTAAATCCCGCTGGAAATCCATGATCCAGTACCTTGTCGGTAAAACACAGTGGGTGTGCGGCGCCCCTGTATTTGGGTGTGCCGTTGTCTTCAAATGCACGGCTGGTTGTGTTACTTCCTGGAGTCTTCTTTTTTGGCCCATAGATAGACCTGGCTGGGTTATCCTTTTTCTAAGGATCTTTATGCTGATCGTGTGCCGGCTTGTGTGCGGCGTCCCGTGTTGCTCTTGGCCTGTCATCTGGTCGTCTATCCGGCCAGGAGGCTTCTTTCTTTTTTGACTGCGGGGGCTCTAAGGCCTCCTCGTCAAATTCGGGCAACAGCTTGCGCTTCGGGTAGCTCTTTGTCTGGTGACTAGTGCCGTATTTATCTGCGGTGTTGAGTACTTTGCTCCATCTCACTCTGAGTGCGCCTTCCGCTGTTTTGAGCTTCCGCTTTTGCTTCTTCAAACTTCTTGCAGTGGCGACGAGCCTTTTATGAAGATTCATATGCTCTGATGATGTGAGATCGTCTTCGCCGGGGATGGGTTGCTTGTCCAGTTCATGTCCGGCTGGCTGCTTGTTGACATGTGCGTTGTCCACTGCTTCGTCCTTCTCTAAGGTCAGGTCCGTATGGGTGCCGTTTTTGTCGATGCCGGTCTTCGGGCGGAGCTTGCGTCACCGCTTTGTTTGTTTGTTGGGGGAGTTGTCCTTCGCCACGTCCTGTTTTTCCTCATTGTCGCTTCCTTTTGGTGTGTCCACCATGTATACGTCATGGGCTGGGGTGGCTTTCCTGCGCCTGTTAGGCACTGGTTCTTGGTCGTCTCCAGCATCGTCGTCCATACCGTCGATGTCCTTGGAGTCGTAGTCTAGCATGTCAGTTAAATCGTCGACAGCGGCTACCAAGTGGGTGGTGGGTGGGTTTTGAATTTCTTCGTCGTCCGCATCCCAACCGTCCTGACCGCAGTCCGGCCAGGGCTCTCCTGATAACGAGAGATATTTTAGCAAACTCAAGATGTCACCGAAAGGTGAGTGTTGAAAGACGTCCACTGCGGTAAACTCCATGATCTGCGCCCAATCGGATTCGATCGGGGCGGGCGCGGGAGGTTCGGAGTCCGGCGAGGAGTCCGGCACCTCGGAGTCACGAGCTTTATGAGGGACAAAGTCAGTGTTCGGCTCTATCGCCGTAGAGGTTGCAGCCCCCGAGGCGGTGTCTAGGCATCCATCCTCGATCTGCGGAGCTGGCTCCGAATTGGAGATCGGAGCGGTTTCGAGTGCGGCCTCCAGGGTATTGTCCGGCGGCAGAGCTAAATCATGCCCGACATGACAGTGTGGCATGCTCGGCTGTGGCTCGAATCCGTCGAAGATCAGGTCCCCACGGATGTCAGTCGTGAAGTTCAAACTTCCAAATCTGACCTGACGGCCAGGGGCGTAGCTTTCGATCTGCTCCAGTTGGCCAAGCGAATTGGCCCGCAGTGCAAAGCCACTGAATCCGAAGATCTGTCCGGGGAGTAAGGTCTCACCCTGGACTACGTCGTTGATGATGATCGAAGAAGCCATCGAGCCTATCGGTGACGACACAGAGGAACTCTCAACGAAAGCACCAATGTCGGTGTCAAAACCGGCGGATCTCGGGTAGGGGGTCCCGAACTGTGCGTCTAGGCGGATGGTAACAGGAGACGAGGGACACGATGTTTTTACCCAGGTTCGGGCCCTCTTGATGGAGGTAAAACCCTACGTCCTGCTTGATTAATATTGATGATGTGGGTTACAAGAGTAGATCTACCACAAGATCAAGGAGGCTAAAGCCTAGAAGCTAGCCTATGGTATGATTGTTGTTCGTCCTATGGACTACAGCCATCCGGTTTATATAGACACCGGAGAGGGCTAGGGTTACACAGAGTCGGTTACAAAGGTAGGAGATCTACATATCCGTATCGCCAAGCTTGCCTTCCATGCCAAGGAAAGTCCCATCCGGACACGGGACGAAGTCTTCAATCTTGTATCTTCATAGTCTTGGAGTCCGGCCGATGATGATAGTTCGGCTATCCGGACACCCCTAGTTCGGAACTCCCTCAGTAGGTATGGTGGCTGTTTTGAGGAAGATATAAGGAGGCTTATGTGTGATAGAGTGTATCGTATCATGGGGTTTGGATGTACCGGCGAAGTTTGCACCAACTCTCGAGGTGAGAAAGGGCAATGCATGGTACCGAAGAGGCTAGCAATGATGGAAGGGTGAGAGTGCGTATAATCCATGGACTCAACATTAGTCATAAAGAACTCACATACTTATTGCAAAAATCTATTAGTCATTGAAACAAAGTACTACACGCATGCTCCTAGGGGGATAGATTGGTAGGAAAAGACCATCGCTCGTCCCTGACCGCCACTCATAAGGAAGACAATCAATAAATACCTCATGCTCCAACTTTGTTACACAACGGATCACCATATGTGCATGCTACGGGAATCACAAACCTCAACACAAGTATTTCTACAATCCACAACTACCCACTAGCATGACTCTAATATCACCACCTTTATATCGCAAAACTATTGCAAGGAATCAAACATATCATATTCAGTGATCTACAAGTTTATGTAGGATTTTATGACTAACCATGTGAATGACCAATTCCTGTCATCTCTCTAAATAGATATAAGTGAAGCAAGCGAGTTTAATTCTTTCTACAAAATATATTCCCACGCTCTAACAAATATAAGTGAAGCAAAAGAGCATTCTACAAATGGCGGTTTTCTATGTGAAGAGAAACAGGCAATCCAAACTTCAAAAGATATAAGTGAAGCACATGAAGCATTCTATAAAGCCATACTCAAAAGATTTAAGTGAAGTGCAATGAGCATTCTATAAATCAACCAAGGACTATGTCATACCAGCATGGTGCATAAAAAAAGTGAAAACTAAATGCAAAAGACGCTCCAAGACTTGCACATATCGCATGAACGAAACGAATCCGAAAACATACCGATACTTGTTGAAGAAAGAGGGGATGCCTTCCGGGGCATCCCCAAGCTTAGACGCTTGAGTCTCCTTGAATATTTACTTGGGGTGCCTTGGGCATCCCCAAGCTTGAGCTCTTGCCTCTCTTCCTTTTGCTCATATCGAGACCTCCTCGATCAAACACTTCATCCACACAAAACTTCAACAGAAAACTCGGTAAGATCCGTTAGTATAATAAAGCAAATCACTACTCTAAGTATTGTTGCAAACCAATTCATATTTTGTTTTTGCATTGTGTCTACAGTAATATGACTTTTCCATGGCTTAATCCACTGATAGAAATTGATAGTTTCATCAAAACAAGTAAACTATGCATCAAAAACAGAATCTGTCAAAAACAGAACAGTCTGTAGCAATCTGAACATCCACCATACTTCTGGTACCCCAAAAATTTTACCAAAATTAATAAAAATAAAAAATTTGTATAGAAAGACATTTCAAAAAGTATCAGAACCGTTAGACGTTCCAGTAAAAAATGTAAAATCGCGCACTACAGCCAAAGTTTCTGTCCTGCACCGTACAAACCAACAAGCATTGTAAACATCCTAAAGGCAAACCTTGTCACATTATTTTTATAATACAATGGAATTGTACAAGGGGATAATTATTTTTATTGAAAAGTTTCTGTAATCAAGATTCACAAAGTTTCCATGAGCATGAACAAAGTTCAAGGTGCTCTCCCACTTCAATAATGCTTGTCTCTCTCACTTGCACTTTCCTTTTTGAAAAGTTTTGGGTTCCCCTCTTTATTTTTTTTTTGTTTTTAAACAATATAAAAGCACTCAACAGAAATAAATGACTCTCTAAAACTTCCGGGTTGTCTCCCTGGCAGTGCTTTCTTTAAAGCCATTAAGCTAGGCATATAGTGCTCAAGTAATGGATCCACCTGGATTCCAAGGTATATCAAAGCCAATTTTAATTAACAATGATTTGTAATTTAGTAGTGAGCACAAAGTAAGATATATCAAGCAATGCGAAGTCTAACTCTCTTCCTATGCATTGGCATGTCATAAAAGAACAATTCATGCACACCTAGTAAAGGCCAATGCATAGTATAAACAGTTTCTTGCAATTTTATCATATTGGAAACATAGAGAGGTGGAGATATAGTTCCTCTCTCATGATAATTGCAAGTAGGAGCAGCAAGCACATGCATATTACATTCATCAAAATTATCATGTGCGATGGTAAAAGACAACCCATCAATATAATCCTTAATAAGCACAAACTTCTTCGATATAGTATAGTTTGGAGAATTCAAAAAGATAATAGTACTATCATGTGTGGGTGCAATAGCAACAATTTCATGTTTAACATAAGGAACTATAGCAAGTTAATCTCCATAAGTATCATTCATATTGGCATCTTGGCCACAAGAATAGCAAGCATCATCAAAAAGGGATATTTCAAGAGAATCAACGGGATCATAAAAATCATCATAGCAATTATCCTTTGGTAAGCACGAAGGGGAATTAAACAATGTATGAGTTGAAGAGTTACTCTCATTAGAAGGTGGGAACGGGTAGCTAATCCACCCTTCCTCCTTTTGTTCTTTGCTCTCCTCATCATCTTTTTCATCCAATGAGCTCACAATTTCATCAATTTCTTCTTCCATAGACTCCTGCAAAATATTAGTCTCTTTTTGGACAGCGGAGAATTCCTCAATATATGGTTTAACATAGGCATTAGAAGCATAATTATCATAACAATATTCAAGTATGGCAAAATTTTCAGATTTGTAAAGAGTGGCATCATACTTTTCAATCAAAGAAGCAATTTCATAAGCACCCTTAAAAGCAACAAATTCTTCAATTTGTTGAACATCATAGTAATTATAAACACCCTTAGCATACGAAGATACGATTCCATTATCACTAAACTCACATTGGTAGGGAATGTTTTACTTAGGGTTTTTAGAACAACAAGTAAAATCATATATTACACATAAATTCCAAGCATAGCATTGCAAACGATGAATTTGATCTAGTAAAAGTTTCCCTTTTTCAGATATACGATGTCCCACATAACAAGCATGCTCATCTAAAGATTTGCCCTCAACTAAGCTAGTGGGGGTTTATGGAAAACCATATATTGAGGATGATAGATTTTGAGTGGTTCTTCAACCATTGGTTCATCTTTAGGAAATATAGGCATTGAAGATGATCCAAGTAAAAAGCTTTAGGAGTGTGATAGATTTTGAGTGGTTCTTCAACCATTGGTTCAGTAGGTACAACTAATTTTTTTGGTATTTTGCGTTTCCTACCCATAACTAAAGATAGAAAACAACTAAGAACAGAAAATAAAAATTACTTAGTGATAAAGCAAACAAGCACACACGAGAATATTCACCCCACGCTATGACTCCCCGGCAACGGCGCTAGAAAAAGGTCTTGATAATCCACAAGTGTAGGGGATAATTGTAGCCTCTTTCGATAAGTAAGAGTGTCGAACCCAACGAGGAGCTAAAGGTAGAACAAATATTCTCTCAAGTCCTATCTGCAACTGATACGACTCTATGCACGCTTAGTGTTCGCTTTACCTAGAACAAGTATGAAACTAGAAGTACTTTGTAGGTGTGATAGGATAAGTTTGCAAGATAATAAAGAGCACGTAAATATAAAGTAGGGGTTGTTTAGATGAAGACACAACTAAATTAGTTTTAGTAAAGAGCTTGTTGTCATGAGAAAGTTATTTGTCCCTAGGCAATCGATAACTAGACCGGTAATCACTATTGCAATTTTATTTGAGGAAGAGGCATAAGCTAACATACTTTCTATTCTTGGATCATATGCACTTATGATTGGAACTCTAGAAAGCATCCGCAACTACTAAAGATCATTAAGGTAAAACCCAACTGTAGCATTACAGTATCAAGTCCCCTTTATCCCATATGCAAACAATCTACTTACTCGGGTCTGTGCTTCTGTCACTCATGCCACCCACCATAAGCAAATCATGAACATATTGCAAACCCAACAGCAGGGATCCCCAATGCTTGCGCGACATGGATAGCACCATAGGATAGCACCAATAATAAAACATGCAACTCAAACCAATCATGATCATCAATTAACCCATAGGACAAAACAGATCTACTCAAACATCATAGGATAGCCATACATCATTGGGAAATAATATATAGTGTTGAGCACCATGTTTAAGTAGAGATTACAGCGGGTAAGAGAGGGGTTACACCGCTGCATAGAGGGGGGAAGAGTTGGTGATGAAGGTGGTGAAGTTGTTGGTGAAGATCACGGTGATGATGATGGCCCCGACAGGGTTCCAGCACCACCGGAAGCAAAGGGGAGAGAGCCCCCCTTCTTCTTCTTCTTCCTTGACCTTCTACCTAGATGGGAGAAGGGTTTCCCCTTTGGTCCTTGGCTCCCATGGCATGGGAGGGGCGAGAGCCCCTCCGAGATTGGATCTATCTCTTTGTCTCTCTATTTCTGCGTTCCGGAATTCTGCCCTTTCACCATTTCTTTTATATCGGGAGATCCGTAACTCCGATTGGACTGAAACCTTCCCCTAGATTTTTTTTCGAAAATTAGCTTTCTTGTGGCAAAACAATAGCAGCAACCGCCTTACGAGGGGCCCGCGAGGGTCAGGGGCGCGCCCAGTAGGGGCAGGCGCGCCCCCTGCCTTGTGGCCACCTCGGGCACCGTCTCGCGTTGATTCTTCCTCCCATATTTCCCAAATATTTCAAAAATATTCTCCATCCGTTTTTATCTCGTTTGGACTCCGTTTGATATGGGGTTTCTGCGAAACATAAAACATGCAACAAACAGGAACTGGCACTGGGCACTGGGTCAATATGTTAGTCCCAAAAATAGTATAAAAAGTTGCCAAAAGTATATAAAAGTTGTAGAATATTGGCATGGAACAATCAAAAATTATAGATACGCGGAGACGTATCAACAAGACATATATGTTAGCTCCTGCCAAGCATTATTCGATCCTTTGTTCGACCTTTCTTCGCGAAACACCGAACAGAGTCTCAGGGGCTACTATCTATACACAAGCATCCATTTGTGAATAGCCAAAAATATATTACGTCACATACCTCAAAGCCTGATAAAAGGCTGGTATAGGCTTCGTTCAATCCGCTCTTAGCGGACTGAACCTTTTCAACCACCTTACCCATAAGGGTACGGTGTTCCTCCACAATGGAAGCGCCCTGAAGCGCTTCCACTAGAGTGTCCGATGGCTCTGGATCGACAGAAGACGCCGGTAGAGATGGCGCGCCCCCTTCTCTTGAAGGAGGCTGCTGGCCCAATTCCGGAGCCGTGTGGGTCTCTGGAATAATATTCATTTGGGGGCCGAATTTAGCATGGCCCCTGTCGTCGGTCTCCGTGGGGGTCGATTTCCACCTCTCTTCGGCGACAGAGGTATTACTGTCCGTCGCCACCTCCACGGCCTCCCGCACCTCTGCGTGACCTGGAGAGGTTCTTCGGGACAACACTTCGGTGTTGTCTGTAGCGGTGGGTGGAGAGACCTGCGGAGGCAAGTCGCTCTCCATCGCATTCGGCCCTAGCGAGTTCCCAGATAACGATGATTGTTGGGGGAGATCGTGAGCCGGACTGCAATGCGCAATTCAGTATGTTAAATAATAAGGCATAAATTTGGATATGTGTACGGTGTCTTCTGATACTTACGATCCAGCCAAGGGCTTCGGCCTAGAGTTCCATTCAGGGATGGCATCAACATCCGCTTTGGAATCATTCGAAAGGGAGGGTTTCCCCTTCTTGGTCGCCTTCGCCTATAGATCGCGGAAGCCACCCTTTCTTCTTTCCCCCCTAAAGGTGAGAATTGCTCTCTTCCTCCTCTACATCTTTGTCATGAGAGGAGGAGGTCTCGGTATCTTTAGACATAACATCTGAAGCGCCCTTACGGCGGAGGCCACTTCTGGCCTCCTTGCCTTTCTTCTTGGCCTTCTTCTCCGGCGCCTGATACAGCGCCGGAACCAGCATCTTCGTCAACAAAGGGATGGCTGGGTCTTTGGGCAGCGGAGCTGGACATCGGATTTGCTCCGCCTTCTTTGTCCAGCCCTGTGGGAGTAATAGAAAGTTCAATATACTCCTTGGATTTGCAAATTAAAATCATCATGAAACTTACGGGAGTGGCCGGGCGAGCACAGTCGAGGCCACGGTCTTCGGTCGTTTCTGGCCATGACTTTTGAGCCTTGAAGAGCAGCTTCCATATGTCTTCGTGCGTCATGCCGAAGAACCGCTTCAGGGTCCGAGGACTGGCCAGGTCGAATTCCCACATATGTTGAGTCCCGCGTTGACAAGGGAGAATCCGGTGAAAAAGCATCACCTGGATCATGCTGGCAAGGCTGGTGTTCTTGTTTATCATTCCCTTGACACGGCTCTCCAGTGTCGTCACCTTGTCAGGAGACTCCCAATCTAGTCACTTATTGAGCCAGGATGTAAGCCGCATCGGGGTCCGGACTTGAACTCAGGAGCGGTGGCTGTGGGTGTCAAAACCGGCGAATCTCGGGTAGGGGGTCCCGAATTGTGCGTCTAAGGCTAATGGTAACAGGAGGCGGTGGACACAATGTTTACCCAGGTTCGGGCCCTCTCGATGGAGGTAATACCCTACTTCCTGCTTGATTGATCTTGATGATATGAGTATTACAAGAGTTGATCTACCATGAGATCATAGAGGCTAAACCCTAGAAGCTACCCTATGGTTATGATTGTTGTCGTCCTACGGACTAAACCCTCCGGTTTATATAGACACCGGAGGGGGCTAGGGTTACACAGAGTCAGTTACAGAGAAAGGAATCTTCACATCCGAATCGCCAAGCTTGCCTTCCACGCAAAGGAGAGTCCCATTCGGACACGGGACGAAGTCTTCTATCTTGTATCTTCATAGCCCAATAGTCCGGCATACGCATATAGTCCGGCTATCCGAGGACCCCTTAATCCAGGACTCCCTCACTAGCCCCTGAACCAGGCTTCAATGACGATGAGTCCGGCGCGTAGATTGTCTTCAGCATTGCAAGGCGGGTTCCTTCTCCGAATACTCCAAAGTAGATCTTGAACATAGGAATCATGTCCAGCTCTGCAAAACAAATTCCACATACCACCGTAGAGAGTATAATATCCCTCGAGTCCAATCTGCTGACAACTTATAGCGTGACATCACGCCACGACCCGGTCTTTATTCGAACCATTTTTATCCTGCCCCTCCGTATTTCGAGGCACGGTTTTATTGGCACGTCTTGTCGAAGCAGAGATCATGTCCCCTTATCACGGGATTCTCATCAATGCGGGCATGGGTAACCCAACCGTGCCATCAGCACGGCGCTTGGGAAACAAGGGTTTTAGGGCGAGCAGGGAGGCGCACGATTTTTACTGCCTTTATAAAGGGATAAGGATTCCCCTCTTTCACCCACACCCTCTTCTTCCTCTGCTCATTCATTCTCGAGCTCCAGCGCCCAAGCACCCATCTCCGCCCAAAAAGCACTCCAATCATGTCCGGATCCAGAGTGCAAGGCAAGTGGATGTACTCCTCCATTCAGGAGAAGGATATCAAGAAACTCCGAGAGGCCGGATACCTGGACAAGAAGATCGCACACCGTCTCCTAGAGGCGGGACATATCGTCCCTACTTCGGAACCCCACGAGAGGGCCATATTCCTCCCTCACTTCGTCTGCAGGCTGGGGTTCCCCTCCACCCATTTGTTCGTGGCCTTATGTACTATTACGGGATAGATTTCCATGACCTATCCCCAATTTCCTTCCTCAACATCTCGACATTCATCACCGTGTGCGAAGCCTTCCTCCGCATCCCACCACACTTCGGGCTGTGGCTAAAGATTTTCAACGTGAAGCCCAAGGTGGTAGGCGGTGAACACACCGAGTGCGGAGGAGCCATGGTGAGCAAGATGCCCAACGTCGAATGGCCATTGGGTAAATTCAACGAGTCCGTCAAAGGTTGGCAACAACAATGGTTCTATATTACCGAGCCATGCGGTGCCAAATGGGCCGCCACCCCTGAGTTCTGATCCGGAGCCCCACTGCGGCTCATGTCCTGGCCCGAAAAGGGCCTAGACTGGCCTTCGTCCGATGGGCTGACGGCACTCCAAGAGCGTATCAAGAGCATGGAGGACAAGAATATCAAACTTGTCGATGTGGTCCAGGTGATGCTAGTTCGCCGGATCCTTCCCTGCCAACGCCGGACTTGCCATATATGAGAGTATGATCCGGCCAAGCACCAAACCTTGCTGTAGTTCTTCGGCATGATGCACAAAGACATCTGGAAGGTGCTATTCAAGCCCGGCAAGTCGTGGTTGGACACCGCCGAGGATCGCGGGCACAAAGCGTCCTGCCCCGCCAGTTCGGTGAGTCTTTATATGTTTTCAAGGTGTATCCTCTATTTGTATACCTTGGGGAACACACCTAATATTTCCCCAACAATTCTCCCAGGACTGGATGAAGAAGGCAGAGCGGATCTACTGTCTGGCTCCGCTTCCTGAAGAACAAGCCAGCCCAGTTATGATGAAGATGCTGGTCCTGGCGCCATATAAGGCGCCGAAGAAGAAGGCCAAGAAGGAGGCCAAGGAGACTAGGGGCGGGCTCCGTCGCAAGGGTACTTCAGATGTGGTGTCCGAAGACACCGAAGGCCACTCCTCCACCGAAAAAGACGAGGAAGAGGTGGTGGGAGAAGAGGATGGCCTCCACGTGTTTGGAGGCCAAAACGTCTAAGAAGGGGAAAGCCTCCCTTCCAGACGAATCCACCACAGCCACCGACAGCAGCCCGGAGTGGGAACCCAGGGTCAAGCCCCTGGCCAAATCGTGAGTACAAAGAAAACTCGGACATCTTCATATATCCAGTCTCACTTTTGCATAGCATTAACGTATCGAGTCACATATTCTACAGTCCGGCTGGGTCCGACATCGAGCGATCTTCGTCAGAAGATTCATTGGACCCGGATGTGATGAACAGCGAGACCCTCCCGACGACCTCTTCCCCCAAAGACGTGGACAACACTGAGGTGTCGTCCCAAAGGGGCCTAGGCCAGGGCGAAGCTCGGGAGACCGTCGAGGCGGCGCCGGAGGGCCAAACCCCAGCGACCGGACACATGGGGGAGAGGACCCCCATGGATGCTGAAGGCGGGGGCCATCTTGAATTCGGCCCCCGGCCAGAGACAACTCCGGAGACCAATACGGCTCCGAAATCGGGTCTGCAACCTTCTTCAACAGGAGGCGGTGCGCCTATTCCACTGGCGACCTCCGTCCACCCGGAGGTGCGGGATACTTTATTGGCGGCACTACAAAGCACTTCCATCATTGACGAGCATCGTACCCTTATGGTTGCGGTGATTCAGAAGGTTCAGTCCGCCAAAAGCGGGCTGACCGAAGCCTGCACCAGCCTTCTAACAGGCTTTGAGGTAAGTAATGAAGTTAAAAGAATGTCATAATATAGATAGTAGCCCCTGATGCACTGTTCGGTGTTTCAAAAAGAAAGCCAGACAGAGGATCAAATATATTTCGCAGGAGACTAATTAGGAAATACCTATGTGAATGATCAGGCGTCGTTATTGACTGCAACTGCTCATACTGCGGAGGTCTCCGGACTGAGGCAGAGACTGGAGCGGGCCGAAAGGGAACTCGGCTAAGTGAAAAAGCAATATGAGAATACCCAAGGTATGGGATAACTTTGTTTGTATTTACATACAAGTGAATAGTTATTTTGACTAAAAAATGTCGTGTTATGTAATAGGAGCGACGACCAAAGGTGAGGCTCTGAAGAAGGTGATAGCCGAGGCCGAGAAAAGGGCGGCCAAGGAGCAGGCCACTCGTGAAAACCACGAGGCCTGGGTCATTGAAGTTCAACAAGAGCTCCAAGAAGCCATAGGGAAGTGCGAGACCTTGGAGCAGAGTATAAAGGATCAAGAGTCCAAACTCACCAAGGCTCGCCAATCTGCATGCGATGCCCGGGCTGAAGCCCAAGGCGCCCTCCAGGAAATCCAGGAGGCCCGAAAGATCGTCGTGGGTAAGGCCCTTATGTTGCAGAGCAAATACGCGAAGGAAAGATTTCGTTTACTGACCCGGATTCGGAGTTCCCCAGGGGTGTTTGTGGATCTGCCGCACAGTGTGTCTGACGTCGGACAATCCTACCGAGCCGAAGAGGGGAGCTCGGCGGAGAAGTTGTTCTGGTCGCAATATCTTGCGCCAGAATACCCAGTACCCTTTACCGATCAGCTGAAGCAGTTGGTCGAGCTGCATAGTGTGGCCGGATTATCCCTCAAGGATTTGATTATCCAGCTATGGCCTGCCAAACCGATTCCCAGCAACTACTTTGGACTCGTGAAGCGGCTAGTTAGTGACTGCCCTCGGCTTGATGCCATCAAGCGGTCGGTCTGCATCGAAGGTGCGCGAATGGCTTTTGCCCGTGCCAAGGTGCATTGGGCGAAGATGGATGCTGTGAAGCTGATGACCGAAGGACCGCCCGAAGGGAAAGAGCACCGCAAGCCCGAGCTATATTATGACAGTGTCTTGGAGGGATCCCGCCTTGTGGCGGAGCAATGTGCCAAGGATATCATTTTCCCATGAATGCATTATTTTATCCTGTCCTGTAATATGGAACGAGATCTTTATGTAATATAATGCTTGTTACTTTAAATTTTACCTCCTGTGCGACCGTTTATGAAATCTGAGAGTTGGCCAGTCGTCGGCTTCTACCCCCATGTAGCTAGTACAAGGGTGTTCGGGATAAATCTAAACACTCTTTATCCAAATTTTTGGTCCTTTAAGGAGGTGTTTAGCGCAACGAACAAGGCAATTGGACTATACAGCTTTATCACCCTCACTTAGCCATAGGAGTTCTATAATTTTAAATTTTGGCGTAGCCCCTTGTATTCGGAAGGCCGAAGTTTGGGCTCTATACACACCTAATCGGACAAAAAGTGATTCCTCACATAAAGCAGAAAAAATCTCTAGCGATTTGAAAACCTCTCGAACAGCTGACCAGCTCTCGCCGCATCATGACAGTCAGTTTTCGGCTTTCTCTACTGAGGCGCTCATCCGGAAGAACCAGGACACAATCACAGTAGTTCTCCCTTTACTACCCTAGCCGATATAGCAGAACATAGGGTAGGAAGCACAGGAGCCTGGCAACCCAACTATTGACCAAAGACATGATTTGGAGCCGATGCATATAATGATGTAAGTTCGGGGTGCCGAACTATACTGTAAAAGTGTTCGGACTTTCTTGCCATGTTATGTGGTACAATGAAGCCCCTGACGAATTAAGGCGTACCAGGATGTACGGGTGCAATTGAAAATAAATAGACAAGGAAAAGTTTAAGTAATGAGCAGATGATGCAGATTATTTTTAATTGTAAGTTGATTGATACGTCAAGGCGTATCTGTGCAAAGTAGTGCCATAAGCAAATAAGGCTATTTAACATGCCAGGACCAAGAGCGAGTTGTGTGCGGGTATATAAAACAGGTATGACGATCGTATAGCAAAGACCACCTGGGTATTTCCCTTGTACGTCCGAGCCCCTAGCTTTCTTGGCGTATCCGTCCCGCTACGGGTCCGATGAGCAGGTTTATCAGAAAAGGCCTCGCGAAGAGAAAAAACCTAAAAGAAAGAGAAAAAGTGAAGGTATGCGGATCCAGGAGCGGTTGAGCCGTGTTGTGGACCGTAGTCTAGTTGTGCCTCCATCCATGCCCATGGTATTTTAAGTGCGTAGTTGTGTACGCCTGGCACAAATTTTACCGCTTTGTTGGGGCTGGGACGAAGGCCGGGTTGCTAGCTGAGCTCTGGACGAGCCTGATGGTCCTGTTGCAGAGTAGCGTAGACCCGCTTAACGGTGTCCAGGGGCTTTATTGCCGAATTGAGGTTTTGCCTAAGAAGGCTATTATGTACTTCTGCTGCAAGGGCCGCGGTGTGCTCCTTAGTACGGAGGGAGCGCTCCGTGTTTCTATTGACTGTTATAACACCGCGAGGTCCGAGCATCTTGAGCTTGAGGTAGGCATAGTGCAGCACTACGTTGAAATGAGCAAATGCGGTTCGTCTGAGCAGTGCGTGATAACCACTGCAGAAGGGGACGATATCAAAGAGTGATTCTTCGCTTCAGAAATTATCCGGGGATCCGAAGACCACTTCCAGTGTGATTGAGCCCGTACAGCAGGCCTCTACACCTGGTATGACACCTTTAAAGGTGGTTTTGGTTGGCTTGATCCTTGAGGGATCAATACCCATTTTGTGCACTGTATCCTGATAAAGCAGGTTTAGGCTGCTACCACCGTCCATGAGGACGCGCGTGAGGTGGAATCCATCAATGATAGGGTCAAGCACCAGTGCGGCTGAACCGCCGTGACGGATACTGGTCGGGTGGTCCCTTCGATCGAAGATGATCGAATAGGAGGACCACGGGTTGTATTTTGGGGTGACTGGCTCCATCGCGTAGACGTCCCTTAGTGCGTGTTTCCTTTCCCTTTTGGGGATATGGGTAGCATATATCATATTCACCGTTTTAACTTGGGGAGGAAACTTCTTCTGTCCCCCTGTGTTCGGCGACCGGGGTTCCTCGTCGTCATCACTTTGTGATCCCTTTTCCTTGTTTTCAGCATTTAACTTGCCGACCTGTTTGAAGACCCAACATTCTCTGTTGGTATGATTGGCTGGTTTATCGGGGGTGTCATGGATTTGGCATGGACGATCGAGTATGCGGTCTAGACTGGACGGGCCCGGCTTGTTTCGTTTAAATGGCTTTTCCGCTAACCGGACTTGGAGCCACTGAATCCGGCATTGACGGCCGTGTCTTAGATATTATCGCAATTATTTCAATGCTTGTGTCTGTTGCATCGGGGCTTGCCATTGCTATCTCTGGCTTCAGAAGTGCCAGGTTTACTTGAGGTGTTGTTGCTACGAGCTAGCCAGCTATCCTCGCCCACACAAAAGCGAGTCATGAGCATCATAAGGGCTGCCATGGGCTTCGGCTTCTCTTGGCCGAGGTGTCGGGCGAGCCACTCGTCGCGGATGTTATGCTTAAAGGCCGCTAGGGCTTCGGCATCCGGACAGTCGATGATTTGGTTCTTTTTAGTTAAGAACCGAGTCCAGAATTTCCTGACTGACTCTTCGGGCTGTTGGATTATATGACTTAGGTCATCGGCATCCGGAGGTCGAACATAAGTGCCCTGGAAGTTGTCAAGGAATGCATCTTCCAGGTTCTCCCAACTACCAATACTGTTTTCGGGCAGACTGTTCAACCAGTGCCTAGTTGGTCCCTTGAGTTTTAGCGGGAGATACTTGATGGCATGGAGGTCATCGCCACGGGCCATATGTATATGGTGAAGGAAGTCCTTGATCCATACCGCGGGATAAAAGTGTTATTATTATATTTCTTTGTTCATGATAATAGTCTTTTATTCATGCTATAACTGTATTATCCGGAAATCGTAATACACGTGTGAATACATAGACCACAATATGTCCCTAGTGAGCCTCTAGTTGACTAGCTCGTTGTGATCAACAGATAGTCATGGTTTCCTGGCTATGGACATAAGATGTCGTTGATAACGGGATCACATCATTAGGAGAATGATGTGATGGACAAGACCCAATCCTAAGCCTAGCACAAAGATCGTGTAGTTCGTATGCTAAAGCTTTTCTAATGTCAAGTATCTTTTCCTTAGACCATGAGATTGTGCAACTCCCGGATACCGTAGGAATGCTTTGGGTGTACCAAACGTCACAACGTAACTGGGTGGCTATAAAGGTGCATTACAGGTATCTCCGAAAGTATCTGTTGGGTTGGCACGAATCGAGACTGGGATTTGTCACTCCGTGTAAACGGAGAGGTATCTCTGGGCCCACTCGGTAGGACATCATCATAATGTGCACAATGTGACCAAGGGGTTGATCACGGGATGATGTGTTACGGAACGAGTAAAGAGACTTGCCGGTAACGAGATTGAACAAGGTATCGGGATACCGACGATCGAATCTCGGGCAAGTACAATACCGCTAGACAAAGGGAAATGTATACGGGGTCGATTGAGTCCTTGACATCGTGGTTCATCCGATGAGATCATCGTGGAACATGTGGGAGCCAACATGGGTATCCAGATCCCGCTGTTGGTTATTGACCAGAGAACGTCTCGGTCATGTCTGCATGTCTCCCGACCCCGTAGGGTCTACACACTTAAGGTTCGGTGACGCTAGGGTTATAAAGGAAGCTTGTATGTGGTTACCGAATGTTGTTCGGAGTCCCAGATGAGATCCCGGACGTCACGAGGAGTTCCGAAATGGTCCGGAGGTAAAGATTTATATATGGGAAGTCCTGTTTTGGTCACCGGAAAAGTTTCGGGCGATATCGGTAATGTACCGGGACCACCGGGAGGGTCCCGGGGGTCCACCAAGTGGGGCCACCTGCCCCAGAAGGCTGCGTGGGCCAAGTGTGGGAGGGGACCAGCCCCTAGGTGGGCTGGTGCGCCCCCCACAAGGGGTCCAAGGCGCAAGGGAGAGTGGGAGGGGGCAAACCCTAGTCCAGATGGGCCTTAAGGCCCACCTAGTGGGCGCCTCCCCTCTCTCCCCCTCTTGGCCGCCTCCCCAAGTCCCATCTAGGGCTGGCCGCACCCCTTGGGGTGGGAAACCCTAAAGGGGGCGCAACCCCCCTTCTCCCCTATATAAATAGAGGCCTGGGGCTGCCAATAATACATGAGAACCTCTCCCTCTATTGGTGCAGCCCTGCCTCTCCTCCTCCTCCTCTCCCGTGGTGCTTGGCGAAGCCCTGCTAGATTGCCACGCTCCTCCATCACCACCACGCCATTGTGCCGCTATTGGATGGAGTCTTCCTCAACCTCTCCCTCTCTCCTTGCTGGATCAAGGCGTGGGAGACGTCACCGGGCTGTACGTGTGTTGAACGCGGAGGTGCCGCCCGTTCGGCACTAGGATCTCCGGTGATTTGAATCACGACGAGTACGACTCCTTCAACCCCGTTCTCTTGAACGCTTCCGCTTAACGATCTACAAGGGTATGTAGATGCACTCTCCTTCCCCTCGTTGCTGGTTTCTCCATAGATAGATCTTGGTGACACGTAGGAAAATTTTGAATTTCTGCTACGTTCCCCAACAGTGGCATCATGAGCTAGGTCTATTGCGTAGATTCTTTGCACGAGTAGAACACAAAGTAGTTGTGGGCGTTGATTTTGTTCAATATGCTTACCGTTACTAGTCCAATCTTGTTTCGACGGTATTGTGGGATGAAGCGGCCCGGACCGACCTTACATGTACTCTTACGTGAGACAGGTTCCACCGACTGACATGCACTTGGTGCATAAGGTGGCTAGCGGGTGCCAGTCTCTCCCACTTTAGTCGGAACGGATTCGATGAAAAGGGTCCTTATGAAGGGTAAATAGCAATTGGCATATCACGTTGTGGTTTTGCGTAGGTAAGAAACGTTCTTGCTAGAAACCCATAGCAGCCACGTAAAACATGCAAACAACAATTAGAGGACGTCTAACTTGTTTTTGCAGGGTATGCTATGTGATGTGATATGGCCAAGAAGAATGTGATGAATGATATGTGATGTATGAGATTGATCATGTTCTTGTAATAGGAATCACGACTTGCATGTCGATGAGTATGACAACTGGCAGGAGCCATAGGAGTTGTCTTAATTTATTGTATGACCTGCGTGTCATTGAACAACGCCATGTAATTACTTTACTTTATTGCTAACCGGTAGCCATAGTAGTAGAAGTAATAGTTGGCGAGACAATTTCATGAAGACACGATGATGGAGATCATGATGATGGAGATCATGGTGTCATGCCGGTGACGATGATGATCATGGAGCCCCGAAGATGGATATCAAAAGGAGCAAAATGATATTGGCCATATCATGTCACTATTTGATTGCATGTGATGTTTATTATGTTTATGCATCTTGTTTACTTAGAACGATGGTAGTAAATAAGATGATCCCTTACACCAATTTCAAGAAGTGTTCTCCCCTAACTGTGCACCGTTGCTACAGTTCGTCGTTTTGAAGCACCACGTGATGATCGGGTGTGATAGATCCTTACGTTCACATACAATGGGTGTAAGACAGATTTACACATGCAATACACTTAGGGTTAACTTGACGAGCCTAGCATGTACAGACATGGCCTCGGAACACGGAGACCGAAAGGTCGAGCATGAGTCGTATAGTAGATACGATCAACATGAATATGTTCACCGATGATGACTAGTCCGTCTCACGTGATGATCAGACACGGCCTAGTTGACTCGGATCATGTAATCACTTAGATGACCAGAGGGATGTCTATCTGAGTGGGAGTTCATAAGATGAACTTAATTATCCTGAACATAGTCAAAAGACCTTTGCAAATTATGTCGTAAGCTTGCGCTTTAGTTCCACTATTTAGATATGTTCCTAGAGAAAATATAGTTGAAAATTGATAGTAGCAATTATGCGGACAGTAGAAAGCTTATGTCCTTAATGCACTGCTCAGTGTGCTGAACCCCAAACGTCGTTTGTGGATGTTGCGAACATCGGACATACACGTTTTGATAACTACGTGATAGTTCAGTTAAACGGTTTAGAGTTGAGGCACCAAAGACGTTTTCGAAACATCGCGGAACATATGAGATGTTTCAAGGGATGAAATTGGGATTTCAGGCTCGTGCCCACGTCAAGAGGTATAAGACCTCCGACGATTTTCTTAACCTGCAAACTAAGGGAGAAAAGCTCAATCGTTGAGCTTGTGCTCAGATTGTCTGAGTGCAACAATCACTTGAATCGAGTGGGAGTTGATCTTCCAGATGAGATAGTGATGTTTCTCCAAAGTCATTACCACCAAGCTGCTAGAGCTTTGTGATGAACTATAACAAATTAGGGATAGATATGATGATCCTTGAGATATTCGTGATGTTTGACACCGCGAAAGTAGAAATCAAGAAGGAGCATCAATTGTTGATGGTTGGTGAAACCACTAGTTTCAAGAAGGGCAAGGGCAAGAAGGGATACTTCATGAAACAGCAAATCAGCTGCTGCTCTAATGAAGAAACCCAAGGTTGAACCCAAACCCGAGACTAAGTGCTTCTGTAATAAGGGGAACAACCACTGGAGCAGGATTACCCTAGATACTTGGTAGATGAGAAGGCTGGCAAGGTCGATAGAAGTATATAGGATATACATTGTGTTGATGTGTACTTTACTAGTACTCCTAGTAGCACCAGGGTATTAGATACCGGTTCGGTTGCTAAGTGTTAGTAACTCGAAATAAAGCTACGGAATAAACGGAGACTAGCTAAAGGTGAGCTGACGATATGTGTTGGAAATGTTTCAATGTTGATATGATCAAGCATCGCACGCTCCCTCTACCATCAAGATTAGTATTAAACCTGAATAATTGTCATTTGGTGTTTGCGTTGAGCATAGACATGATTGGATTATGTCTATCGCAATACGGTTATTCATTTAAAGAGAATAATGGTTACTCTATTTATTTGAATAATACCTTCAATGGTCTTGCACCTAAAGGAATGGTTTATTGAATCTCGATCGTAGCGATACACATTTTCATGCCAAAAGATATAAGATAGTAATGATAGTACCACTTACTTGTGGCACTGCCATGTAAGTCATATTGGTATAAAAACGCATGAAGAAGCTCCATGTTGATGGATCTTTGGACTCACTCGTTTTTGAAAAGTGTGAGACATGCGAACCATGTCTATTGGTGTATACGCATGCAGATGGATCATTTGGACTCACTTGATTTTGAATCACTTGAGATATGCAACTCATACCACATAGGCAAGATGACTGAAAAGCCTCGGTTTCAGTAAAATGGAACAAGATAGCAACTTGTTGGAAGTAACACATTTTGATGTGTGCAGTCCAATGAGTGCTGAGGCATGCAGTGAATATCGTTATGTTCTTACTTCATAGATGATTCGAGTAAATGTTGAGTATATTTACTTGATGAAACACAAGTCTGAATTATTGAATGGTTCAAGTAATTTCAGAGTGAAGTAGAAGATCATTGTGACAAGAGGATAAAATGTCTATGATATGATCATAGAGATGAATATCTGAGTTACGAGTTTTGGCACACAATTAAGACATTGTGGAAATTGTTTCGCAATTAATACCGCCTGGAACACCATAGTGTGATGGTGTGTCCGAACATCATAGTTGCACCCTATTGGATATGGTGCGTACCATGATGTCTCTTATCGAATTACCACTATCGTTCATGGGTTAGGCATTAGAGACAACCACACTCACTTTAAATAGGGCACCACGTAATTCCGTTGAGATGACACCGTATGAATTATGGTTTAGAGAAACCTAAGTTGTCGTTTCTTAAAGGTTTGGGGCTGCGACGCTTATGTGAAAAAATTTCAGGTTGATAAGCTCGAACCCAAAGCGGATAAAATGCATCTTCATAGGACACCCAAAACAGTTGGGTATACCTCCTAATTCAGATCCGAAAGCAATATGGATTGTTTCTTGAATCGGGTCCTTTCTCGAGGAAAGGTTTCTCTCGAAAAGTTGAGTAGGAGGATGGTGGAGACTTGATGAGGTTATTGAACCGTCACTTCAACTAGTGTGTAGTAGGGCAGAGGAAGTTGTTCCTGTGGCACCTACACCAACTGAAGTAGAAGCTTATGATAGTGATCATGAAATTTCGGATCAAGTCACTATCGTACCTCGTAGGGTGACAAGGATACGTACTACTTCAGAGTGGTACAGTAATCCTGTCTTGAAGGTCATGTTGCTAGACAACAATGAACCTACGAGCTATGGAGAAGCGATGGTGGGCCCAAATTCCGACAAATGGTTAGAAGCCATGGAATCCGAGATAGGATCCATGTATCAGAACAAAGCATGGACTTTGGTGGACTTGCCCGATGATCGGCAAGCCATTGAGATAAATGGATCTTTAAGAAGAAGACGGACGTGGATGGTAATGTCACCATCTATGAAGCTCGACTTGTGGCGAAGTGTTTTTTCACAAGTTCAAGGAGTTGACTACGATGAGATTTTCTCATCCGTAGCGATGCTTAAAGTCCGTCGGAATCATGTTAGCATTAGCTGCATTTATGAAATGTAGCAGATGGATGTCAAAACGAGTTTCCTTATCAGTTTTCGTAAGGAAAGGTTGTATGTGATACAATCAGAATGGTTTTGGCGATCCTAAGGATGCTAAAAGGTATGCTGGCTCCAGCGATCCTTCTAAGGACTGGAGTAAGCATCTCGGAGTTGGAATGTGCGCTTTGATGAGATGATCAAAGATTTTGGTGTATACAAAGTTTATGAGAAACTTGTATTTCCAAATAAGTGAGTGGGAGCACTATAGAATTTCTGATGAGTATATGTTGTTGACATATTGATGATCAGAAATGATGTAGAATTTCTAGAAAGCATATAGGGTTATTTGAAAGGTGTTTTTCAATAGAAAACCTGGATCAAGCTACTTGACCATTGAGCATCAAGATCTATAAGGATAGATCAAAATGCTTAATAATACTTTCAAATGAGCACATACCTTGACATGATCTTGAAGGTGTTCAAGATGGATCAGTCAAATAAGAAGTTCTTGCCTGAGTTGTAAGGTACGAAGTTAAGACTTAAAGCTCGACCTCGGCAGAAAAGAGAGAAAGGACGAAGGTCGTCCCCTATGCTTTAGACGTAGGCTCTACAGTATGCTATGCTGTGTACCGCACCTGAAGTGTGCCTTGCCATGAGTTAGTCAAGGGGTACAAGAGTGATCCAAGAATGGATCACAGACAGCGGTCAAAGTTATCCTTAGTAACTAGTGGACTAAGGAATTTTCTCGATTATGGAGGTGGTAAAAGAGTTCGTCGTAAAGGTTACGTCGATGCAAGATTAACGCCTATCCGGATAGCTCTAAGTAGAGATACCGGATACGTATTATGGGGCAACAATTTAGAATAGCTCCAAGTGGAACAGTTATTTGGAATGGCTCCAAATAGAACGTGGTAGCTACATCTAGGAGATGACATAGAGATTTGTAAATCACACACGGATCTGAAAGGTTCAGACCCGTTGACTAAAACCTCTCTCACAAGCAACATGATCAAACCCAAAACTCTTTGGATGTTGGTCACATGGTGATGTGACCTGTCAGTGTTAATCACATGGTGATGTGAACTAGATTATTGACTCTAGTGCAAGTGGGAGACTGTTGGAAATATGCCCTAGAGGCAATAATAAAAGTGTTATTATTATATTTCTTTGTTCATGATAATAGTCTTTTATTCATGCTATAACTGTATTATCCGGAAATCGTAATACACGTGTGAATACATAGACCACAATATGTCCCTAGTGAGCCTCTAGTTGACTAGCTCGTTGTGATCAACAGATAGTCATGGTTTCCTGGCTATGGACATCGGATGTCGTTGATAACGGGATCACATCATTAGGAGAATGATGTGATGGACAAGACCCAATCCTAAGCCTAGCACAAAGATCGTGTAGTTCGTATGCTAAAGCTTTTCTAATGTCAAGTATCTTTTCCTTAGACCATGAGATTGTGCAACTCCCGGATACCGTAGGAATGCTTTGGGTGTACAAAACGTCACAACGTAACTGGGTGGCTATAAAGGTGCATTACAGGTATCTCCGAAAGTATCTGTTGGGTTGGCACGAATCGAGATTGGGATTTGTCACTTCGTGTAAACGGAGAGGTATCTCTGGGCCCACTCGGTAGGACATCATCATAATGTGCACAATGTGACCAAGGGGTTGATCACGGGATGATGTGTTACGGAATGAGTAAAGAGACTTGCCGGTAACGAGATTGAACAAGGTATCGGGATACCGACGATCGAATCTCGGGCAAGTACAATACCGCTAGACAAAGGGAATTGTATACGGGATCGATTGAGTCCTTGACATCGTGGTTCATCCGATGAGATCATCGTGGAACATGTGGGAGCCAACATGGGTATCCAGATCCCGCTGTTGGTTATTGACCGGAGAACGTCTCGGTCATGTCTGCATGTCTCCCGAACCCGTAGGGTCTACACACTTAAGGTTCGGTGACGCTAGGGTTATAAAAGAAGCTTGTATGTGGTTACCGAATGTTGTTCGGAGTCCCGGATGAGATCCCGGACGTCACGAGGAGTTCCGGAATGGTCCGGAGGTAAAGATTTATATATGGAAAGTCCTGTTTTGGTCACCGGAAAAGTTTCAGGCGATATCGGTAATGTATCGGGACCACCAGGAGGGTCCCGGGGGTCCACCAAGTGGGGCCACCTGCCCCAGAAGGCTGCGTGGGCCAAGTGTGGGAGGGGACCAGCCCCTAGGTGGGCTGGTGCGCCCCCCACAAGGGGTCCAAGGCGCAAGGGAGAGTGGGAGGGGGCAAACCCTAGTCCAGATGGGCCTTAAGGCCCACCTAGTGGGCGCCTCCCCTCTCTCCCCCTCTTGGCCGCCTCCCCAAGTCCCATCTAGGGCTGGCCGCACCCCTTGGGGTGGGAAACCCTAAAGGGGGCGCAACCCCCCTTCTCCCCTATATAAATAGAGGCCTGGGGCTGCCCATAATACATGAGAACCTCTCCCTCTATTGGTGCAGCCCTGCCTCTCCTCCTCCTCCTCTCCCGTGGTGCTTGGCGAAGCCCTGCTGGATTGCCACGCTCCTCCATCACCACCACGCCGTTGTGCCGCTATTGGATGGAGTCTTCCTCAACCTCTCCCTCTCTCCTTGCTGGATCAAGGCGTGGGAGACGTCACCGGGCTGTACGTGTGTTGAACGCAGAGGTGCCGTCCGTTCGGCACTAGGATCTCCGGTGATTTGAATCACGACGAGTACGACTCCTTCAACCCCGTTCTCTTGAACGCTTCCGCTTAACGATCTACAAGGGTATGTAGATGCACTCTCCTTCCCCTCGTTGCTGGTTTCTCCATAGATAGATCTTGGTGACACGTAGGAAAATTTTGAATTTCTGCTACGTTCCCCAACAGTTCCATCATATGACTCAATGTTTACGGGTTTAAACCCTTCTGGGAATTCATGTTCCATTACTTCATCAGTGAAGCAGAGGGGGTGTGCGGCACCTCTGTGTCGGGCTATGTCGGGACGTAGCTCGGATGGAGCCGGTCTGCGGTATTCGGCTCGAACAGTTTTGTGCTTGTCATATCAGGCTTGGTGGCTGTTGTTGCACGTTGGGGCGCGCCCCCGTGATCCGTAGATCGATCTGGTTTGCCCTGCTCTATTTTCCAAATCGTACCGCAGGTCATGTGTGTATCCCCGAGTTGTTGTGTTTATATTTGTTCGGCGAGGCTGAATTGCCGTTTTATCTCGGCCACGCGGTGGTCGATCAGCCGCATTATGCGCTGGTAGCGCCAGCTCCGGTGCCTCATCATCGAATTGAGGTAGCAATTTGCGCTTTGGGTAACTTTTTGTTGGGCGTTCGAGTCCGTATTCCTCGGCTGCCAGGACCTCGGTCCATCTATTAGTGAGCAGATCTTGATTAGCTTGAAGCTGTTGCTTCTTCTTCTTCTTCAGGCTTTTTGCAGTGGCTATAAGCCAACGCTTGAAACGCTCCCACTCAACAGGATCCTCAGGCACGATAAATTCTTCGTCGCCGAGGATCACCTCGTCCTCGGAGAGGGGCATGTAATTGTTGTCTTCCAAGTCGTCGTTCACGACCTCTTCATCGGGGCTGGCTCGCCCATCTTCCCGTCCAGCCTATTTGAAACTTGGCTTGGCGGGGTCTTCGTTGTCTTCGGCATCGTCCGGAGTGCTATTCTCTCTTGTTCAGGTATCGCTATTTTTACCATGGCGTGATTTAGAGCGGCGCCGCTGACATCGGCGCTTAGACTGCTTCTCAGGAAGTTTATCCTCAACTGGATCTTTTATGTCATCGCCCTTGTCTTCCTTGGGTGTATCCACCATGTATATATCATATGAGGAGGTGGCTGTCCAGCGCCCTGTGGGCGGTGGTTTTTGTTCTTCTCCGGCATCATCGTCCATATCGTCGATGTCTTCGGAGTCAAAATCAAGCATGTCGGTCAAATCGTCGATAGTGGCTATCAAGTGGGTGGTGGGTGGGTAACGAAGTTCTTCGTCGTCCGCTTCCCGCTCAAGCTGGACATAGTTTGGCCAAGGATCTCCTGACAAGGAGAGAGACTTTAATGAGTTTAACACATCGCCTAAGGGTGAGTGTTGAAAGATGTCCGCGAAGCTGAACTATAAGATCGGCGCCAGGTCAGATTCGATGGGTGCGGATACTCATGGTTCAGAGCCTATGGCCGGAGACGAGTCCGAGGTTCCGATGACATAGGCCTCATTGGAGGTCAGATCTGTGTTGGGCTCTAGCGACATTGAGTCCGCAACTTCCGTGGCGAGGTTGAGCCTCCCGTCCTCGGATGGCGTGCTCTACTCTGAATCTAGGGCCAGTGCGATTACAGGCGCAATCTCCCACACATAGTCTGATGACAGATTTAGGTCATGTTCATCGTGGCGGTGGGGCGCGGCTGTCATAGGCTCGAATCCGTCGAAGATCAAGTCTCCGCGGATGTCGGCGGTGTAGTTCAAGCTTCCAAACCTGACCTGATGGCCAGGGGCATAGCTGTCGATCTACTCCAGATGGCCAAGCGAGTTGGCCCGCAGTGTGAAGCGCCGAATACAAAGATCTATCCGGGAAGGAAAAAACTCCACCCTGGACGGTGTTGTCGTAGATGATTGAAGGAGCCATCAAGCCTTATGGTCGCGACATAGTGGAACTCTCAATGAAAGCACCAATGTTGGTGTCAAAACCGGCGGATCTCGGGTATGGGGTCCCGAACTGTGCATGTAAGGCTAATGGTAACAGGAGGCAGGGGAGACAATGTTTACCCAGGTTCGGGCCCTCTCGATGGAGGTAATACCCTACTTCCTGCTTGATTGATCTTGATGATATGAGTATTACAGGAGTTGATCTACCACGAGATCGTAGAGGCTAAACCCCAGAAGCTAGCCCTATGGTTATGATTGTTGTCGTCCTACGGACTAAACCCTCCGGTTTATATAGACACCAGAGGGGGCTAGGGTTACACAGAGTCGGTTACACAGAAAGGAATCTTCACATCCGAATCGCCAAGCTTGCCTTCCACGCAAAGGAGAGTCCCATCCGGACACGGGACAAAGTCTTCTATCTTGTATCTTCATAGCACAATAGTCCGGCATACGCATATAGTCCGGCTGTCCGAGGACCCCTTAATCCAGGACTCCCTCAGCGGCCCATGTGGCATCGTGGGGTTCTGTGATATAGAACCACCCCTGCTGCCATCTCCTGACAATCTCCACAAAGGCCCCCTTTGGCCAGGTGACGTTGGGGAGTTTGCTCACCATGGCACCGCCGCACTCCGCGTGACGGCCTTCGACCACCTTCAGCTTCACATTGAAAACCTTGAGCCATAGGCCGAAGTGGGGAGGGACGCAGAGGAATGCCTCGCACACGACGATAAATGCTGAAATGTTGAGGAATGAATTTGGGGCTAGGTCATGAAAATCTAACCCATAGTAAAACATGAGACCGCAGACGAAAGGATGAAGGGGAAACCCTAGTCCACGAAGGAAATGGGGGATGAACACTACCCTCTCGTTAGGCTTCGGAGTGGGAAAATCTGCTTTTTGGCAGGGAGCCGGTGGATTATATCCACGGCCAGGTACCCCGCTTCCTGGAGCTCCTTGATGTTCTCCTCTGTAACAGAGGAAGCCATCCACTTGCCCTGCGCTCCAGATCAGGATATGGCTGGGGTGTTTGGTGGCAATGGAAAAGATTGGGACTTGGGCGCTGGAGCTCGAATGGCAGATGGGCTGAGGAGGAAGAAGGCGTGGGGTAAAGAGATGGATCCTTATCTTCTTATAGAGGCGGTGGATATCAACCCCCCCATAAGCCTTAAATCTCGCCTATTCCCAAGGAGACGTGTGAACGGCACAGTTGGATTACCCAAACCCCTATTAATGAGAATCCCGTGATAAGGGGACACTATCCCTGCTTTGACAAGACATGCCTATGACTGTGCCTCAAAACACGAAGCGAGGGCTGTAAAACGGTTCAACATAATAACAAGGCCAGGACATAACAGCCTCATCGGAAAAATCGCCTATGGATGTGACTTAATTTGTTTTGGATATTTTTTGCCCTTACAGCTTAAGGCTGTAAGTATTTAACAGAGCCGAATACAACTATTTTGTGTGGAGGACTACATTGGAGTATTCGGAGAAGGAACCTGCCTTGCAATGCAGAAGACAATCTGCACGCCGAATACATCGTCATTGAAGCCCGGTTCAGGGGCTACCGAGGGAGTCCTGGACTATGGGGTCCTCGGGGAGCCGGCCTATGTGACACGGGCCGGACTGATGGGCCGTAAAGATATGAGATAGAAGGTCTTCTCCCGTGTCCGGCTATTTTTGGTTATGCCATGGATAGTTATAGCTATAAATATTGCAATTTAATTGATGTTCATCTATTTTTTTACCACGCCATGCTTTCTTTAGGAGAAAAACCACTCGTGAACCTATGGATTCCGATCCATCTTCTTCCTATAAACTTCCAATCTCAATCAACGCTATTTTGAATTTCTTGCTTTACATTCATATTAACCTTCCATCAAGTTCAAGCCCTTTTCTTTTACCATTTCCAGTTTTAATCCTTGTAACTAGCAAAGCTAATGAGATTAATAACCTTGCTAGTTCTGTTCAGGGCCAACACAGTTTTGTATGTGTGTGTATAGGTGTTGATTATTGATTGTGTTACTAAACTCATATTGGTTTGATAAACCTTGAGGTTACTTAAGGGAAATTGTTGATTGCTACAAAACCTGGCACTTGGGGGCCCAACACTTTCCTACTTGAGAAGAAGCACCACTTTGATGATTCGAATCAACAAAAAAAACAATCAAATACAAGTGCCTAGTATTATTTTCCAACATGAACCTTGCTTAATAAAAGTTGTAGTAGTGAATTTCTCGCCTTAAGTGGTATCCCCCTTTTTCAATTAAGCTTGTAGGAGGTTGTAGAATCGTGTTTCATACCTTGTCTCACATGCATTTCACTTTTTATGGGGTAGATATCACTCCTAGTCTGAGTTTTATCAACTTAAGCATTTTGCTTAGGTGGATGAACATACCTTTTTGATATTTTTTTCATCACTTGTGATCTAACCCTCTATATTATTGTTCTTACTTTCTCGTAAGTAGTTTAGATGAAAACTCTTTTTAATAATGATTTCCTAGCAAACAATAGAATGAGCTATCTTCCAAACTACGAGTTGGGTGCGAACTAGCTGCATAGGTGACAACATAGTTGCGGGGCTGGTAGTGTCATCCTTTTCTCCTTGTACGTTTGACACTTACTTCTCACGAATTGAACCACATAGACCTGTGCATTTACATGACATCAATCCCCTCAACAAGATGTGCATGATCCATATGAAGGAACGAGGACGCTAAATAAACTGATTTAGATGCTGAGACAAAAAACACTAGAGATATGGATGAGTCGAAGATAAAACAAGAATAAGCCAGAGAAAAAGGTGGTGTTCCATACGACTGCGCTCGCTCGTATAGGTGTTCATATAGAGTGCCAACGGAGGCGTCTCATCCACCCTAACAACCTTTATAAAGGGCCTAACGCCAAATGACAACAAAACATAGGAGAACATTGTCATCTTCACATAAACCATCTCCATCAACCCTAACTGCCACCATTTTCCATCTCCATAGCCACCACCTTCATCACCACCATGGTTCTTAGCCATCTAGCCATACTTTTTTATCGTGCATCGCACCTGACACCTATCATAAGACATATTACCAATCAATCAATTTTTGTGATGTGTTCTTCAATGAGTTCTTCGTGTGATCCGATCTCCATGTGTGAGTAGTTATGTAAGGTCATGGGTTGAGGCAAGGGCCTTTCAACCTGATGTATTTGTTGGAGGGATCAATAGAAGTACTTTTAATTAACTTCCTATATGTGTAGCATAAAGTTGTTCCCTAGTTGTCTCTTATCTCGTTCCCGTTTTCATCCATGCACGTATCCAGGATCATGGAGAGCGAGCCACAAAGAGGCTAAGGGAAGGGAGACGGTGATGTGTTATATTCTAAACACAAGTGATAGAAAGGTTTAAGGTTAGTTCTTTTGGTGCCTTTTTTGGGCTTGTAGAATAAGCACCCCTACCCAGTTTATTCTGGAAGCCCAACCAAAAATATATTTTTAGAAGCCTACTAGTCAAGTCTTAATGAGTAGAATTTTAAAACCATAAAATTGGTTGGGCTTCTTGAATAAGTTGGGCAGGGGCGGCTTATTCCAGCTTATTTTAGAAGGCAGCAAAAGAATTGTCCCTTAGTACGGTAACACGAATCCTATCTCTGGGGATACAAGAGGCGTAGCCCTTAAATGACCAACGTTTTTGTCTAATTATTGCTATCTTAATTATGGGGCAACCCCGAGCGACGGAGGCCTTCGGTTGGCTAATTGACTCTTGATGCAGGACGTGTGTTGGTCCTCAGTAAGCAACAAGAGCGCAACACTACTGGCGACTTATCAGTTAGACTCACTCTCTTGCTAAGCGCTAGACGCCAGAACCTTCATCGAATCCGGATTAGTGTACCCTCTATTTTAACTTGTGTGTGTGGGCTTATTATTGAGCTGGTGCCCTCATCAAACTTGATTTTGGTGTATTTGTACCTATATTGAGTTTGAACTGGGTTGTTTGGCCTATTTTCCAAAAAGACCTAGATCATGCGTCATGGCTTCATGTTTTTCCTTCTCTGGCAATTGAAACGATGAATCCCAATCACCCGACGCCATGAGAGCAGCTACCGCAATCCAATCTTACCCAACATCGAATAAAACCACTGACTTCCCTCCTCATAATCCAAACCATAGCTCACAAAGGCTGGGAGTCGTATAAGAGTACGAGACCACCCCTTGGTCAACCCAAACAAGACCGCAAATGAGAGGAGAATAGATAAACACAAACACCAACAGAGCGAGGAGAGAAGAGACAAACTCTAGTGAGAGGGAAAAGGTGACACCAACTACTACTTATTTCATCACCATTCGACTGAGCTTGCGTAACAATCGGTCAGCTCCTAATTGACACCTTGCCTGGGCCGACCCATTGGCTTGCACGCCTGTTCGCCCTGCTGGTACTGTAGTGCAACCCCTGGTCAGCCCGAACAAGACCGTAGATGGAAGGAGAAAAGATAAACTAAAACGTCGGCGGAGCAATGGGAGAAGAGACAAACCCTGGAGAGAGGGAAAATGCGACACCAACGACTACTTTTTTCGCGTTGTTCGACTGAGCTTGCATTACAACCGGGGAGCTCCTATTTGACCCCTCGATTGGGCCGACCCATTGGCGTGCACGCCTGTTCGCCCTGCTGGTACTGTTGCACAACCGAAATTAATGAAAAGCAGTGCACACACAAGGAATCAAACTACAAACCTCTCACTGATTAAGGACCGTCACTAGCCAAAGTTTGAAATTTCACAATTTTGTTCATGTTGTTCAGAAAATGTTCGGTTTGTCACTTGAAAAATTATTCATGATTTCCAAGAAATGTTCGATTTTTTGAACCACGCAAACAATTTTTGAAATTGCATGAACAATTTTAAAAAAATGTGATCATTTTTTAGTTTTTATTTTTTTTAAATTTTGAACAAATTTTAAAATTCTAAACTAAAGTTTTGAACATTTTTATCAAAAAGTGAAGATTTTTTGAAATTACTCTTTTTTAAAAAGTGATCAAATTTAAAAAATACGAACGAGCGTCATATAGGAAATTCCTTACAATTGGTCGTCCTCTGTGGTTGTCGCTTGGCTGGGCCTGCGATCCACTTGGGCCTTCTCTCGTGTCTAGCTGATCGGCCCGGTTTTCCGCTAGGTCGATTTTCTGTAAAAGAACCCGTCGAAGCCCACAACGCAGGATTCTCAAAAAGGAAAGCCCCCAACGCAGGCGGCAGCCTTGATCCCCTCCTTCCTCCCCAGTCCCCACCGCCGCCACGAACAACTACTCCGACACGAACTCTGCTCAAGCCCGCTCCCATGGTTCCCGTCATCGACATGGACTCTTTGCCCGTTCCGCAAGCCGAAGGCACCACCTACAGAAAGGACTCGAGTCCCTCGATCGAAATCCCAGGTCAGACCGGATCGCGGCGGCCGGCGGCGCCACGACAGGTTGCTGGCCTGCAGTCCTACTCACGGGACAAGCTGCGTTCGCGGTGCGCTCTCGCTGCTCGCCGGCTTCGACGGTATGGGCCGGGGCGCCGCCCTTCCGCAGATCCGCAATCGAGTCGTGCGTCCGGTCTGCCGCCTCCCCTCGACGTCCACGGCTCTGTGCTCTTCCGTGTTCTCTCCTAGCGCAGGCTGTGGGGGCGCTACGCCGCTCTCTGCCGGCTCCTCATACAAGAGAGATGGACAAACTGAGCCCTGTGGGAAACAATTGCATCAGCTCAGCGACTTCCAGCGTTTCTCCTCTCTACGTTTCTTTGCACGCCTCATCTCCAAGCACGAAGCCACGGCGAGATGTAAGTCTCATCATCATTGCTCTATTTCCTCTTTTGATCTAAATATTCTGATTACTGCATGCCATTGCTCTAAATTTCTTGATTGCTGCATGCCGCTGGAGTTGCTGTGTATGAGTAGTGAACCATAAGAGTGAAGTGCACTGTAGGTCCCTAAACTATTCGAGGGGTGTCAACCAGGTCCTCGAACTATGAAAATCGACATGTGGGTCCTCGAACTATTGTAAGTGTCTCAGTCACGTCCAAAACCTGCCCGACCCAGTCTGACCTACCGTTGACTGTTGCCACCTCGGACAGGGGTAACGGAGGTGGATGGATATTTACAAAAAACACCCCGAATCGTTTCAGATCTCCATTCCCCAGTCATTGCCTCTTCTTCTCCTTCTCTCCCGATCTCTCTCACGGCGATTTGGGGGCGGCGGCGCCTTGGCGATTTGGTGTGGCCGCATGGAGACGGCGGCGCCTGCCTAGGCGTCGATGGCTCCGGTACGGCGGCTCCCTGGAGATCCTCCTCCACAGTACGGTATGTTCCTCTCTGTCCCCCCAATCGATTTGTGACTAGGGTTAGGATTTGATCCGAATTGGTTAGGGTTAGGTTTGTGCGCAGCTTCCTGATGCTCGATTCCCTCTCTTTGCACGTAGGACCGAACGACGACCTCTTTTCAGTAGAGATTCATCACAGTGGGTTCTTTTGTGGTGACGGCCCAAACAAGACATATGTAGATGAGCGTATTGACACATTTGATTGTTGTGAAGTGGACACATGGTCTCTGCTTTGGATAGAAGATTTTGTTAGGCAGTGTGGCTATGCAGATGTCACAAGGTTGGAAGTGTATTGGTTGCTGCCAGGGAAATCATTGTTTGGTGGTCTGCGAGTGCTCGGGTGTGATGCTGACACAAATTATATGATGTCTGTGGTCAGCAAGATCAAAACTTTTGAGCTATATGTGAATGATAAAGATCTGGAGAGATCAATCTTCAGTGATAATGACATTCCAATGACTGGAGGCCCTGAGCTGCCTAAGGTTTTTACTCCTACAAAGATAAAGCCACTGGATATTCCACCCTTCTATGATAATGTCATCAGCCCCAAACAGAGAGCAAAACTTCAGAGAAATTTTGTCAGGAGAGAGGCTGAGGCATGGAATAGTAATGCAGGGCATCAGTTCACATATGAGAGGAGAAGCAATAGGAGGAGGGCTCAGTTTGAACCAGAAGTTGAAGAGGACAGTTCTGGGGGTGAAGACAGTAGTAGTGGATCAGAGTTTGTGGACTCCGATAATGAGTTCGATAAAGATGATGACAATCTATATGAGAAGTATGTTGATGCAGATGCAGAGGAGGAGGAGCAGAGCAAGGACAAGGACAAGGACAAGGATATTGGAAGCTCAAAGGAAAAGGGAAATGCAAGTAAGGGCAAGAATTTGGTGGAAGAAGAGGAGGAGCTGGACCTCCCAGATTCAGATGAAGAAGGAGGTGAGAACAGTTTGAAGTTCAAAAGTTTTAGGCCTGAAGACATGAAAAATCCTGTGTTCAAAGTTGGAATGGTCTTTTCATCAATTGTAGAGGTTAGGACAGCTTTGGCAGAGTATGCTGTTAAGAACAGGGTAGCTATAAAGACACCAAAAAACGACAAAATTAGAGTGAAAGCTCATTGTGTCCCAGGTTGCCCCTGGGAGTTCTTTGCCTCAAAGGACAACAGAACAAAGTGCATAATGCTGAAAAAATACATAGATGAGCACACTTGCAGTAGGGAGTGGGAGGTGAAGCAATTCACTGCTAGTTACATAGCAAAGAAGTATGTTGAGAAGGTGAGGACAGATGAATCAATTTCATTGAGAACCCTGGGAAGTAATGTGCAAGAGGATTACAATATGGCAGCCACCAAGAGCAAGCTTGCTAGAGCAAAGAGAGAAGCAATCAGAAAGATTAGAGGAGATGAGCAAAAACAGTACAATATGTTGTGGGATTTTGCAGAAGAGCTGAGAACACAAAATCCTGGTAGCACATTCTATTTGAAACTGAAAAATGGTGTTCTTTTTGACAAATTGTACATGTCTATAGATGCATGTAAGAGGGGTTTTCTGCAAGGATGTAGGCCAGTAATTTGTCTGGATGGTTGCCACCTTAAGACAGCTGGAAGCCATGCTGCTTTCTGTTCCCATCGAATTTTCTGTGCGCAATTCGGTCGGCCATGCTGCTTAAGTGGACACATGGCGGCTCCCTTCCCCGGACCCTGCGCAAGCGGGAGCTACATGCACCAGGCTGCCCTTTTTTTTTATATATTTCAACCTGCACCTTTCAAATATTATTTCTCTGTGTCCTTACTCCTTATACTAAGTCTACAAAAACAAAATACAGAAATAGCAAATCTGAGTATACTCTAGATATTTAACATGTGAGACAATAGGTAAACAAGACCAGCAAAGCATCATTCTGGAAAGAAGATATCAACATTGGATTTGAATCTTTCACATTTTATCACAAAGAAAGACAGCTAAAAACTCACTTCCAATGGATGTGGCACAAACGAAAAGAACCAAGCAGGACTGAGTGCAAGACTTGTATTCTTCATCTGCATATATTAATAATGTAGGGTCTATGTACAGTTGATTACACTCAAACTATCTTGTATGAACAAAAAATAATCATGATTCAGATCTTTTTATTTAATAATTAGCGTGTGAATTTTCTTGGGGTTGGCAGTTAGTATAGGTTTATATCCGATAAGGATTAGGGTGCAAGTGATGCAAATTCACATGAAGTTTAATATACAATGCAAGCAAACAGTTGTATAGACTCACAAAATAATGGAACTTTTTGTTCGTCGGGCAAGCTGGAATGTTCTTGCATCACCAGTGAATGTGCTGCTACCCATAATATTGATTTTAATTTTAAAATAAATAAGTAGACATCAAAATAAACTCATAAAATAATAGCACAGCCAATGCCACAATTGAGTACGCTAGATGGTCTCTCCTAAAATAATTTTGTGATATTTAAATGAGCTAAATCATGAGTTTCACGTATCTCTCTCTTGGTCAGAAATAGTTCTGTAATTTACAGTCATGATAAACCCAGAACATGATAAATCAAAATAACATTTATCTTACAAATGTGAACCATCTTTTATATTGTAGTAGTCAAACTTACATCTTTTTTACTGCATGTTTCGTAGTAGGACATCTATTTACGAAACGGAAGGTAGCATATTTGTGGCTGCACAAATTATATTGTTTACATCGAGCTATCTTTTTTACTGCATATTTCGTAGTAGGACATCTGTTTATGAAACGGAAGGTAGCATAGTTGTGGCTGCACAAACAATTATATTGTTTACATCAAGCTAAAAGAATGATGGAAAAAATATTTACTTGCTAGACTAAAAGATCGATGGAAAAAATATTTCTTGAGTTTATAACTCTTATCAATTTTACCTCGACAAAGAGGCAGATCATTAATTTTGCAACCAATATTTCATTTGCATGGTACTCGGCAATCTGCACCGATGTGAATCCTACATCCCATCAATTAAGTTATTCCACGACAATCTATCTGTGACCATAAAGTCCCGCGTTGCTATCAACTGTGTGGCTTCTCTCTACCACAAGTGAAATCCACCTCGAATTGCCTATTTTTGGATCGCATTGATGCGCATTGGTTGTAGACACAATCCAGTCTTCTACTAAGGAAATATCCAAACAATATTAGTAGCTCTATTAATGCACGTAAATACAGAAAAGCAAAATATCTATCAGGACTACAATGACGACATGCCTGCAAACTTAATTCTTGAATTTGCATTACTAAGTACAATATATAACTGAAGTTTAACCAAGAAACATTACATCATTGCATTTTTTACAGAATTAGCCCACTGTTGTGATATAATGCTTATTGTAGTAATTTTTACATTCAACTATGTTATAGAACTGAAGGTGCCTACACTAAATTTCTCCAAGATTTCTAAAGAAAGCAAAAATAAGAAAATATTTGCCCTAAGATTTCTCCAAGAGATGCATACCAGGAGCAAAATTAATATATTGATGTAGATGACTTTAATCTTCATGTAAGGTGGATCAACTGTCATACAGGAGGGTCCAGGTACATGCTCATAAACTTGGCTGATGTTGCCGTGGCTAATCTAGCCTTATTTCTTGTTGCCGGTTCTATGAACAAGAAACCAACAAAACTGAAGTTCACTTTAATACTCCCTCCGTCCCAAAATTCTTGTCTTAGATTTGTTTAGATACGGATGTATCTAGTGTTAGATACATCCGTATCTAGACAAATCTAAGACAAGAATTTTGGGACAGAGGGAGTATAAAGTTTTAGCTGCAGCCAGAAAGAATTGCCAAGCTCTTGTATGTTTAGTCGGTGGACTTTAAAGAGAAATCATGGATAAAGGAAGAAGCTAGATCTGGCCATATAGTGCAAGAAACAAGTAGTGAGCGAGACAAAAGCTTAGTGATGAGAAAATAATACATTGGTATTGAAGACAAATACCAGGGAAGCCTTAACAAATGGACTCTCTCCAAGAACCTCTCTTGAACCCATGGCTCATGTACAACTGGAGTAGCTGCTGCACCTTGGGTCCTGCCACGGTGCCTCTGTTCGATACGCTGGGAAGCAGGTAGAGATGAAGGTTGTACGTGACATAGAAGATGGCGAGCTACATTTTGCATCTACAAACGAGGGCAACCTAGGCTCGTGTTCGACACTGCAGTTCTTGGTTGGTGTGTCAGATAGCAACCCGGGCAGCGGTGTGAGGCGGCAACGGCTGGACGTGATAGTTACCCTAGCTGTGGCTGCGCTCGCTCTTAACGAGAGAGAAAGAAGAAATCAGATTGGGGCTAGCGAGTCGATGAGGCAGGGAAGAGAGCTGGCAGGTCCACTCGTCAACGAGTATTTGTTTGAGAGAGGAGGCGAGGAAGCGACACACGAACATGCGAATCGACGTACCACAACCTACCGTCACAACCACACTCCCCTTTTTTAATAGTAAAGATAGTAGGAATAACAATAGTTTCTTCCTTGAGAGGTTCATGAGCTTGATGAGCTCCATGAGCTCATCAACAAGCGAAGGGTTCCTATTGCTGGTTCTTTAAAGACCGTTGGCTAATATCCTTTTTTTTCATACCGTGGGATGGTACTTCCACTCGGTACAATGATTGTTGAATTTGATGGAACTGCAAGTGGCCCTTTGACATATTTTAGTGTCATTAAGCAGTACTTAGGTCTATGCCTAACAATTCCGCTCTTTTTCCAGGGCCTGGTCTTGGTACTATGTTGATAGCGAGGGTGCAAGGCTCAAGGGAAGCAGCTGGTTCTGTAGTTCTTTGTATGCTTATGGTATCTTGGATGAGGGGTATGTTTTTTTGTACCTCTATATGTTGCTTTGCTCACAGTTCATATTATCTTGAAGTTGCAACCCTTATGTTTGTGCTTTACATTTCAGTTACAAATTCAACATATCAGTTGAGGAAGCTGCTGAGTTAGCATGGCGGGCTTTTATCACGCAATATTCTGTGACAGAGCTAGTGGTGGCTATGTTCCTGGTGGTATGCATTCTGTTTCTTAGTTTCTACCCTGATATTTGTTTTGTTCACTCAATAAGCACGACACAACATGCATGCAGATTTGTTAAGCACCTTGCCATTTATATCTTTCTTTTGAAATCACATACATAACAGTTTATTTGAGTTGCTTATTGGCGAAGTTCAGAGATTTTTTCCCCATCGTGTAATGCACACCCCTAGGTTGGGAATAGAGGTTACCGTCGAGACGATGGTGATAAATTAACCCACACCAAATGTACATTGTTGTAGATATAGAAGCTGCTGTAGAGTATAGACATTGGTCTAGGATTTCTAAAATAATATAATTATAATGGTACATGGAAATTACATGAGTTGATTTATTCTTTTTTGTATACGGCTTTCATGTTAGTAGATTCTAAAAAATATGGTGTGATGTGTAAAGAATTATGGTCAACGCTATGTTTTTCTTCGTGTTCGCCTTTTCTTTTTCCTTCTTAATTTTTTGAACCTTTTTCAAATTTGTTAACAATTTTCAGTTCACATTTTTGAATTTGCTAAAATATTGAATTACCGAATATTTTCCAAATTCGTGAATATTTTTTGAAAATTTTGAACCTTTTCCAATGGTTGAATAATTTTTGAATATGTGAACATTTTCCGAATACGTGAGCGATTTTGGAATTTGTGAAGAGTTTTTAGAATCCGTGAACATTTTTGAATTCATCATGAACATTTTTTGAATTCGTGAACATTTTTGGAATTCATACTTGTCTTGAATATGAAAACATTTTTCGAACACGATAACATTTTTGGAATTATGAAAACATTTTTCGAACACGATAACATTTTTGGAATTTGTGAACATTGTTTTAGAATCCACGAACATTTTTTGAATTCGACGCGAACATTTAACAATTTTTCGTTTTAGAACCCATGAACTTGTTTTGAGTACGTGATTTTTTTTAATATGTGATCATTTTTTGAATACGTGAACATTTTTGGAATTCACAATTTTTTTAATCCGTGAACTTCCTTTGAATACGTGAACATTTCTGGAATTGGCAACATTTTTCGAATTCGCAAACATATTTTTTGAATCTGTGAACATTTATTTAATTCACAAACTCTAATTTGCAAATTTGCCTTAGATGTTAGTAGATTCTAAGGATATGGTGTGATGTATAAAGAATTATGATCAATGCTATGTTTAGTGTTTGGGTCATTATTATTTGGAAGCAGGGTAAAAAAAGAAGATTATCATTTGGGCTTGATAGAGTATGATTATATCCTTCTCAGTCATGTTTGCATCAAACGCGTGTCCCCCTTTGGAGAAGAATACACCAACCATTTTGGTAGTGGGCCTATAACTCATCTCAACAATTTTGTTTAGGCCTCATTCCGCTAATATGCTAGTCATCATCTCCTTTCCCATGTTTCTCTTAGTCTCACTCCCAAACACTTCACGACCCAATAGAGGGAATGCAAACATCCATGGTGGCATTGTCCCCTTCGGCCGTTCATGCCACTTGAGAGGATGAAGGCTCTAGGAACATCATGCGAGAGGGATCGGCGCTAGTGATTTTGCCACCGTCCTGGCCACGACGACAATGCCGCAGAGCATATAGTAGAGGGTAGAGTAGGAAAGTGGAGCGACAGCGCCGTGGGAAGAGGTGCACTCGAACATGGGGTTCTTCCAGGCGAGTGTCAGGTAACAAAATGTCGATAAAGCGTCAGATTAGACAAACGATCAACATCAGTAGCACAGGGAGGTGAACATTGAGCTCCATGGGAGTCTCAACATTGCGCTCATCTTTAAGAGCAACGCGAGTAAGAAGATCCCAGATTATTATTTTTGAGGGATCTCAATCCCAGGAAAGTAGCAGAGAGGGCCAAGATAAGACATAAGAAACTGCATAACATGCCTTCACAAAGGCAATATACTCACGGTCTGCATCGGTGATGATCATGTCATCAACATGAAGAAGAGTCCTCCTACCAAGAGCAAAAAGGAGGGCAAACAACGTCGGATTTTGAGCACTCGCTGAAAACCAGTAACATCCACCATAGAGGCAAAACGCTCAAACCAGGCGCGAGAGGCTTGCTTAAAGCCGTAGAGAGAGCGATGAAGACGACTAAGCATGTTGTAAGGAGTAGAATACCCAGGTGGTGGTTGTATGTAAACCTCCTCACACAACTCACTATTAAGAAAGACATTATTAACATCAAGCCTAGACACGAACCAGTGGCGAACCGAGGCCACAAGCATATAGTTTTGCAGGAGCAAAAGTCTCATCATAATTAGGACCATGCTCCTGCTGAAAGCCATGACCCACAAGACAAGTTGTATGTAAACCTCCTCAAGCAGCTCACTATTAAGAAAGACATTCTTAACATCAAGCCTAGACACGGACCAATGGCGAACAGAGGTCACAAGCATACAATTTTGCAGGAGCAAAAGTCTCATCGTAATCAGGACCATGCTAACCTTGTAGACCCACCAAGTGATGGGACGAACACGAGGAGGAACAGAAACAATATCCCACATGCCGATGCACTCAAGAGCAGCAATCTCCTGTGTCATCACAAGGTGCCATTTGGTATGAACAACATCACAACAAGAAGTCGGGTCAAGAACAGTAGCGCCAACGCTTGGAAGACCAAGGCGGTCAACAAGACGAAGCTGACGAGGACGGAAGCCATAAGTTGGCTGAGACGAGGAAGATGAAAAATCAGTAGACGCACCGACAACACATAGACGACCTATATAGAAGTTAGGAAAAAAATGGAAGAATAAAAGCTGGAATCATCGGGGGATAAACTCAGGGGATGGAGACAAGGAAGCCACCGGTGATGAAGGAGTAGAATCATGTGATAAGCGAGGTGAGGAAATCATAGGAGATGATGATGTTAGTTCTACAATAACCAAAGAAGCATGAGCAGTACGACAACTGGATAAGGGCTCAATAGGAGTGGTAGGACTGTTGGGGAAATTGTGGGAAGAGATATACACCACTTAAAAGGCCAAAGAAGATGGACGCTGGTAGAAGGGATGAGACTCTACAAAAGTCATATCCTAAGAAATAGCCATCCAACGACCAACATGATCCTCCCAACAATATCCCTTATGCTCATCATTGTATACTAAGACACACTCAGCAGACTGAGAAGCCAGTTTGGTGCGTTCACGAGGGGCAAGCAGGACATAGCAAACACAACCAAAAAATTGAAGCGCCGAATAAACGATCAAATAGACGCCTGAAAGGAGCGTCACCCTGCAGAGCTGTGGATTGCTGAAGGTTGATGAGATAGATGGAAGTGGAGACAGAGTTGGCCCAAAAGTGCGGTGAAAGAGAGGCGGTGAACATCAATGGACGAGCTGTCTCAAGAAGGTGACGATGCTTGCGCTTAGCCATGCCATTTTGAGCATGAGCACCAGGATAAGAGAACCAAAGTCTGCTCAGCAAGGATTCCACGCAACTGCTTGGAGATATACTCTCCACCAGAGTCACCATAGAACACATGAATAGCCGTAGAGAATTGAGTGTTAACCATGGCAGCAAAAGGCTTATAGATAAGACCTCTCTACGAGAAGAAATAAAGTATATATCCAGGTGTGTTGAGAGAAGTCACTAGCGGAGGAAAAGGGGGAGATGATCCCTCGAGATCAAAGTGAACAAGGTCTAACGGATGCTGAGACACTGTCTCGCTATGAGTATAAGGTAACTGGACCACATATTAGAGACATCATATGTGGCGGATCCAAGAAGATCACATCGAAATAAGGATGAGAGATCACAAGTGATCCAAGGCGATGATGCCACTCTTGAAAATATTTGGTAGAAAAGGCAACATAGGCAGACTGGCGCCAGTGGCAGTAGAGGGACTTGATTCGGCATCCCACTTGCCTGTGCAGTCTTCGTCCCCCGCCGATCTGGCTGGGTGTTCCTTTCCTTTTTGTGGGTTGTGTGCCACGTGCTTGATTAAGCTCCCCAAGTTCTCCTACTATGCGCCCTTGGCCTCGACTTTAGGTAGCGCCTGTCGTCGGCTCGTCCCGTGCATAATCCAGGTACGCGTCGACTGTCCGAGCTCCTGCTCACCATTGGTGGTGCTCGAGCGTGCGGTTATGGTGTCACACATAAAGGGAACACGGGATGTGGAATTGAGACAGTGCTTGTAGCAACCCGCAACAAGGCAAAGGATGCCCATCTAGACTCGTAGGGAGCGGAGGTGGTCACAAAGGTATCAGTAAGAGTAGCACGGGTAAGAAGATCCTAGACATACTTCTCTTAGAAAATAAAGAAGTCATTAGAGGTAGAAGAAACCTCAATCTCAAGGAAGTACCGAAGAGGACCAAGATCGGACATAAGAAATTCACTATGACGAGCCTTCACCAAGGCAATGTACTCAAGAGTCGTTGCCAGTGATGATTGACATGTAGAAGAAGTGTTCGACCACGAGTTGAATGGTGGACCGGAAGTGTAGGATAATGAGCAGTCGCCAAAAACTAGCCGCAATCACCACTGAGACAAAGCGGTCAAACCAGGCACGAGGGGTTTGCTTAGGGCCATATAGACAACGACGAAGATGACAAACCATGCCATTAGGAAGAGAATCTAGGTGGTGGCTACTTGTAGGCATTCTTGACATCAAGCTGAGAGATAGACTAGCGGCGAATAGAAGCCACATTAAGGAAGTGTGCGAAGAGTGGTCATGTGGGCCATATAAATAGGAGTAAATGTCTCTTCGTAGTCATGACCATGTTCTCACCATTAAACGAGCTTTGTAACGTTCAAGAGTATCATCAGTCTTAACCTTGTAGACCCACTTACAAGTGATGAGAAGAACATGAGGAGGAAGGGAAATGAGATTCCACGTGTCGATGCGGGCAAGAGCATGAATCTTTGATGCCATCACAAGCAGTCATTTGGGATGAACAACCTCACGGCAAGAAGTCGTCCCAGGAAGAGCTGCGCAGTAACCATAGCGGTCAATAGGCAGAAGCGGGCGAGCTCGAAAGCCATAAGTAGGCTAAGCTGGAGGCCGTGCGTTGCCAACGGAAGAAGATATAATAGTCGAGGGAGATGGCATGTCAGAAGAATCCACAACACGCGGACCACGAGTGTAGTAAAGTCGAGGAACATGAGCAAAAGAAGGAACATATAAAAAGTTAAAGTGACCAAGTGATGGGACGAACACGAGGAAGAGAAACAATATCCCACGTGCCAATGCGCTCAAGAGCAATAATCTCCCCTGCCATCGCAAGGTGCCATTTGGTATGCATAACATCACAATAAGAAGTCCGCTCAAGAACACCAGCGTCAACGCTTGGAAGACCAAGGCGGTCAACAGGCGGAAGCGGACGAGGAAGAAAGCCATAAGTAGGCCGAGAGGGGAAGTGGCTCATCAGTAGACACATTCACAACACGCGGACGATGTATATAAGGTGAGGAAAAGATGGAAGAATATGAGTAGAAATCAACGGGATAAACTCTGGTGATGGAGACAAGGAAGCCACAACTGATGAAGGTGTAGAATCCTATGATAAGCGAGGTGAGGAAATCATAGGAGATGATGACATTGGATCTACAATAATCAGGGAAGCATGAGCAGTACGACGACTGGATCAGGAGTGATAGGAGTGTAGGATTTAAAAAAAAGAGAGATTTCCTCCATTGAAAAGGTCAAGGAAGATGGATATAGGTAGAGGGATGAGACTCATCAAAAGTCATATCCCGAGAAATAGCCATCTGACGCCCAACATGATCCCAATAATGATATCCCTTATGCTCAATGTTGTATCCTAAGAAGACACACTCAACGGACTGAGAAGTCAGTTTGGTGCGTTCACGCGGGGCAAGGACATAGCAAACACAACCAAAAAATTGAAGCGCCAAATAAACGATCAAATAGACGCTTGAAAGGAGCGTCACCCTGCAGAGCAGTGGATTGCTGAAGGTTGATGAGATAGATGGAAGTGGAGACAGAGTTGGCCCAAAAGTGCGGTGAAAGAGAGGCGGTGACCATCAATGGACGAGCTGTCTCAAGAAGGTGACGATGGTTGGGCTTAGCCATGCCATTTTGAGCATGAGCACCAGGATAAGAGAACCAAAGTCTGCTCAGCAAGGATTCCACGCAACTGCTTGGAGATATACTCTCCAGCAGAGTCACCATAGAACACATGAATAGCCGTAGAGAATTGAGTGTTAACCATGGCAGCAAAAGGCTTATAGATAAGACCTCTCTACGAGAAGAAATAAAGTATATATCCAGGTGTGTTGAGAGAAGTCACTAGCGGAGGAAAAGGGGGAGACGATCCCTCGAGATCAGAGTGAACAAGGTCTAACAGATGCTGAGACACTGTCTCGCTATGAGTATAAGGTAACTGGACCACGTATTAGAGACATCATATGTGGCGGATCCAAGAAGATCACGTCGAACTAAGGATGAGAGATCACAAGTGATCCAAGGCGATGATGCCACTCTTGAGAATATCTGGTAGAAAAGGCAACATAGGCAGACTGGCGCTAGTGGCAGTAGAGGGACTTGATCCGGCATCCCACTTGCCTGTGCACTCTTCGTACCCCGCCGATCTGGCTGGGTGTTCCTTTCCTTTTTGCGGGTTGTGTGCCACGTGCTTGATTAAGCTCCCCAAGTTCTCCTACTGTGCCCCCTTGGCCTCGACTTTAGGTAGCGCCTGTCGTCGGCTCGTCCTGTGCGTAATCCAGGTACACGTTGACTGTCCGAGCTCTTGCTCACCATTGGTGGTGCTCGAGCGTGCGGTTATGGTGTCACACATAAAGGGAACACGGGATGTGGGATTGAGACAGTGCTTGTAGCAACCCGCAACAAGGCAAAGGATGCCCATCTAGACTCGTAGGGAGCGGAGGTGGTCACAAAGGTATCAGTAAGAGTAGCACGAGTAAGAGGATCCTAGACATACTTCTCTTAGAAAATAAAGAAGTCATTAGAGGTAGAAGAAACCTCAATCTCAAGGAAGTACCGAAGAGGACCAAGATCGGACATAAGAAATTCACTATGATGAGCCTTCACCAAGACAATGTACTCAAGAGTCGTTGCCAGTGATGATTGACATGTAGAAGAAGTGTTCGACCACGAGTTGAATGGTGGACCAGAAGTGTAGGATAATGAGCAGTCGCCAAAAACTAGCCGCAATCACCACTGAGACGAAGCGGTCAAACCAGGCACGAGGGTTTTGCTTAAGGCATATAGACAACGACGAAGACGACAAACCATGCCATTAGGAAGAGAATCTAGGTGGTGGCTACTTGTAGGCATTCTTGACATCAAGCTGAGAGATAGACTAGCGGCGAATAGAAGCCACATTGAGGCAGTGTGCGAAGAGTGGTCATGTGGGCCATATATATAGGAGTAAATGTCTCTTCCGACCATGTTCTCACCATTAAACGAGCTTTGTAATGTTCAAGAGTATCATCAGTCTTAACCTTGTAAACCCACTTACAAGTGATGAGACGAGCACGAGGAGGAAGGGAAATGAGATTCCACGTGTCCATGCGGGCAAGAGCATGAATCTTCGATGCTATCACAAGCAACCATTTGGGATGAACAACCTCACGGCAAGAAGTCGTCTCGGGAAGAGCTGCGCAGTAACCATAGCGGTCAATAGGCAAAGTGGAGGCTGTGCGTTGCCAACGGAAGAAGATATAATAGTCGAGGGAGATGGTATGTCAGAAGAATCCACTACACGCGGACCACGAGTGTAGTAAAGTCGAGGAACATGAGCAAAAGAAGGAACATATAAAAAGTTAAAGTGACCAAGTGATGGGACGAACACGAGGAAGAGAAACAATATCCCACGTGCCAATGCGCTCAAGAGCAATAATCTCCCCTGCCATCGCAAGGTGCCATTTGGTATGCATAACATCACAATAAGAAGTCCGCTCAAGAACACCAGCGTCAACGCTTGGAAGACCAAGGCGGTCAACAGGCGGAAGCGGACGAGGAAGAAAGCCATAAGTAGGCCGAGAGGGGAAGTGGCTCATCAGTAGACACATTCACAACACGCGGATGATGTATATAAAGTGAGGACAAGATGGAAGAATATGAGTAGAAATCAACGGGATAAACTCTGGTGATGGAGACAAGGAAGCCACAACTGATGAAGGTGTAGAATCCTGTGATAAGCGAGGTGAGGAAATCATAGGAGATGATGACATTGGATCTACAATAATCAGAGAAGCATGAGCAGTACGACGACTGGATCAGGAAGTGATAGGAGTGTTGGATTTAAAAAAAAGAGATTTCCTCCATTGAAAAGGTCGAGGAAGATGGACACGGGTAGAAGAGATGAGACTCATCGAAAGTCATATCCTGAGAAATAGCCGTCTGACGCCCAACATGATCCCAATAATGATATCCCTTATGCTCACTGTTGTATCCTAAGAAGACACTCAACGGACTGAGAAGTCAGTTTGGTGCGTTCACGCGGGGCAAGGACATAGCAAACACAACCAAAAAATTGAAGCGCCGAATAAACGATCAAATAGACGCTCGAAAGGAGCGTCACCCTGCAGAGTAGTGGATTGCTGAAGGTTGATGAGATAGATGGAAGTGGAGACAGAGTTGGCCCAAAAGTGTGGTGAAAGAGAGGCGGTGACCATCAATGGACGAGCTGTCTCAAGAAGGTGACGATGGTTGGGCTTAGCCATGCCATTTTGAGCATGAGCACAAGGATAAGAGAACCAAAGTCTGCTCAGCAGGGATTCCACGCAACTGCTTGGAGATATACTCTCCAGCAGAGTCACCATAGAACACATGAATAGCCGTAGAGAATTGAGTGTTAACCATGGCAGCAAAAGGCGTATAGATAAGACCTCTCTACGAGAAGAAATAAAGTATATATCCAGGTGTGTTGAGAGAAGTCACTAGCGGAGGAAAAGGGGGAGACGATCCCTCGAGATCAGAGTGAACAAGGTCTAACGGATGCTGAGACACTGTCTCGCTATGAGTATAAGGTAACTGGACCACGTATTAGAGACATCATATGTGGCGGATCCAAAAAGATCACGTCGAACTAAGGATGAGAGATCACAAGTGATCCAAGGCGATGATGCCACTCCTGAGAATATCTGGTAGAAAAGGCAACATAGGCAGATTGGCACCAGTGGCAGTAGAGGGACTTGATTCGGCATCCCACTTGCCTGTGCACTCTTCGTACCCCGCCGATCTGGCTGGGTGTTCCTTTCCTTTTTGCGGGTTGTGTGCCACGTGCTTGATTAAGCTCCCCAAGTTCTCCTACTGTGCCCCCTTGGCCTCGACTTTAGGTAGCGCCTGTCGTCGGCTCGTCCCGTGCATAATCCAGGTACGCGTTGACTGTCCGAGCTCTTGCTCACCATTGGTGGTGCTCGAGCGTGCGGTTATGGTGTCACACATAAAGGGAACACGGGATGTGGGATTGAGACAGTGCTTGTAGCAACCCGCAACAAGGCAAAGGATGCCCATCTAGACTCGTAGGGAGCGGAGGTGGTCACAAAGGTATCAGTAAGAGTAGCACGAGTAAGAGGATCCTAGACATACTTCTCTTAGAAAATAAAGAAGTCATTAGAGGTAGAAGAAACCTCAATCTCAAGGAAGTACCGAAGAGGACCAAGATCGGACATAAGAAATTCACTATGACGAGCCTTCACCAAGACAATGTACTCAAGAGTCGTTGCCAGTGATGATTGACATGTAGAAGAAGTGTTCGACCACGAGTTGTATGGTGGACCGGAAGTGTAGGATAATGAGCAGTCGCCAAAAACTAGCCGCAATCACCACTGAGACGAAGCGGTCAAACCAGGCACGAGGGTTTTGCTTAAGGCATATAGACAACGACGAAGACGACAAACCATGCCATTAGGAAGAGAATCTAGGTGGTGGCTACTTGTAGGCATTCTTGACATCAAGCTGAGAGATAGACTAGCGGCGAATAGAAGCCACATTGAGGAAGTGTGCGAAGAGTGGTCATGTGGGCCATATATATAGGAGTAAATGTCTCTTCCAACAATGTTCTCACCATTAAACGAGCTTTGTATTGTTCAAGAGTATCATCAGTCTTAACCTTGTAAACCCACTTACAAGTGATGAGACGAGCACGAGGAGGAAGGGAAATGAGATTCCACGTGTCCATGCGGGCAAGAGCATGAATCTTCGATGCCATCACAAGCAACCATTTGGGATGAACAACCTCACGGCAAGAAGTCGTCTCGGGAAGAGCTGCGCAGTAACCATAGCGGTCAATAGGCAAAGTGGAGGCCGTGCGTTGCCAACGGAAGAAGATATAATAGTCGAGGGAGATGGTATGTCAGAAGAATCCACAACACGCGGACCACGAGTGTAGTAAAGTCGAGGAACATGAGCAAAAGAAGGAACATATAAAGAGTCAAAGTGAGTCATAACATTCCCACGAAGTGATGGGACAAACACGAGGAAGAGAAACAATATCCCACATGCCAATGCGCTCAAGAGCAATAATCTCCCCTGCCATCGCAAGGTGCCATCTGGTATGCATAACATCACAGTAAGAAGTCCGCTCAAGAACACCAGCGCCAACGCTTGGAAGACCAGGGCGGCCAACAGGCGGAAGCGGACGAGGAAGCAAGCCATAACTAGGCCGAGAGGGGAAGTGGCTCATCAGTAGACACATTCACAACACGCGGACGATGTATATAAAGTGAGGAAAAGATGGAAGAATATGAGTAGAAATCAACGTGATAAACTCTGGTGATGGAGACAAGGAAGCCACAACTGATGAATGTGTAGAATCCTGTGATAAGCGAGGTGAGGAAATCATAGGAGATGATGACATTGGATCTACAATAATCAGAGAAGCATGAGCAGTACGACGACTGGATCAGGAAGTGATAGGAGTGTTGGATTTAAAAAAAAAGAGATTTCCTCCATTGAAAAGGTCGAGGAAGATGGACACGGGTAGAAGGGATGAGACTCATCGAAAGTCATATCCTGAGAAATAGCCGTCTGACGCCCAACATGATCCCAATAATGATATCCCTTATGCTCAATGTTGTATCCTAAGAAGACACACTCAATGGACTAAGAAGTCAGTTTGGTGCGTTCACGCGGGGCAAGGACATAGCAAACACAATCAAAAAATTGAAGCGCCGAATAAACGATCAAATAGACGCTCGAAAGGAGCGTCACCCTGCAGAGCAGTGGATTGCTGAAGGTTGATGAGATAGATGGAAGTGGAGACAGAGTTGGCCCAAAAGTGCGATGAAAGAGAGGCGGTGACCATCGATGGACGAGCTGTCTCAAGAAGGTGACGATGCTTGCGCTCAGCCATGACATTTTGAGCATGAGCACGAGGATAAGAGAACAAAGTCTGCTGAGCAAGGATTCCACGCAACTGCTTGGAGATATACTCTCCAGCAGAGTCACCATAGAACACATGAATAGCCGTAGAGAATTGAGTGTTAACCATGGCAGCAAAAGGCGTATAGATAAGACCTCTCTACGAGAAGAAATAAAGTATATATCCAGGTGTGTTGAGAGAAGTCACTAGCGGAGGAAAAGGGGGAGACGATCCCTCGAGATCAGAGTGAACAAGGTCTAACGGATGCTGAGACACTGTCTCGCTATGAGTATAAGGTAACTGGACCACGTATTAGAGACATCATATGTGGCGGATCCAAAAAGATCACGTCGAACTAAGGATGAGAGATCACAAGTGATCCAAGGCGATGATGCCACTCTTGAGAATATCTGGTAGAAAAGGCAACATAGGCAGACTGGCACCAGTGGCAGTAGAGGGACTTGATTCGGCATCCCACTTGCCTGTGCACTCTTCGTACCCCGCCGATCTGGCTGGGTGTTCCTTTCCTTTTTGCGGGTTGTGTGCCACGTGCTTGATTAAGCTCCCCAAGTTCTCCTACTGTGCCCCCTTGGTCTCGACTTTAGGTAGCGCCTGTCGTCGGCTCGTCCCGTGCATAATCCAGGTACGCGTTGACTGTCCGAGCTCTTGCTCACCATTGGTGGTGCTCGAGCGTGCGGTTATGGTGTCACACATAAAGGGAACACGGGATGTGGGATTGAGACAGTGCTTGTAGCAACCCGCAACAAGGCAAAGGATGCCCATCTAGACTCGTAGGGAGCGGAGGTGGTCACAAAGGTATCAGTAAGAGTAGCACGAGTAAGAGGATCCTAGACATACTTCTCTTAGAAAATAAAGAAGTCATTAGAGGTAGAAGAAACCTCAATCTCAAGGAAGTACCGAAGAGGACCAAGATCGGACATAAGAAATTCACTATGATGAGCCTTCACCAAGACAATGTACTCAAGAGTCGTTGCCAGTGATGATTGACATGTAGAAGAAGTGTTCGACCACGAGTTGTATGGTGGACCGGAAGTGTAGGATAATGAGCAGTCGCCAAAAACTAGCCGCAATCACCACTGAGACGAAGCGGTCAAACCAGGCACGAGGGTTTTGCTTAAGGCATATAGACAACGACGTAGACGACAAACCATGCCATTAGGAAGAGAATCTAGGTGGTGGCTACTTGTAGGCATTCTTGACATCAAGCTGAGAGATAGACTAGCGGCGAATAGAAGCCACATTGAGGAAGTGTGCGAAGAGTGGTCATGTGGGCCATATATATAGGAGTAAATGTCTCTTCCGACAATGTTCTCACCATTAAACGAGCTTTGTAATGTTCAAGAGTATCATCAGTCTTAACCTTGTAAACCCACTTACAAGTGATGAGACGAGCACGAGGAGGAAGGGAAATGAGATTCCACGTGTCCATGCGGGCAAGAGCATGAATCTTCGATGCCATCACAAGCAACCATTTGGGATGAACAACCTCACGGCAAGAAGTCGTCTCGGGAAGAGCTGCGCAGTAACCATAGCGGTCAATAGGCAAAGTGGAGGCCGTGCGTTGCCAACGGAAGAAGATATAATAGTCGAGGGAGATGGTATGTCAGAAGAATCCACAACACGCGGACCACGAGTGTAGTAAAGTCGAGGAACATGAGCAAAAGAAGGAACATATAAAGAGTCAAAGTGAGTCATAACATTCCCACGAAGTGATGGGACAAACACGAGGAAGAGAAACAATATCCCACATGCCAATGCGCTCAAGAGCAATAATCTCCCCTGCCATCGCAAGGTGCCATCTGGTATGCATAACATCACAGTAAGAAGTCCGCTCAAGAACACCAGCGCCAACGCTTGGAAGACCAAGGCGGCCAACAGGCGGAAGCGGACGAGGAAGCAAGCCATAAGTAGGCCGAGAGGGGAAGTGGCTCATCAGTAGACACATTCACAACACGCGGACGATGTATATAAAGTGAGGAAAAGATGGAAGAATATGAGTAGAAATCAACGTGATAAACTCTGGTGATGGAGACAAGGAAGCCACAACTGATGAATGTGTAGAATCCTATGATAAGCGAGGTGAGGAAATCATAGGAGATGATGACATTGGATCTACAATAATCAGAGAAGCATGAGCAGTACGACGACTGGATCAGGAAGTGATAGGAGTGTTGGATTTAAAAAAAAGAGATTTCCTCCATTGAAAAGGTCGAGGAAGATGGACACGGGTAGAAGGGATGAGACTCATCGAAAGTCATATCCTGAGAAATAGCCGTCTGACGCCCAACATGATCCCAATAATGATATCCCTTATGCTCAATGTTGTATCCTAAGAAGACACACTCAATGGACTAAGAAGTCAGTTTGGTGCGTTCACGCGGGGCAAGGACATAGCAAACACAATCAAAAAATTGAAGCGCCGAATAAACGATCAAATAGACGCTCGAAAGGAGCGTCACCCTGCAGAGCAGTGGATTGCTGAAGGTTGATGAGATAGATGGAAGTGGAGACAGAGTTGGCCCAAAAGTGCGATGAAAGAGAGGCGGTGACCATCGATGGACGAGCTGTCTCAAGAAGGTGACGATGCTTGCGCTCAGCCATGACATTTTGAGCATGAGCACGAGGATAAGAGAACAAAGTCTGCTCAGCAAGGATTCCACGCAACTGCTTGGAGATATACTCTCCACCAGAGTCACCATAGAACACATGAATAGGCGTTGAGAATTGAGTGTTAATCATGGAAGCAAAAGGCTTATAGATAAGACCTCTCTACGAGAAGAAATAAAGTATATATCCAGCCATCCAGGTGTGTTGAGAGAAGTCACTAGCGGAGGAAAAGGGGGAGACGATCCCTCGAGATCAGAGTGAACAAGGTCTAAAGCATGCTGAGACACTGTCTCGCTATGAGTATAAGGTAACTAGACCACGTATTAGAGACATCATATGTGACGGATCCAAGAAGATCACGTCGAACTAAGGATGAGAGATCACAAGTGATCCAAGGCGATGATGCCACTCTTGAAAATATCTGGTAGACAAGGAAACGAAGGCAGACTGGCGCCACTGGCAGTAGAGGGACTTGATCCGGCATCCCACTTGCATGTGCACTCTTCGTACCCCGCCGATCTGGCTGGGTGTTCCTTTCCTTTTTGCGGGTTGTGTGCCACGTGCTTGATTAAGCTCCCCAAGTTCTCCTACTGTGCCCCCTTGGCCTCGACTTTAGGTAGCGCCTGTCGTCGGCTCGTCCTGTGCGTAATCCAGGTACGCGTAGACTGTCCGAGCTCCTGCTCATCATTGTTGGTGCTCGAGCGTGCGGTTATGGTGTCACGCATAAAGGGAACACGGGATGTGGGATTGAGACAGTGCTTGTAGCAACCCGCAGCAAGGCAAAGGATGCCCATCCAGACTCGTAGGGAGCGGAGGTGATCACAAAGGTATCAGTAAGAGTAGCACGAGTAAGAAGATCCTAGACATACTTCTCTTAGAAAATAAAGAAGTCATTAGAGGTAGAAGAAACCTCAATCTCAAGGATGTACCGAAGAGGACCAAGATCGGACATAAGAAATTCACTATGACGAGCCTTCACCAAGGCAATGTACTCAAGAGTCGTTGCCAGTGATGATTGACATGTAGAAGAAGTGTTCGACCACGAGTTGAATGGTGGACCGGAAGTGTAGGATAATGAGCAGTCGCCAAAAACTAGCCGCAATCACCACTGAGACGAAGCGGTCAAACCAGGCACGAGGGGTTTGCTTAGGGCCATATAGACAACGACGAAGACGACAAACCATGCCATTAGGAAGAGAATCTAGGTGGTGGCTACTTGTAGGCATTCTTGACATCAAGCTGAGAGACAGACTAGCGGCGAATAGGATCCACATTGAGGAAGTGTGCGAAGAGTGGTCATGTGGGCCACATATATAGAAGTAAATGTCTCTTCGTAGTCATCACCATGTTCTCACCATTAAACGAGCTTTGTAACTTTCAAGAGTATCATCAGTCTTAACCTTGTAGACCCACTTACAAGTGATGAGACGAGCACGAGGAGGAAGGGAAATGAGATTCCACGTGACGATGCGGGCAAGAGCATGAATCTTCGATGCCATCACAAGCAGATGAACAACCTCATGGCAAGAAGTCGTACCGGGAGGAGCTGCGCAGTAACCATAATGGTCAATAGGCAGAAGCGGGCGAGCTCGAAAGCCATAAGTAGGCTAAGCTGGAGGCCGTGCGTTGCCAACGGAAGAAGATATAATAGTTGAGGGAGATGGCTTATCAGAAATCCACAACACGCGGACCACGAGGGTAGTAAAGTCGAGGAACATGAGCAAAAGAATGAACATCTAAAAAGTGAAAGTGAGTCGTAACATTCCCACCAAGTGATGGGACGAACACGAGGTAGAGAAACATTATCCCACGTGCCGATACGCTCAAGAGCAATAATCTCCCCTGCCATCGCAAGGTGCCATTTTGTATGCATAACATCAGGATAAGAAGTCGGCTCAAGAACACTAGCGCCAACGCTTGGAAGACCAAGGCGGTCAACAGGCGGAAGCGGACGAGGAAGCAAGCCATAAGTAGGCTGAGAGGGGAAGTGGCTCATCAGTAAACACATGCACAACACACGGACAATGTATATAAAAGTGTGGAAAAGATTGAAGAATACGAGCAGAAATCAACGGGATAAACATAGGTGATGGAGACAAGGAAGCCACAACTGATGAAGGTGTAGAATCCTGTGATAAGCGAGGTGAGGAAATCATAGTAGGTGATGGCATTGGATCTACAATAATCAGAGAAGCATGAGCAGTACGACGACTGGATCAGGGAGTGATAAGAGTGTTGGATTTAAAAAAAAGAGAGATTTCCTCCATTGAAAAGGTCGAGGAAGATGGACACGGGTAGAAGGGATGAGACTCATCAAACGTCATATCTCGAGAAATAGCCATTTGACACCTAACATGATCCCAATAATGATATCCCTTATGCTCAATGTTGTATCCTAAGAAGGCACACTAAACGGACTGAGAAGTTAGTTTGGTGCGTTCACGCGGGGCAAGGACATAGCAAACACAACCAAAAAATTAAAGCGCCGAATAAACGATCAAATAGATACTCGAAAGGAGCGTCACCCTGCAGAGCAGTGGATTGCTGAAGGTTGATGAGATAGATGGAAGTGGAGACAGAGTTGGCCCAAAAGTGCGGTGAAAGAGAGGCGGTGACCATCAATGGACGAGCTGTCACAAGAAGGTGACGATGCTTGCTCTCAGCCATGCCATTTTGAGCATGAGCACCAGGGTAAGAGAACCAAAGTCTGCTCAGCAAGGATTCCACGCAACAGCTTGGAGATATACTCTCCACCAGAGTCACCATAGAACACATGAATAGGCGCAGAGAATTGAGTGTGAACCATGGCAAGAAAAGGCTTATAGATAAGACCTCACTACGAGAAGAAATAAAGTATATATCCAGGTGTGTTGAGAGAAGTCACTAGCGGAGGCAAAGGAAGACGATCCCTCGAGATCAGAGTGAACAAGGTCTAAAGGATGCTGAGACACTGTCTCGCTATGAGTATAAGGTAACTGGACCACGTATTGGAGACATCATCGAAGACGGATCCAAGAAGATCACGTCGAACTAAGGATGAGAGATCTCAAGTGACCCAAGGCAATGATGCCACTCTTGAAAATATCTGGTAGACAAGGCAACAGAGGCAGACTGGCACCATTGGCAGTAGAGGGACTTGATCCAGCATCCCACTTGCCAGTGCACTCTTTGTACCCCACAGATCTGGCTGGGTGTTCCTTTCCTGTACGGGTTGTGTAACACGTGCTTGATTAAGCACCCCAAGTTCTCCTACTGTGCGCCCTTGGCCTCGACTTTAGGTAGCGCCTGTCGTCGGCTCGTCCCGTGCATAATCCAGGTACGCGTCGACTGTCCGAGCTCCTGCTCACCATTGTTGGTGCTCGAGCGTGCGGTTATGGTGTCACACATAAAGGGAACACGGGATGTGGGATTGAGACAGTGCTTGTAGCAACCCGCAGCAAGGCAAAGGATGCCCATCCAGACTCGTAGGGAGCGGAGGTGATCACAAAGGTATCAGTAAGAGTAGCACGAGTAAGAAGATCCTAGACATACTTCTCTTAGAAAATAAAGAAGTCATTAGAGGTAGAAGAAACCTCAATCTCAAGGAAGTACCGAAGAGGACCAAGATCGGACATAAGAAATTCACTATGACGAGCCTTCACCAAGGCAATGTACTCAAGAGTCGTTGCCAGTGATGATTGACATGTAGAAGAAGTGTTCGACCACGAGTTGAATGGTGGACCGGAAGTGTAGGATAATGAGCAGTCGCCAAAAACTAGCTGCAATGACCACTGAGACGAAGCGGTCAAACCAGGCACGAGGGGTTTGCTTAGGGCCATATAGACAACGACGAAGACGACAAACCATGCCATTAGGAAGAGAATCTAGGTGGTGGCTACTTGTAGGCATTCTTGACATCAAGCTGAGAGACAGACTAGCGGCGAATAGGATCCACATTGAGGAAGTGTGCGAAGAGTGGTCATGTGGGCCACATATATAGAAGTAAATGTCTCTTCGTAGTCATCACCATGTTCTCACCATTAAACGAGCTTTGTAACTTTCAAGAGTATCATCAGTCTTAACCTTGTAGACCCACTTACAAGTGATGAGACGAGCACGAGGAGGAAGGGAAATGAGATTCCACGTGACGATGCGGGCAAGAGCATGAATCTTCGATGCCATCACAAGCAGATGAACAACCTCATGGCAAGAAGTCGTACCGGGAGGAGCTGCGCAGTAACCATAGCGGTCAATAGGCAGAAGCGGGAGAGCTCGAAAGCCATAAGTAGGCTAAGCTGGAGGCCGTGCGTTGCCAATGGAAGAAGATATAATAGTCAAGGGAGATGGCATGTCAGAAGAATCCACAACACGCGGACCACGAGGGTAGTAAAGTCGGGAACATGAGCAAAAGAATGAACATCTCAAAAGTGAAAGTGAGTCATAAGATTGCGACCAAGTGATTGGACAAACACGAGGTAGAGAAACATTATCCCACGTGCCGATACGGTCAAGAGCAATAATCTCCCCTGCCATCGCAAGGTGCCATTTTGTATGCATAACATCACGATAAGAAGTCGGCTCAAGAACACTAGCTCCAACGCTAGGAAGACCAAGGCGGTTAGCAGGCGAAAGCGGACGATGAAGCAAGCCATAAGTAGGCTGAGAAGGGAAGTGGCTTATTAGTAAACACATTCACAACACACGGACGATGTATATAAAAGTGAGGAAAAGATTGAAGAATACGAGCAGAAATCAACGGGATAAACTTAGGTGATGGAGACAAGGAAGCCACAGCTGATGAAGGTGTAGAATCCTGTGATAAGCGAGGTGAGGAAATCATAGGAGATGATGGCATTGGATCTACAATAATCAGAGAAGCATGAGCAGTACGACGACTGGATCAGGGAGTGATAGGAGTGTTGCATTTAAAAAAAGAGAGAGATTTCCTCCATTGAAAAGGTCGAGGAAGATGGACACGGGTAGAAGGGATGAGACTCATCAAAAGTCGTATCCCGAGAAATAGCCATCTGACACCCAACATGATCCCAATAATGGTATCCCTTATGCTCAATGTTGTATCCTAAGAAGACACACTCAACGGACTTAGAAGTCAGTTTGGTGCGTTCATGCGGGGCTAGGACATAGCAAACACAACCAAAAAATTGAAGCGCCGAATAAACGATCAAATAGACGCTCGAAAGGAGCATCACCCTGTAGAGCAGTGGATTGCTGAATGTTGATGAGATAGATGGAAGTGGAGACAGAGTTGGCCCAAAAGTGCGGTGAAAGAGAGGAAGTGGCCATCAATTGACGAGCCGTCTCAGGAAGGTGACGATGCTTGCGCTCAGCCATGCCATTTTGAGCATGAGCACCAAGAGAACCAAAGTCTGCTCAGCAAGGATTCCACGCAACAGCTTGGAGATATACTCTCCACCAGTCGCCGTAGAACACATGAATAGGTGTAAAGAATTGAGTGCGAACCATGGTAGCAAAAGGCTTATAGATAAGACCTCACTACGAGAAGAAGTATAGTAAATATCTAGGTGTGTCTAGAGAAGTCACTAGCGGAGGCAAAGGGAGATGATCCCTCGAGATCAGAGTGAACAAGGTCTAAAGGATGTTGTGACACTGTCTCGCTATGAGTATAAGGTAACTGGACCACGTATTAGAGACATCATCGAAGACGGATCCAAGAAGATCACGTCGAACTAAGGATGAGAGATCACAAGTGGCCCAATACGATGATGCCACTCTTGAAAATATCTGGTAGACAAGGCAACAGAGGCAGACTGGCGGCACTGGCAGTAGAGGGACTTGATCCGGCATCCACTTGCCTGTGCACTCTTCGTACCCCGCCGATCTGGCTGGGAGTTCCTTTCCGGTTTGTGGGTTGTGTGGCACGTGCTTGATTAAGCACCCCAAGTTCTCCTACTGTGCGCCCTTGGCCCCGACTTTAGGTAGCGCCTGTCGTCGGCTCGTGCCATGCATATTCCAAGTTCATGTCGATTGTCCGAGCTCCTGCTCACCATTCATGGTGCTCGAGCGTGCGGTTATGGTGTCACACATAAAGGGAACACGTGATGTGGGATTGATACAGTGCTTGTAGCAACCTGCAGCAAGGCAAAGGATGCCCATCTAGACTGGTAGGGAGCGGAGGTGGTCACAAAGGTATCAGTAAGAGATGCAATCTGGTTTTCCTTGATCAGTTCTGGGAGTTGAGGCATGAGGTGGAAAGCAAGCAGCTTGGAGAAAAGCGTACCAAAGGTATGTGGCAAACAGATCAGGTGGAAGTGCGTGACCTTGTTCGAGTTTTTCTTCTCTGGCACCAAGATGATGTGGGTATTGTTAAGCTCGACGAGGCAACCCGGTATAAGCAAATAGAGTTGGTGGACGACTACGGCAAGCTCATCTTTGATGAGCTTGGTAAAACAACTCTACGAGGTATGGTGCAACAACTCTATGAGGGATGGTGCAACCCATGATGGACGAGCAGTCTGCCAGTGTCTACTCCTTATCCTGATGGGTCAAGGTGACAATACTGTCACGGGCAATGGCAACCATGTGATTTTTTCAGTGGCAGTGGCACGCATGGATGTAGAAGTAGCACGTGTTTGCGTCTCCCTTGGCTAGCTAGTGGAAGCAGAGGGCTGGCGGGGGATGATGCACTTGAGGGAGGCCAAACCAAGCAACTTAAGCTTCAACTCTTTGCGCATATTAAACTCCTTTTGGGATAGCTGTCGGGACTCCTGCACCACGTTGAGCTGAAAAATGATTTCCTTAGCCATGAGCTGTTGTAGCTTGATGCTGCCAATATGCCGGTCGCTCCACAACTGCAATGTGTTGTCCATATGCTTCAGCAGGACACCCAAACACTAGAATTGGCAAAGGTGCGACGACACATGCTAGGCACCAGGAACCACCTGGCGGAAGCCATCAAAATTCGGCCAGATATCCTTGAAGTGGGAATGGTGAGCCCTAGGTGTGAAAATTGTGGTGTACATGATAAATCTAATGCCATGGAGTATCCGCATGGAAAAGCAACTAGGATGTCATTACCCCCAATTTGTTGAACAGAACAAGCGGTCTAGCTGCACCAACGTTGGTGACCGTCGCTCGTTGCTTGAACTGTAGCGCTGCCCGATGAGGTTGATCTCGCGAAGCCCAAGGTCATCAAGGAAACGGTGACATCTGCCCATCTATCTTCTTTCTAGGTTAGCGTTATTCTTACCCGCCCCTACCTGTTAGATCAAGTTGAAGTCACCGGTAACGACCCAAGGACCAGGTTACGAGGAGCGCAACTCAGCTTTTGGAGGAAAGCAAAGCGATATTCATCAGCTAAAGGACCACATACGGTTGACAATCACCAAGGGGGTGCCTAAGGCGAACACAACGGGCAAAGGTTCGAGTCAGTGCATTAAGGCCTCACACATTTCAAGAAGACCACGCCGAACTAAGGATGAGAGACAGAGTAACACAAGTAACCAAGGCGATGATCCCACTGCTGAAAAGAGCTGGTAGACAAGGCAACAGAGGTGGAGAGATTGGCTGCGGTGGCAACAGAGGGAAAGTGAAGCCAGTCAAGCTCCCACATGCCCTGGGAGTTATGACATCGGGGGCCAGCACCAAGGACAACACCAGTGTGACAGTCCAAAACAAAGCATGCGTCAAAGTCAAGAATTACCCGACAACCAGAGTCAACAATCTGACCACCAGAAATGAGTTGCATGGTATGTTGAGGAACATGAAAGGACAAAAGTGCTAAGAAGTCTTTGGCCATTAACAAGGAGGGAGGTTCCTGTTAGGAAATATGCAACTGTGTTTCGAGGTGGCCATATGCCATTGTACACACGTGCAAGTGTTTTACAATATGCAAAAAACCTTTATAGAGCGGGGAAAATACAAAGGGGTACACGACTAAATATATAACTCTTAACTCCCCCTCCCTCAAACTCATGGTGGATCAACAACACCGAGCTTGGAGAGATAGATATAGAAGTCGTGTTGTGCTCTAGTTTGGGACTTCCTAAAGAAATCTGCCAACAGTAACTCCGAAGGCACATACTGAGGAGCAATAACCCGAATTTTGCACACCAGCACACACAAAAAAGCATCAACACCGATATGCTTGGTGAGCTCATTCTTCGCTGGGTCGCGCGCAACACTATGAGCACCTGTATTGTCAAATAAGAGCAAAGTAGGTGTAGTGATAGAAATACCAAACTTCTGAAGTAACCATCGTAACCAAGTCACCTCTGCCGTCAAAAGAGCCATAGCTCGAGGCTCAGCCTCTGCACTCGAACGTGAAACTGTAGTCTGTTTCTTTGTCTTCGAGGCAGTGAGAGAACCACCAAGAAAAACACAGTAAGCAAAAAGTGAACGACGATCCCAGGGATCACTAGTCCACATAGCATTTGAATAGGCCTGAAGCTGTAATGAACTAGAGCAGGGAAAGAACATATGGTGAGAGATCGTGCCACGAAGATATTAGAGAACACGAAGGAGAAGGAGGTGACTATAGTGAACCAATGTGGGTGCAAAGACAAACTGACTCAAACTATGGACGGGATAGGAGATATCTGGACGAGTAACATCTAGATAAACAAGACTCCCAACAAGATGATGATAACACATCGGATTAGACAAGGGTCACCATCACTAGCACGAAGGTGAACATTGAGCTCCATGGGAGTCTCAACAGTGCACTCATTAGTAAGAGCAGCATGAGCAAGAAGATTTTGGATATATTTTTCTTAGAAAATAAAAAAACCATCAGAGGTAGACGAGACCTCTATCCAAAGAAAGTAGGCCAAAATCAGACATAAGAAACTGCTCACTAAGACGTGCCTTCACAAAGGCAATATATTGATGGTCGTCACCAATTGATGATCATGTCGTTAGCATACTGAGGGTTGGCGGAGACGCTTAGGGTCGTAGGGACGGTCATTAGGCTAGCGACGGAGGGAGCATCAAGGCCTGAGCTCTAGCGGTGCATGCATCGCGAGTGGAGGAGAGGTCGGCATGGGGTGCAAGGAGCAGCAGGTGTGGAACTGTGGGGTTTTATCTCCCCTTGTCTAGCACAGGCTACTGGAGAAGATGAAGGGAAGTCAGGGCGCCTCAAACGGCGGTTGCTCCCCTTTGGCTTGGACCTGAACCCCAGCAGCTGCGTAAGTGCAGAGAAGCAAGCAGAGCAAATGGCGCAGCCGCCTCCTCCCCTTGCTTGCTTCCTCCTCTTAGAGCCCCTGTTCCAGGTCTCTCTCGGTCGAACGACCCACCGAGCCGGACTCCCTTCGTATCTGCTCGGTTGACCCACCAAAAGAAAAAAATAATTCCCACCATGGCTGGCAGACTGATTTTTTTTATGTTAGCGAGGAAAAGAAAATTTAGTCGTGGGTATTGCAAGCTAGCCTCCCCGCAGTTTCTGGGAAACGCGGGCTCCACTACCAGCAGTATCGAGGTCGGAGGTGAGGGTCGATCGGTTTTGGTCACGAGCGGGCGGTTTTGCATTGGGTGTCCTCGTCGGCGCTTGGCTTCAGACGCGGAGGAATCAGGGCCTCGGCTTCGCGGCGACACATTACAACGTCCCTACTGTTGTGCTTCTGCTCTCGGTTGATTCGGGGGTGGGCATCAACGTGTGAAATCGGCTGCAGAGGATTCGGGCCTGGGGCATCGCATCTTCCTGCCGGTGGAAGGCCTGTGTCCCCTCGAGGCTGGTACGGATTCTGGCAAGGATAGAGTTTCTCAGCCCTTTCTCATTGCGTGTATATTCTTTAGAATCGTGTATATTCTTCAGTAATGCTCCCAAATCTCTGCTCACTCCAGAAGTCCATACACAATGCATCACATAATTTTCTTTTTAGTTGCCATTAGCCTACTTCACATAATTCAAGTTGGATTTATTTGAACGGCAATGTCTCGAGTTTTTGGGGAACAACAGTAATTACAAGCTTAGCTAGCGCCATACCAACACTTTGCCATTGTGAGGATTTGCATCCCACCTCTACCACAATGTCACAAGTAAAATTATTGTGATTATCCATTTGATGACATGAGTAATTTAACTTTTGTTCTGTGTTTCATGTTGTCTGGAGCAATGCTTGGCTCCTAGCAGTTTCTAGATGGATTTATTTCCATTGCAATGAGAACGACTGTCAATATTTGCTGAATTTTTGGTCGACTCAACCCAAAAACCAAGAGGACTTAACCCTCTTCTCCTTGATCTCCTTGATAGTCCAGCAATCAGCAAGTTGAAAAGATTTAAATCAAGGTTCCATGATAATTCTTTTGAATCTCCCTGCAAGGTAGGCTTTTCAGATATTCCATTTCAAACTAAAGGTGCATTCCTTTTACTTCCGGTAATATAAACTATGTATTTTTAATTGTCTAACCTTGTGCGCATAGGGTTTCTTTCACACGAGAGGTAAAGATGTTCCTTGTACAATATTTAGGTTCTGCAGAAAAACATTGTTTTAATTGGTTGTTGTTTGCAGCCTTTATTTATATTAGGCCTTAGATGCTACTCCCTCTAAAGAAATATAAGAGTGATTAGATCACTAAAGTAGTGATCTAAACACTTATATTTCTTCACGGAGGGAGTACTAAGTACTAACTGTTATCCCTTTGTAATAGAAGAGCATAATTTCCACTCCCTAGTTGTTGATCGTATTTCTCTGTGCCACATTCTAGTTCCAAAAATGCATGTTGATGGTCCACCTTGTTGGGGAATGTATCCGGTGCACCCACACTTGTGGTGCTACCGGTGCACCGGATGCTATAGAATATTTTTAAAAATCTAAAAAAATTCTAGCACGTTAACGCAACATCAATGTATGATGTCACAAAAAATCGTATACAAATTCAAAATATTTTTTGAGATACAAAAATGACAAATTTGGCATCAGTGTGAAAATGGGCCAAATCTAAAGCCCAAGTTAATGTTATGTACTATTCAGTGTTGAATTTTTCATTTTCGTTTTTCGAGTTATTTTCGAATTTTGACTTGAAATCTTGTGACAACCTACATTGATGTTGTGTGAGTGTACTAATTTTTGTGCAGAATTTTTGAACGTTAAAAGCACAATGTGAGTTCGGTGCATCGGTAGCACCACAAGCTCCGGTGTACCAGATATTTTCCCCACCTTGTTGATTGCCTGCTGATATTGTGAGATATTTGATTATGCTTGGTAATATTCGTAGCGAAGAGTAAAAAGGGCTGCCCGGTGCATGTAGCTCCTGTTTGCGCAGGGTCCGGTAAAGGGTCCAACCACTTTGGGTCTATTGTACGCAACCTTTCCCTACATTTCTGCAAGAGGCTATATTAGTAGCGAAGAGTGCCTCATTAAAAATCTTAGTTGGAGAGTGAAATTTGCGTTAGTAGTATGTACTGAATTACTGAATTTTACGGCAGTCATAAGATGAAATTGTTCCTGTGAAACTGAGGATTGAAAGAGCTGATTCTGGTGCTCAACGGTATGGTATTTTAGCCCCTGCATAAATTGTGGGAAATCCCTCGTGCATGGAAAATGAAGGACTCAAAGGTTAACATAATCCATTTTATAAATCATCACACGTACATCTTCATTATGTATGAGATTATTCTGGGATACCGCCTCCATTTAATTAATTATGTATGAGAGAGGGAATTTATCTTTTGCGATAAACTGAGGAGGGGAGCAGTTATGTTTGTGCTTGCAATTGTGACATGTGTATTTCTACATCTGATGCACAGCGTAACTATTTCAGGGCTTGACAGACCAGTTTTTATCCGGAAGAAAGGCCTTTAGCGTGCGTTTGGATCTGAAGAAACAAAGCAAGATATGGCTGTCATTCCTCCTAACTTGGCTAGTTACTAGTATCTCCTTGATCATTTGATAAGGTAGTCTTGGCGAGTGTTTGGGCAATAGAGAACATAACTTGGCAATTTATGTACATGTTTACTGTATTCATTTATTCAGGATTAGAAGCTTAGGCCGTGTTTGGAGGCTCTCCACTCCCGGAGCGTCCGGAGCTGTAGTTAAAAAATCATTCTGCGGAGCTGGGGGAGTGCTGAACAGGGCCTTAAATTCTGAACTTTATAGTTCAGGAGTAGCTACCTCCTGATGTACCGGTGTAATTTAATAGTTTCATCGAATGTAAATCAGAAGTACTCCCTCCGTCCGGAAATACTTGTCATCAAAATGAATAAAAGGGGATGTATCTAGATGTATTTTAGTTTTAGATACATCCCTTTTTGTCCATTTTGATGACAAGTATTTTCGGACGGAGGGAGTATATGTTGTTAACATAGTTGGGTATACATATCATATCATCTTTCTTTTCTAAGGTGTTTGAGGGGTTCAATGCAATGGAACAGATGAGCTGAACATATCCAAGGTTTCTAGCGGGAATCACTTCATCGTGGCCATTCTGGTGATAATGGTAGTACTCTATTTTTTTTAACAAATAAGTAGTATAATTCTTCTAGTCCACATATGTAGTAGTTTCGGTTATTGTTATATGTTGTTTCGGTTGTATATATGCAAGCTCTTATCATCGAGTTTCCTTGTCAAGTTAACTTCAACAATCATGTTAAGCTGGCACCTATGGTTGTTGGTTGGTACTGATGGGAGTTGCTCGTTTAGGTGCTGATGGTCCAAGAATTGTAAAGATAAGGCGGGGGAACCTTATTTGTGTGGTGGATGCAATTATGTTATGAGGTCAATTTGTAACTTATTATACTACAGTTATGGACCAAGCCATGAATCAGTACCAAAATTCAGGATTGGTGGGAAGAAACGTGAACTTATAATGTTTTTAGTACCTTAATCTTGACTTGTCGCTGATAGACCACAATGTTCAAGCTCGGCAGATACTCTTGAACAGCTAAAATTATTGGATCTCAAGACACCTGCAGATTAAGCCGCTGGAAGAAAGTTCAGAGGTGTGTTGTGTCTTGGCATTCCCAAGTAATCATTGGTATTCATTTTTGAAATACTGCCGTACTCCCGAGATTTTTCTATGATCTATGGATCTCCGAGCGGCAAACCGTATATATATCCAAGCTCCCTGGCTAGTCTGCGCTCTTTGGACTTTTTAAACTTAGCAAAGTGAAACATCTGAGTAGCTAAAGGAAGGAAAATCAACCGAGGCACTATTTGGACTTTTTAAACTTAGCGAACTGAAACATCTGAGTAGCTAAAGGAAGGAAAATCAACCGAGGCCCTGTTAGTAGCGGCGAGCAAGAGCGGAACAAGGGTTTTCATAAAAGGAAATCTGAAGCGGTTTCATTTGATTTGTCGTGGAAAAAAAACGTCTTACATTTTGGTACAAAGGTTGTAGTTTTATTTTCCTGTAGCTGGTTACTGAGTGGCATGCGGTAGATTGAGATGAAGCATGTGAGTGAGGATTTAGACATGTAAGTGGCAATCAATGATGCTAGTCATGACAGTAGTCGATGTAAAGCGACAATCATCATGTGCGGAGCTCACGAGAGGAGTCATTAAAGAGCGACCATCACGGCCAGTAGAAGACGAGCATAAGCGAGACGGGGCCTATGAAAGGGACACCGCTAAGAGTAAGTGGCCAGCAAGGGAGATGTGTACCGGACGAAAGCATTGTACTTAAATTTCTTTTTTACTTGAAGATCAGAAGCAGTCAGCAGAGCCAGCACCAAGCGGTCAAAGCAGGGAGCGAGGCATGGCCGTGCATGATCGAGCGACCTTCACGGCAGGATCCAGCAGGTAGAGCCGAACTGCAGGTGGGGTGGAGCGATGCACAACAGGGCAGGAGCGGACTCATTGTGGGGCAATGACATGCATGTGGTCTGCCGTGTTAGAGCATCCCAGCGCACGCGCGGTAGCGCGGTTTTACAACACCGAAATAGTGTTTTAGCGTGCTTGGTCGGTGTTTTGTTTTATCAAAAACGCTATAATATTGCGTGCCGCAGGTAGTGCTTAAGCAGGCGCTCTAAATTTCAGCACGTGAGTCCAGCACAAACAACATTTCCCACTCAAACATAGAACAAAGAAGATCAAACACACAAAATAAATCAACAATAAATAGTTTAATTATTATTACAACTCAAACAAATAGTTTATCTTCAATACAACAAATAGTTCAGAACAATACAACAAACATACAACATCAAACTAGTTTTGTTGCCCATTGCATGGCCACCACTCCTCGACTAGATCCTTTTGAAGCTCATCATGCGTTTTGGCACGTCGAATGACATGATAGGAGGCGACAAAGCAGACCATCCTCACAGCCCTCCTCCGCATTCGCATGGGATGTCCCATCAATTCATACCAAGAATAGTCTAAATCTTTCCCATGCTCATTCTCGATGTTCATGTTATGCATGATCACACAAGCGTTCATGATGTACCAAAGGATCTTTTGATCCCAAAATATAGCCGGTCCTCGCACAATAGCAAATTGGGCTTGCAAAATTCCAAAAGCTCTCTCCACATCTTTCCTAGCCGTCGCTTGAGCATTGTGGAAATCAAGATTTTTCTTACCCCGCGGTGCCTTCAACGGCTTCACAAATGTTTGCCACCTTGGGTAGATGCCATCCGCAAGATAGAAGCCATAGTTGTATGTATGGCCATTTGCTACAAACTCCACCTATGGAGTTTCACCATTTGCAATCCTATTCATGAGTGTCGACCATTGAAGAACATTGATGTCATTGCAAGATAATGCATTCCGAAGAAAGCATGCCAAATCCAAGTCTCATGATCGGCCACCACTTCAAGGATTATAGTGGAACCCTTTTTCTGGTAGTGGAATTGTCCTTGCCATGCCGTAGGATAGTTCTTCCAAATCCAATGCATGCAATTTATTGAGCCAAGCATACCTAGGAACCCGCGAGCTTTGTTGACCTCCAAGCCTTGCGGTGTCTTCAACATTGGGAGCTCTCAAATATTTCGAACCAAACACTTGCACAATTCCAACTGTGAAGCGCTTGACACACATGATCACTTGACTCTCACCCATGGCCAAGTGGTCATCAACTAGATCCGCCGGCATACTGTATGCCAACATACGCAAAGCGGCGATCAGCTTTTGGAAGGTGCTATGCCCAAGTTCTCTGGCGGCATTCCCCCATCGCTGGAAAAACCAATCATGGCTCGCCAGTTTCTCTGCAATGTGTTTGAACAACTCGATGTTCATCCTAAACGGTGCCGAAAGTAGGATTCGCAGTATGTGGGATTCTTAGTTCCTCATTAATCTATTATGGGCATCGATCCTTTCCCTCCGTAATTTCTGACAACCGAAAACCAAACCACCGTGCGTCGGCTTTTTTATTAACATGCATAGCTAGGATCATTGCAACATCCTCCTCCTCTTGAAGATCAAATTCTTCATCGGAAGAATCATAGGACGAACTCATCTACAAACTTGAATTTAAACGAATTTAAAACTACCAACAACATGCACCAAATTCATCTACAAATATAAAGTTAGAAGCAATATATACCTTGCAAATGTTTTGTCAAACACCTTGTGGGCGCCGAGCTGCAAACGGCCATCAAGCGATGTTCGTCAAAGGAACGGTGCGCTCAAGGGGCGACAACGAGGAGAGAAGGTGGGGGAAGCAGCGGAGGCTACCAGGAGAAGTAGGGGAAGCCGCGACGCGCTGGGGATAGGCGGGGGAAGCACCGATGTGTCGTCGGAGCGAATGGGGGAAGGTGCGGGCCGAGGCGCCAGCGCCTGGAGGTTTCAGATCCAGTGGTTGGTGAGATTCGCGCACACGATTTGCTTGTCCAACGCGCGCGATCGGGTGTACCAAATACCCAGCGCGATGGCGCCTTTTTACCTTCGCGCGAGATTATAGCGCTGCTGTTGGAGCGCTATTTTCAACAACGCGCGTTATATAGCTGTTTTTTCGTGCGTTGCTTATTTAGCACATCTGTTGGAGATGCTCTTAGGATCAAACGGCGGATGGATTGGATGGCTGCATGTGATGACCCAAAAGTCCACGTCACACACGAGCGGCTCAACTCGATCAAGGCGGTCCTATGGATGGGAGGCTGGATCACGAGCGGATTGGGACAAAAACTGGGCGGGCGAGCCAGGCACGAATGGGAGCCAATCCAGTGGCAACTGTCGGACCAATGGATTACGGAGTATCCAGGACCGGGTGACCGGGAGGTTCTACGAAGGTGCTATGGTGAGCAAGGATCGAAGGCGGTGCCATGAGGGGCCCAAGAAGACCGTTTGGGACGTTTCCCCGCCCGGGAAGAGCCTCCCGGGAAGCCATCCTAGGTGCCCCATGCGGGATGGGATAAGGGGCTCTGCTCAAAAGTACAGAGGCAGGATGTGCCTATAGACGAAGCATTGAGCGAAAATGATAAGGTTTGACTTTGGGCGGCCTACTGATGATATCCTATCCTTTGGTGGTCATCAACAGTGTCACGGGATGGCCCGCATGAGCATGCCACAGGGCTACACCGTAGCACACTACGGTCGATAAAGTGTGCCCTCGTTGGACGGAGGTGAAGGGGCCAAAGGGGGGGATTCTATCCTCCATCGCCTCTCCCTCTCTCGCCCCTTTGTATAAATAGAGGAAGATCGGGGTGGCGCTGGAGGTCGATCTTTTGACCTTGTAACATACACAATGTAGCTCTCTACCATTGCAATACAAAACAAAGTATGTACACCAAGAAGGTGGCCCAAACCTAGGTAGTTCCTTATGTTCATTTGCAGTTCATCCACCACATTTCATCCATGACTTAGGATTGCTGGACGGGTTCAGTCCTTAGCCTAACTCTCGAAGTGTTGTTGCTCACAACTCATATGTAGGTTTTTAGAAACCGACATTTGGCGTGCCATATAGGGGATTGAGACGTCTAGGTCCCGCACCGGCACCGTCCCCGTCGGCTGTTCTTCTCAGATCCTCAAGCGCAGTTTGAGTCATGGCGTCGAGACGCTCCGGGGCATCCATGGCCCTAATGAGTAGCCGGGAAGCACGTTCTTTGGCGTGCCGTCGACATCAGGAGGCCGCTGACACCGCTCAGCAGTCGCCCACTCAGCCTCCTCCTCCTCCCTCCTGCCGGCGGAAGAGGTCTAGCACCCTCTCCCAGATCACGAGGGGGACACGGGGTAGGATGGGGGAGGAGGAGACACAGGTCACGACATGGGCATCGATCATGACCAAGCCGTCTCTCCTCCACAGCAGGGGTACGAACTCATGTTTCAGCTGTTCTATCGGGAACCACGGCCCGAACCATCTACACTCCGACGACAACATTGATGGTGGCACGCGAACTCCAGCAGTACCCGCCACCGGAGGCCAAACGCGGTCCCTGGTCGCACAGATCACATATCTAATCAACATCACTGGACAAGCACAACCGCACCAGCAGATGCTGACACGATAACAGCGTGAACGGTCACGTGTCCCAAAGCATGCGCCGCCCCCTCAACATCCGCGAGACCGTGAGAAGCCTGCCGACGTCTAGGCGTGGTGATGACCCACAAGTATGGTGAAGAGTCATGTAGTCGATGTTCACATGACACCACTAAAGGAAGCAACAACATACATATCATCAAAATATCAAACAAATACCAAAATTCACATGATTACTTATGACAAGACTTCTCCAATGTCCTCAAGAACAAAAGTAACTACTCACAAATCATATTCATGTTCAAGATCAGAGGGGCATTGAATATCATTAAGGATCTGAACATATAATCTTACACCAAATAAACCAACTAGCATCAACTACAAGATGTAATCAACACTACTAGCATCCCATGGGTACCAATCTGAGGTTTTGAGACAAAGATTGAATACAAGAGATGAACTAGGATTTGAGATGAGATAGTGATGGTGAAGATGTTGATGAAGATTGGTCCTCCCACGATGAGAGGGTCATTGGTGATGAAGATGACTTCGATTTCCCCCTCCCGAAGGGAAGTTTCTCTAGCGGAATCGCTTCGTTGGAGAGAAAAAGTGCTCATGCCTAGGTTCTGCCTCGAGACGGCGGTGCTTCATCCGAAAACCTTCCTTCTAATTTTTTCTAGGTCAAATGGCACCATATAGGAGAAGATCGGCCACAGAGGCCTGCCAGGGGCGCCACAAGCTTGGGGGGGCACGCCCTAGGGGTGGGGCGCGCCCCCAAGCTTGTCGCTTCCTGGTGGGTCCCCTTCTGGTAATTCTTTCGCCAATCTTTTTTATATATTCCAAAATAATTCTCCATCAATTTTTAGCTCATTTGGAGTTGTGTAGAAACGGTGCCTCCCGTACACCCCTTTCCGGTCCAGAATTCTAGCTGCAGGCAATCTCCCTCTTCATGTGAAACTTGCAAAATAAGAGAGAAAAGGCATAAAAATGTATTATAAAGTGAAATAACAGTCCATAATGCAATAAATATGGATATGAAAACATGACACAAAATGGACATATCAAGGGGAGCCGTGCCAATCTGTGGCCTCTGCCCCGGGGAGGATAAGGATCGGCGATCGGCGGCCCGCCACCCGACGAAGGACGCCCATGTCGCCATAGAGCGTTGGCAAGAGCTACATGACAGATTCATCCAAGAAATAGCAGAGGTAGGGCGCCCCGGGTGCTCGGGTTGTTCTAATAGGCGCAAGGTTCCAGGCTTTCACTCCCGAACTTTGCGAGGTGGTCTGGCCCCGTCATTCAAGCCGAATTTTTCATCATGGTATGACGACTCGACCGACCCCGTGGAGTACCTCCAAATCTATACCACAACAACGCCATGGTCAACTAGTTCCCTATGGCCGTCAAGGACTCGACATATTCATGGCTCATGAACCTCCTGCTTAAATCCATCATGACTTGGGATGAGTTGTGCGAGTAGTTCATCGCCAACTTCAAGGCAACCTACGAGCGGCCTTCCATGATTGCCGACTTGAATGCCATCCATCAGAAGGAGGGCGAGACGCTACGAGGGTTCATCCAGGTCCGCAACAAGATTCCCCACATCAATGGTGCGGAGGTTGTCACGGCCTTCTGCAACAGGATCGTGGATCTCAAGATGTGCGAGAAGATGGCAGTCCACGATGTGCGCACAACGGTGCAGCTTTACAAGCTAACAGACAAGTGCGCCAGGGTGGCCGAACCCCGAAACTGCTCTCCACAGACGACCGATCGGGAGGCCAGACCCTCCCGCGTCAAGGGACAAAAGCGCAACTTTCCCAGGGTCTTCGCGGCGGAGCCCAAATGGAAGCGAGAGAAGAAGGAAGAGGTGTCTTCTAATGATTCGGGCTGCGGTCCGTACTATGCCTTGCACAGCTCGCGCACACACGATATGATCGTGCCATGAGATCAAAAAGATGGCGGAGGATCGTCAGAAGGAGTGGCGTGGGCACATGCCTGGCGAAGGAAGAAAGGAGGGAGGTCAAGGGGGAGGGTGTGTCGGTCAGCACGGAGGCCTGCGTGAGCCCTTCCCTTGAGAACGCTAGAAGGCAGGGGACGGCAAGACCAGGGACGGCCCGGGCTCTAATAAAATAGCGGTGGAGGCTTCCAGGATCCCAAAGTGGTGGCGTGTATTAATTGCGGGGCGCAGACCCCTCACTCAAACTAATGTTTCAAGCACCTTCCTCGGGAAGTTTGCGCTGCTCTTCCCGGAGGAAAAGCTGCCAAGCCATTGAAATGGTCCGGGGTCTCGGTGACATTTGACCTCGCGGATCACCCAATGAACGCGAAGATGGTGGGAGTTGTATCGATCGTGGTATCTCCCACCATTCATAACATCAAGGTCACGAAAACCCTCATCGATGGTGGAGTCAGGTTGAACGTCATCTCCCCGAAGATCTTCGACATGATGTAGATCCTGTACGATCGCCTGATGCCTACCAAGACGTTCTTGGGTGTAACCTCTGGGAGCACGATTCTCATAGGGCAGGTGGCCCTTCTCATCACATTCAGGACCAATAAGAACTATCGGACGGAAATCATCATCTTAGACGTGGCCCACATCGGCCAGGAGTATAATGCCATCCTTGCTTACCATGCACTGGCCCAATTCACGGTCGTGACACATGACGCCTACAATTCCATCAAGATGCCGGGCCTCGGAGGGGTGATCACAATCCAGGCGGACCAGGAAGACACTATTCGATGCATCTAGCATTTCTACAAAGTAGCGGCTTCTGCCTCCCCGGACGATCTAGATTAGCCCAGGATTTGTGAACCTCAACTCCCAGCTGACAGAAGTTAATGACAGAAGAGAAGGCCTCAACCAAGAGAGTGGCGCTCAATGAAGGAAAAGGGACCTCTGTCCTTATAGACAGGAGGCTCACCTACAAATAGGAAAGCACACTCGTCCCCTTCATCTGGGAAATGGCTGACATGTTCGCCTGGATAGCGTCAGATATGCCCGGAGTCCCCAGGGAGGTGATCGAGCACCACTTGGCGGTATGCCCTGGCTACCGCCCCATCAAATAGAAAATACAATGATAATCGCGAAAAAAGAAAGAATTGATCATCCAGAAGATAGAGAAGCTGAAGAAGGCCAAATTCATCTGAGAGGTGACCCACCTGGAGTGGGTTGCCAACTTTGTGGTTGTACCCAAGGCCAACTGTGATCTACGTCTATGCGTGGACTTTAAGGACATCAACAAGGCCTGTCTGAAGGATCCGTATCCCTTGCGAAGAATAGACCAAATCATTGACTCAACGGCGGGATGTGATCTCCTTTGTTTCCTCGATGCCTTCTCAGGCTACCACCAGATCAAGATGGCCAAGGAGGATGAAGAAAAACGGCTTTCATCATGCCTTGTGGGGTGTACTACTTCGTATACATGCCATTCTGATTGGAAATGCTGGGGCAACCTTCCATAGGCTCATGTGCATCGCCCTTGGTCCCTAGATGAGCAGAAACACGGAGGCATACGTCGACGACATCGTCGTCAAAACCCACGAGCGGGACATGCTGATCGCAAACCTGGAAGAGACCTTCGCCAACCTTCGAATTGCCAACATGAAGCTCAACCCCGACAAATGTGTGTTCGGGGTACCTTCCAGGAAGCTCCTCGAATTCCTGGAATCACACCTTTCGGGCCCTCGAAGAGATGCACCCCCAAATCGCCTCAAGGACATGCAACTCCTGGAGGGGTGCATTGTCGCACTGGGACGATTCATCTCCAAACTAGAAGAGTGCGTGTTGACATTCTTCAGGATCATGAAGAGAATGGGATCTTTCGAATGGACCCCTAAAGCTGATCAGGCCTTCCGGGACCTAAAATGATACCTGGCTACGCCCTCGATCATGGTGGCTCCCTGCCCAAATGATTCGTTGTTGCTCTTCCTTGCGGCTACCCCGTAAATGACAAGAGCGGTCCTCATGGTAGAACGGGAGCCTTTGGGAATGCCACCGGAGCAAGCTCAAGAGCAGTCGATCGAGGGGAAGATCCCGGAGCCTGCGGAAAGTCCTCCGGTGTAGTGGTCGGTGTACTTCGTGAGCATGATGTTGCAGGGGGCCCAAGAACGGTATCCTATGCCGCAAAAGCTGTTTTATGTCCTCCTCATCACTTAAGGCAAGCTGCAGCTCTTCTTCCAAGGGCACCAAATCAAGGTCCTCACCAAATTCCCTCTAGAAAGAGTTTTGCACAACCCAACGCGACTTGACGTGTGGCAGAGTGGGGAATCGAGTTTCAAGCTTTCGCCCTGGAGTTCGTAGCGACCAAGCCCATCAAAAGTTGAGCACATGCAGAGTTCGTGGCAGAATGGATGCCTTTCATTCTGGAAAATGTACGGGAACAATCCACCCTCCCTGGGCGGGAAGCCCCAGAGTATTGGGTGATGAACTTCGATGGCGCCTTCTTGCTGCAAGGCGTGGGGGCTGGGGTCATCTTCACGTCACTAATTGCTTGTATCTGCGTTGGTATTTCCCCGAAGAGGAGAGGATGATGTAGAACAACAACGGTAAGTATTTCCCTCAATTATGAAACCAAGGTATCAATCCAGTAGGAGGATCCACCAAACTATGTAAGCAGTACCTTCACACAAATAACAAAATTTTGCAACCCGAAGCACAAGAGGGATTGTGAATCCCTCCTCAGTATTGAGATAGATTAAATTGTATGAGATTGGATTAATATATCTAATAAAAACACAAAATAAAACCGGTAAAGAAAAAGTGCAACAAGGTATTTTTGGATTAATAGATCTGAAAACAATATGATAGGAAATAGACCCCGGGGCCGTAGATTTCACTAGAGGCTTCTCTCGAGAAAATAGCATACGGTGGGTAAACAAATTGCTGTACACTGGTACAGCGGCGTGCTATACAAACGGTTTTTAACCCCTTTCCATGACGGCGTTTAGAACCGTCGCCAAGTGAGTGTGGGCGATAGGGGCGTCCTTCCCACACGACCCAGATACCGTCGCGGATAGGCCCTCCTGGCACACAAGCTGGCTCATGTGCGATCGGGCGAGGCCTCGAAACCCAATTGTTTCCATTCGTATGTACATCCCACACGATGAATCCCAGAAAAACATTTTCGCTCGTATGTATATCACACACAGTTTTTTGTGTGGAAACTTTTGTGCAAGGTGGCCTAACGCAAATAGTTCTCTGTCGGAAGCCGTGTGTGATTGTTAGTTGATCGAACACACCTACTTTCTAGAAACTGTGCGTGTTGTTTGAGTTCATCGCCCATGGTGCTGTCTGAGTAACCGTCTGCAATAGAAAACCCCAATAAGCAGGGTAATTAGCCTATTATTGATAATCCATGTACTAATCAAATTGATATTTCTTATAAAGACACACCAGATATTTCATATCTGTATAACAGCAACCATGATTTCATAATCTAATTACATCAGATAGCTTCGGCACTCAGTTCCGCCATTACACAACAGGACCAAGTTTCACATGCAACATCGAAAACCTTTGGAAAGTAGCATCATACACGGTAAATAGACAGATGAATCTCATCTTGGAAATTGCAGAAGTGGAAGGCAAATGTTGAGCCTTCAGTGATGTTGAATGTCCTTGCAACTTTAGGCCAGTGGCTATGGATAATTGCCCGCCCAACCTTCGTCCTCTTCAGCAAGACTTCAATATTGTACCGTGGGTGTTGAATGAATACCTTCCTCGCCTCTTGACCATGCAGGTGGTTTGAGAGGTAATCATCGGTGAACTACTTTGAAAAGTACTGAAAACAAAGATATGCAAACAAGATAAAAGAGTTAGTACCATCCTATAGTTGAGTGATGGTGCAAAGGGTAAAAACAAGGTAAAAGAGTTAGTGACATCCTATAGTTCACTGATGTCTTCTTCATTGTGCAAACAAAGATCTTTCTATTATTCTTCGCAAGTTTCTTCATCCTAACAATCTTTCTGAGTTTCTTAACTTGACTTATATTCATGGACATCTCATTTCCCCATATGCAAAATGGGTCGAACAGTGGGTCTAAGCCTCTGAAAGCAGGACCTACATGTGCAAGACCAAATTGTAAGAAACCTAAATATTAGAATGATTCCTGCAACTGCACAATAATATGCTATTAGCTAAAGGACCATGCTTGAACAAACCTCGATGATAAACCACAGTGTCTCCCATTGTTTCCTTGCAACACACATAAGGAAGATCTTGACCAGGTTAACTGAGAGTTGTCATACTATCAGTAGAATATGTATTGAGTATAGCCAAATTCGATTTATTTCACATGCGTAACAATACAAAATTGTACCCACAACAAATGGAAATCAAATTGCAGAGCTGAACCAAACAGTTAAATGCACAACAGTCCAAATGAACCAAAATAGTTAACTAAGCACGACATTGCAGAATAGAAACATGTACTAGAAGATAAGACAGTTAAGAAACAAAGAATGCTTGAGAACACTACTACAAAATGTAGCAATTGTTGGACCAAACTGTTAACTGAACATTACATTTCAGAGGACCAAAGTGTTAACTGAACATTACATTTTAGAGGACCAAACTGTAAACTTAACATCAGATTTCATATTAACATTACAGAGGACAAATCACTAGAAGGCATTGGCGGTGGCCTCGAGAAAACAACACGAACTGTATATTAAAGTAGACAACCGTGTGGAGGTGTCGACGGTGGCCTCGAAGACGAGGTGCTCCTCCAAGATCTGGCGGTCGGCATGCATGGCAGCCATAGCGACCTCGTGCGCGTGTGCGGTCGTGATTTGCTTCTCTGCTTCCAGATGCTACTGAGCTCCATGTTATACTGCATGCAAAATGGCTATGGACGACGCTTAATTGGAGGAGGGGGACAGCGATTTCGGTGGAAGGTGTCGCGCCGTTGGTCGGGGCATGTGGGACGGGAAAGGAGGAGGATGGTGTGGGTGGGGTGTGGATTACCTGACCATATCAACAAGGCCTCACAGCAAGAAGAAGGGTTGGTGGCGATGAGGCCGCGCAGCAAGAAGAAGGGTCACCGGCGAGGAGGCGACGCTGCAAGAAGAATTGTCGCCGGCGAGGAGGTGGCGCTGCAAAAAGAAGTGTAGCCGGCGAGGAGGCGACGCTGCAAGAAGAAGGGTCGCCGGCAAGGAGGCTGAGCTGCCAGTAAGTAGCAGTGAAGGTTTGAACTTGGAAAGCAAGGAGGAATAGTGGAAATGTGGCTTTTGGTGGGAGGAAGGGGGTGGGGAGATAGATATTTCCGCAGTGGCAAAAAAATTTAGCTCGGTGCCGTGAGAAACTGGCGCGCAAGTGTGGTTCAAGCGGGGGCGGTGGACTGTAGACGATGAAGCTTCCCGCATAAGCCAAACAAGATGGTGCACCAAGATATTTTATATCGCATCCCACACGATTCTTTCTAGTAAATTGTTTGCGGTATACCTGATATTTTCATTACGTTTTGAAAGACAAAATGGTGTTATGGAGGGAAAGGACGGTGTTTGAATTGCTAGAACATTTATGTACAGTGAACATGCAACTACATGAGTATCATGTTTAAATTTGGAATTATTCCTGGTTCGTTCGACATTTTTATGGATTAATTGAGTTTCTCGGCATTTAATGTGCATAATTCAAATTTGAACTACAAGCACATGCTCCAGTGCCCCAAAGTATGTTGAAAAATCACATGTGTGTCTTTGGGTGAATTTATAGGTCCCATGCAAGAAATGGGAGTGAAATTCAAACATCTGGGCGTCGTGGCTCGGTCGGGAACATTGAGAAACTTGGTTTTTAAATTCCTGGAAATTCAAAACTCACTTGAAAATCATGAAACTTGGCATGGTGTCATGTCATGGCACCAACATGTTGTGGGAAAAAAGTTGGCCACATTTGGACAAGTTTTTGGTATAATCTTTTTGCAAACTGGAGCTTTTCTCGAGAAAACTCGTGGTTCCTCAGGGGGGACGTGTCACCTTTGTGTTCGAAGCGATATCGCTGCCTCCACCCCTTATTTTTTTTACAGAGGCAACATAGAACTATATGAGTGCCGTGTTAAAATTTGGAATTATTCCGGGTTCGTTTGGACTTTCTTATACATTAATTGAATTTCTGGTCATTTAATATGCATAATTCAAATTTGAACTACAAGCACATGCTCCAATGCATCAAAGTTGGTTGAAAAATCACATGTGTGTCCTTAGGTGAATTTTTAGGTCCCATGCAAGAAATGGGAATAAAATTCAAACATCTAGGCGTCATGGCTCGGCCGGAAAGATTGAGAAACTTGGTTTTTTAATTCATGTAAATCCAAAACACGCCTGAAAATCATGAAACTTGGCATGGTGTCATGAAATGGCACCAACATGCCGCGGTAATTTTTTTGGCTGAATTGGGATAAGCTTTGGTATAAGCTTCTCTCAAGAAGGCTCGTGGTTCCGAGAGGAACGTGTCACCTCCTTGTGTGAAACGACATACGTACACTGCCTTCTCCCGCCTTAATTTTTTTACACTGGCAGATTAGACCAAATAGAAGTATCATGTTAATTTTTTAATTATTCCGGGTTCCTTTGGCCTTTTTTATACATTAATTGATTTTGTGGTCATTTAATGTGCATAATTCAAATTTGAACTACAAGCACATGCTCTAGTGCACCAAAGTTGGTTGAAAAATCACATGTGTATCCTTGGGTGAATTTCTAGGTCCCATGCAAGAAATGGGAATGAAATTCAAACATCTGGGCATCATGGCTCGACCAGGAAGATTGAGAAACTTGGTTTTTTAATTCATGTAAATCCAAAACACACCTGAAAATCATGAAACTTGGCATGGTGTCATGACATGGCACCAACATGGTGCGGTAATTTTTTTGGCTGAATTGGGACAAGCTTTGGTATAAGCTTCTTGCAAACCAGAGCTTCTCTCGAGAAGGCTTGTGGTTCTGAGAGGGAACGTGTCACCTCCATGTGTGAAACGACATACATACACTGTCTATTCCCGCCTTAATTTGTTTACACAGGCAGATTAGACCAACTATCGTGCTAAATTTTGGAATTATTCTGGGTTCGTTTGGCCTTTTTATACATTAATTGAATTTCTGGGAATTTAATTTGCAGAATTCAAATTTGAACTACAGGCACATGCTTCGGTGCACCAAAGTTGGTTGAAAAATCACATGTGTTTCCTTGGGTGAATTTCTAGGTCCCATGCAAGAAATGGGAATGAAATTCAAACATCTGGATCGTGGCTCAGCCGGAAAGATTGAGAAACTTGGTTTTCTACTTCATGTAAATCCAAAACACGCGCGAAAATCATGAAACTCGGCATGGTGTCATGACATGGCACCAACATGCTGCGGTAATTTTTTTGGCCGAATTGGGACAAGCTTTGGTATAAGCTTCTTGCAAACCGGAGCTTCTCTCAAGAAGGCTCGTGGTTCCGAGAGGGAACGTGCCACCTCCGTGTGTGAAACGACATACGTACACTGCCTTCTCCCACCTTAATTTGTTTCCATAGGCAGATTAGACCAAATAGAAGTATCGTGCTAATTTTTGAATTATTCCGGGTTTGTTTGGCCTTTTTATACATCAATTGAATTTTTGGGCATTTAATGTGCATAATTCAAATTTAAACTACAAGCACATGCTCAAGTGCACCAAAGTTGGTTGAAAAATCACATGTGTGTGTCCTTGGGTGAATTTTTAGGTCCCATGCAAGAAATTATAATGAAATTCAAACATCTGGGTGTCATGGCTCGGCCGGAAAGGTTGAGAAACTTCGTTTTTTAATTCCTGTAAACCCAAAACACGCCTGAAAATCATGAAACTTGGCATGGTGTCATGACACGGCACCAACATGCTGTGGTAATTTTTCTGTCCGATTTGCGAAGGCGCACACATTAAAAATCAAGAAAGTCATTTTGGAACAAGTGTTGTCACGTTATAAATTGGAAACACAACTATTATTGAAACCATGGGCGTTCTACATACCAATTACGTGCCGCCATGCGCCCCTTTTTTTATTGGCTAGGAGGTGTCGTGCGGGGTAGCTATTTGAGTACGAGAGGCGTGCGATCAGACCCCTGCGCGCGCTCATCGGGAGGAGAACCCTTTGACCTCTATCCGCCGTGCACCTCCCTCCCAACGTCTCCATTAATGGCGCCCGAGCCCCTGTTTCACGGCGTGGCTATGTGTCATTGGACTGAGATTTAAGAGAAAAAAATGAAAATCTGAAAAGAAAGTTTTGCACGGATCTTGATGTAAGATCTGCGGACCTATATAGCATCGACTGCGACTTATAGCAAGCATGATGAAGATAAGGACGATGACAGTGGATAATAATTGTCTTACATATCTAGGAACATAACTAAAAAAGCCACATGTGGCTACGCCCGAAATACACAAGGGCAAAAGAAGAAGGAAGACGCATACAATGATCTGGCTCGCTGATCTCTACTTTCTTGATGCGCTGCAGGTCGCGGAGACTAGCTCTCGCGGCGAGCGGCGATGATCTCTTTCATTAGTTTCATGTCCTTAATACGCTGCTTGAAAGCAACCGCGGATTCCTCCCCCAGCCTTTCGTGCTCGATGCGGAGCATGACATTCTCGTCCATAGGTTTCTTGACGATGAAGCCCGTCCTCTTCAACAAGGCAGCGGCCTCCTCCGCCTAATCCGCCCTTCCGATGACCTTTGCCCTCAGCAGGCCGCGCTCGGCCTGAAGTTGTTCAAACAAGGCATTCAACTCATCCCGCAGCATCATCCAGTCGGAGATCTGATCCATCTGGCTATGGATGATCGCATGCATGCGCCTGTAAGAGTCCTCGCCTGCCCATGAGAGATTTTCCAAGGCCGCCATGGCGTGGGAGGACATCTCTGCTGCATTCATGGCGCGACAGGACCTCTCTGCTGCTTCCGCGGCGCGACAGGACCTCTCTGCTGCTTCCGCGGCGCGACCGGACAAGTCAGCTGCATCGACGGTGCGGCGGGACCTCCGTGTTGCTTCGGCGGCGCAACGGGACATGTCGGCTGCTTTTGCGGCTAAGCGGGACATCTCTCGTGCTTCCGCTTCCATGCTCTCCTCTCTGTGGTGGTAATCTCTTGACCGAGAACTCAACCTGGCCATGGTAGACGCAAGAGAACAATACTGAATGACTTGTTGGCTTTTGTGGATGAGGAGTTGAGGAAAGAATGTGCAGTCATCTTGGCATAGTAACGTATTTATAACTGAGTACTAATACACTCCTAAGTGGGAAACCGTTTAGGTTTTGATCGGTGTGAATAGGTTTGCAATTTGTAAGGTGACGGGACATAAACCGTAAACGCACCCCAGGGTTCGTTAATCGTGGAAATCACTCCGCCCCCCGAATAGTGAGTAATAGTCCATGAACTGGGCTAGAATCGGCCAAAACTGTGAGTGTTGATGACCGACACGTAAGCGCACCTTGCGGTTCAACAAGCATGGAAATCACTTCGGGACCCCAAAATGGCCAGTAATAGTCCATGAAACGGATCAGAATCAGACAAAACTTCGAGTGTTGATGACCGACACGTAAACGCACCCGAGGGTTCGTTAATCATGGAAGTTAGTCCGGGACCCCAAAACAGTGAGTAATAGTCGACGAAACGGGCCAGAATCGGCCAAAGCTGTGAGTGTTGATGAACGACACGTAAGCGCACCTTGGGGTTCAACAAGCAAATCACTTTGTGACCCAAAAACGGTGAGTAATAGTCCACTAAACGGGTCAGAATCGACAAAAACCGCGAGTCTTGATGACCGACACGTAAACGCACCCCAGGGTTCGTTAATCATGGGAATCACTCCGGGACCAAAAAACAGTGAGTAATAGTCCACGAAACAGCCAGAATAGGCCAAAACTGTGAGTGTTGATGACCGACACGTAAGCGCACCTTGGGGTTCAACAAGCAAATCACTTTGAGACCCCA
>LT934116.1:70056655-70124297 GCA_900231445.1 Triticum turgidum subsp. durum
CGGGCCAGCGTTGGCCAAAACTGTCAGTATTGATGACCGACACGTAAACGCACCCCAGGGTTTGTTAAGCGTGGAAGTCACTGCAAGACCCCAAAATAGTGAGTAATAGTCCATGAAACGGGCAGAATCTGCCAAAACTGTCAGTGTTGATGACCGACACATAAACGCACCATGGTGTTCAACAAGCATGGAAATCACTTCGGGACCCCAAAACGGTGAGTAATAGTCCATGAAACGGGTCAGAATCGACAAAAACAGCGATTTTTGATGACCGTCACATAAACGCACCCCCAGGGTTCGTTAATCGTGGAAATCACTCTGGGACCCCAAAAAGTGAGTAATAGTCCATGAAACGGGCCAGAATCGGCCAAAACTGTCAGTGTTGTTGACCGACACGTAAGCGCACCTTGGGGTTCAGCAAGCATGGAAATCACTTCGGGACCCCAAAACAGTGAGTAATAGTCCACGAAATGTGTCAGAATAGACAAAAACCGCGAGTGTTGATGACCGGCACGTAAACGCACCTCAGGGTTCGTTAATCGTGGAAATCACTCTGGGACACCAATATAGTGAGTAACAGTCCATGAAACGGGCCAGAATCGGCCAAAACTGTCAGTGTTGATGACCGACACGTAAACGCACCCCAGGGTTCGTTAATCCTGCAAGTCACTCCGGGACCCCAAAACAGTGAGTAATTGTCCATGGAACGGGCCAGAATCGTCCAAAACTGTCAGTGTTGATGACCGACACATAAGCACACCTTAGGGTTCAACAAGCATGGAAATCACTTCGGGACCCCAAAACGGTGAGTAATAGTCCACGAAACGGGTCAGAATTGACAAAAACCGCGAGTGTTGATGACCGGCATGTAAACGCACCCCCAGGGTTCGTTACTCATGGAAATCTCTCCGGGACCCCAAAACAGTGAGTAATAGTCCATGAAATGGGCCAGAATCGGCCAAAACTGTCAGTGTTGATGACCGACACGTAAGCGCACCTTGGGGTTCAACAAGCATGGAAATCACTTCGGGACCCCAAAATGGTGAGTAATAGTCCATGAAATGGGTCAGGATCGACAAAAACCATGAGTGTTGATGGCCGGCACGTAAACGCACCTAAGGGTTCGTTAATCGTGGAAATCACTCCGGGACCCCAAAACAGTGAGTAAGAGTCCATCAAACGGGCCAGAATCGGCCAAGACAGTCAGCGTTGATGACAGACATGTAAATGCACCCAGGGTTCATTAAAAGTGGAAGTCACTCTGAGACACAAAAACAGTGAGTAATAGTCCACGAAACGGGCCAGAATCGGCCAAAACTATCAATGTTGATGACCTACACGTAAGCGCACCTTGGGGTTCAACAAGCATGGAAATCACTTTGTGACCCCCAAACGGTGAGTAATAGTCCACAAAACGAGTCAGAATCGACAAAAACCGCGAGTCTTGATGACCAACACATAAATGCACCCCATGGTTCATTAATCGTGGAAATCACTCCGGGACCCCAAAACAGTGAGTAATACTCCGACGAGCTTGGAGCACTTTGAGTGCCCTCTTCACATCCTGCTTACCACCTTCTTAGTTTTGTGCGAAGAGACATTGTTTACTAACAGGAGGATCTGATATAGTCTTCACAAACGTTGTCCATTGAGAATAGATACCATCGGCAAGGTAGTACCCCATGTTGTAGTTGTGCCCATTTACAGTGTAGTTGCACGACAGACGTTCAATTGCATATCTCAGGTACTCTCGTCCAAATACCTTCACCAAAGTGCGTATAAATTGCATCATGTTGTTCAAGATTGTAGTCCCTCCCATCCGGATTTCAGTATCAATGGCATCTGCGGCCTTACCATAAGCAAGCATCCTGCGAGGAGTCATGCATTTCTGCAAAGGAGAGAAATATTTTTTTCAAAAGAACCATTCCTCAACTTGAAGTTTTCTTCAGCCTTCTGCACAATAGTGACTACGCGCAAGAACAAATCTCCGCTCATCCGGAAGTGGCACCGAAAAAACCCTTCATGGTATGTTGGGCTCAGTGTGAAGTAGTCCGTGTACAGAAGCCGTGCGCCAGCGATCCTATCTCGGGGAATAACTCTTCGGCCCTTTATCAAACCCTTGAGTTTAGTGCATGATCCTCTCCTTCTCCATTTTTTCTTGGATGCTCATTGTCATCATTTCAGCATCTTCATCATCCGAATCCGGCGATCCAATGAAGTCTCTGTATATGAATTCATCAAGGTTCGTGTTTCCATAGCTATCATTCGACAAATCCATCGATGACTGACAAACTACCAAAAGAATAAAAAACCGCTCAAACATTTCATCGAACATATAAAGCAGAAGGTGTATATCCAGAGGAGTCAGACGTACCAAGGCGGCACCCGATATTGGCGACCTTGTCTGGTAGCAGGATGGTAGGTGACGTTGTGGGTTCGGGCCTCTAGTGGCGGCACTGCGGTTCTGGAACAACGATCGCGGTGAAGCTACGACAATGGCTATGCGGAAGAGGCAGAAAAGAGAAGAGGAACGGGGCAGGTTGGGCAAGCAGGGACTTCTTCAAGTGATTTGGCACGGGCCCTTGCCGGCAGTCGTATGTGGCGGATGCGCCTGAGCGTACCCATATCCGCCCCGCATATGAGCCGGGTATGGGGATTGCCGGTCAGCCCAGACATTTGTGCTAGATTACCCGGTCTGATTGGGTGGTGTTTTACTATCGGAGCAGTGATCAGACAGGCCGCCCGGACGTTTCGGACGGATATGGAGCTTCCGGGTGTAGATGCTCTTACCAAGACAAAACAAATACACCAGTTATCCCTTCAATTTTAGTAGTACCGGGAATTTAGTGCGGCCAGTAGCCAAGCATTGGGTGGGCACTTTCAAACTGAACCAAATGGTGTACCATGCATCGCTCTCCTTTCTCCCCCCTCCCATGTGCTCACGACCAGTGGTGATTGTATGTACGAGCTATGAGCCCATACCTTCTTCTCGGACAAACATGCTAAAATCATTGTACAATTACTGTACACTATGAAGAAAATAATCGAAAAAATTAGCAATGATCTCACATGTTCTTTCGGCTGGCTTCACCACCACTCAAGGCCATCGAGCCAACTCCATTGGAATCACCCTGCATGGTGTACATCACTCCCCTGGCCTCCATCTCTTGATCTCCCTTAGTTAACAGACCGCAGTCGTAAGATCATACGTACTCCTTATGTCTCATAATGTAAGAAGTTCTTTTGACTCTAGTGTAGTGTCAAAAAACGTTTTACATTATAGGATGGAGGGAGTACATTGTAGGTAGGCATGGTTGGTGAAAACAATTTTGAGGGAGGGTGGCCTCCTTGTGGAGAGCCTTGACCTCCAATGCCACCCATGTTCTCATATGTTGGGGGACAAAGCCATCAAGGCTAATTACAAGGTTCATGTCTTCATCCAAGGGCTGCCAGGACTGGCAAGATCGCTAGAGACGCTGGTTGACCTTTGCGAAGCTAGCTTCTTCGTGGATGGGGTGCTGCTATGAACGATCGAAGATGCGCTAAACATCAACTAGAGAGAGAAAGAAAGAAAGAAAGAAAGAGAGAGAGAGAGAGAGAGAGAGTGAATAGGAGACTACCAAATTTTAAACCTTTCTTAGTTGGTTTTAGAGGCTAGTATGAAAATATTGATGGATTATAACAAGATAACAAGCTAGATAGGGAAACTAAAAAAGCAAGTAATAACAACAAGTAAAGCTAGGGAAAGGCAACTGAACAAGATGGAGACATCCAGAACACTCTTGGTGGGGGTGCTAATCTTCATTCGAGAGGTGTGGAACAACGAATGCTCCCACAACAATTAATATCTCACGCAAGTCTCTGATAACCTTTGTTAGCGAATGGCCAAGTTCCCCCTCACTAGGCATAGTTCTTCAGGCGAGATCCAAACCCTTATAAAGGAGCCCAGGGAACAACCACACAACTTGAAAGATCATGGGAAACACCAACCGTCTTGGGCTTCGCACAAATCCAAGAGTAACAAAATTCATGAAGGATTTCGTGAGGAATCAACAAACTCAAGTTTTGCTTCGGTGGAGTTGTAGACCGGGATGTCTTGCTCTACCTAAAGTATAGGTGGAATGGAGGGATACATCATGCTTTTTAAGGGTAGAAAAAAAGTGGAGAGAGTGTTGGATTCATCCCCTTTTTCATGGAAGAAGGGGAACCCACTTAAAAATTGCCCCTTATGATGTTGTCCAGAACCTTAGAGGGTTCAGGCACCTTGGAGGGTCCCGCTAATTGGAGGGTCCGAGGGGAGTCCATGTGAAAACAGGGGTTTCTTCTTCCCACCGGAGGTGCCTCATATATTATTGAATGTAGCTCAATTATTACTCGGATGGTCTAGGAGGCCAGAAGCTCTGAGACATCTTGGAGTCTCTGACCCAAGGATAGAGGCAAACATATCAGCTCGAACACCACTCGGAGGGTCCGAGGTAGATCCCAGGCTCACCGAAGAGAAAACACAAGGGCACTTTTAAGGGGTTCTCTCTCTCTCTCTCACACACACACACACACACACACACACACACTCTACTAGGGAAAAGCCTAGCAGTAGCGCGGGTCTAAGGGCTATCAGTAGCGCGGGGAACCATGATACTGATATGGAGCTTAGCAGTAGCGCGTTTCTTCCCACGGTACTGCTATAGCTACTTAGCAGTAGAGATGTCCATACCAGTGCTACTGCTAAGTGGCTTAGCAGTAGCGTTTTCCTGTTCAGCGCTAAAGAGCACTACTATTACATTTTCACATATTTTTTTGCTACATATTTGTGATGTTTTTTTTACAGATTTTATACAGTATTCTAATCATATCATAAACTGACAATATGCTCATCATATCATACACATAATAGTCTCATCATATCTTCCAACACAAATCATGTTGTCACATCATAATCACGATATAGATATACAAGTTACATGACATGTATCATCATACATAATGTAGTACTTGAGGGACCAGTTCATATCCCTCTCTTGCACTAGCGTGAATCTAAACTAACTACTTTCTGCTATGGCTCTTCTATCGATTCCTCTGTGGCTGTCGCTCGGAAACCAGTACACCTGGGCCTGACACTCCGGCCACTCGTCGTATACTCCTGGCGTAGCACTTCTTCACCATCGATGATCTATGCACCTGCATCGTCACATGAGTTGATGATATGCAACATATATAGTTGAGCAACCGAAAGAGACAAACTTAGAAAAAGTAGAAGCAACGTATCATAAGCATAAATAACAAAGTTCATCGTTCCCAAAATGCCCTAACTAGAGTTATCTTCGCTAGTTGAGGAGGACGGTTTAATTACATCACAAATAAATTTTCATCATGCATAACTCAAAGTTTCGTCGTAGAGAAAGTATGGACTAAACGGACACTTTTTCATATATCATCAATCACTCCAACATGGCGTGCCATCCATCCAAGTCAGGGAGATAGTCCCCGAGCATACTGAAAGGCTTCAGGTCGAGATGCTGAACCGATACGCATGTTCGGACGTCTTCCCGCGACATTTCCCCTTCTTCGTAGAACATCCCTGTTTTTTCGAGGACCTCCTACATGATGATTTGGGTAAATTCACAGTGGATGTGATAGAACTCAGCTGGAAGTCGATGATCTGGGATATCTCCTAGGTTCTTTGCCCATTGCAGAATATGGACATCGCCGAATCTAGGTGACATGCGAAGGTTCTGCCGATCCCGTCTGTACTCCAGCATGTGGTGGAGGACATAGAATCCATCACTGAGAGTACCACCCGGTTGCTGGAGGCAGCAGAAGTCGGTCTTATGGCCGAAGGCGGTCTCGCGGTTCCTTGTCTTCTTGAGCGTGATCTCTCCACCCTGTAGGCCGTAGGTAAAGATAGCACTGTCGAGAATAGACTTGATGTGGGTTTAATCCTTTTTCTCATGTTCTTCGACGAGTTCAAGTAAAGAGCTTGGGAGAATCACGGGTAAAGGATGATGAGGACGGCGCACCCATCGCTGCGCAAAATAAGTACACCTCAAATTAGCCTCCACACGTGCAAATGAAATTATTGAAATTGAAGGAAGGATATCCGTGTTGATGACTTACATGGGATGATAAGGCACGAGAGTAATCTCATTGTCCTTATTACCGACCATGAAATCAACGATGCAGTTACTCGCGTATTCAGGGTGCTTTGGGTAGACTGCCAAGAAGCCCTCGTGCATGAACTACGGGTCAGTGACACAGATATAAGGTATCTACTCAGTCCTAATGATGTAGTTCATGTACAAGGCAAAAATGCGGACAAACATAAAATCCATCTTTTTCAAGTGAAACATGTCGAAGGTATAATCAAATCATAGTAAGAACTTCTCAGCGGGGAATGTGTCAACATACAACCTTTGTTGCGGCACGTTAACCACATAGAGCGGGTATCCTAGATTTTTCGAGGCGATCATGCTTTTCCCTCTCCGCAGCACATCGTCATGAAGTCTCCTTAGATCGCGGTATATGGCCTCTACCGCTGCCTTAGGCAGGATCGGATCATCGAGGATATGCCATTTTTCCGCACCGGGGATAGGCATACGGTCTTGAACCTGAGACTGCAAAGGCGGCTGGATCAAGGAAGCAGCTTTGTTGCCTTTCCTCGATCTCTTCCTATGCTTCTTTGCTACTAAAAGTGAGCCTACAATACGTTCATCCTCCGGCAATTCTGGCGCCAACTCACCACGCTCAAACCTTGGGTACTCATACTGCTGAGCCATCAATCCTCCGTCATCATAGGTGCCGGTATTGAGATACTGTAGAGGGTCATCGTCATGCTCGTTGATGGCATCATGCATTGCTTCTTCGACGGTAGTGACGTTATCAGCCACTAACGGAGCCTCTTCCTCATCCGGTACGATAGGTGACGCTAATTGGGTAGGAGGGGTGCTGGTGTTCATACCTTGCTGAGGCTACTAGGTCGTGGGTGTGCTCCCGTCCATCTCCAGAAGAAGCAGACTTCTCGTCCACAACAGGACCCAACGCTTGTAATCGCCAAACCGTGGCGGGGTCTCATCGTCATCCACCCGTAGTGCTACTGGAGTAGCTAAATTCTCATGGCCCAGTTTGACACTTGCCACAGAAACCTTGAAGACGTCAGGGGGATCGGCCGGCTATGGAACAGTTGTTTCTTCGGCTTCACTATCGTCGCCTTTCCCATGTCCACCTTCTGACCGCCGATGGTATACAATATGGTGCATGGGGTTACGTCGGCCTACAAAGACATGTCTGCGACGGAGACATTTGAAAGGCAACAGAAACGTGAGATTATACATGTATTGAAGAGGGCTGGTGTGACAGGTACCATGAGGGCGTCGAGCTCAGCCAAAGTCTAAACCCCGCCGAGCACACCAGAGATGGAGGACGGGCTGCTAGCGGGTGCGGGATCAGGTGCGCTAAACTAGCTGCTCCCAAAGAAGTTGGAATGGGAGAAAGTTTGCTTCATCTTTATCTAGATTTTGCTTGGTCCAACTAACGATAGTCGGTTCCAAGACACTATACGAAGCTTATACATAGTCACTTATCAGTAGCGCTTGTTAAAGTGAAGCGCTACTGCTACATAGCAGTAGCGCGTGTCAGGGCAGCGCACTACTACCATAAGATAGTAGTAGCGCATTCACCACAAAATGCGCTGCTACTACGATGACCAGAACGGTTGCTGCCAGGATTGGTACAGTAGCAGCGCACTTCTAAGGACCGCGCTACTGCTAAAAAAGTAGTAGCAGTGCGTTTTAGGGCGACAGTACTGCAACTAACAAAAGGAAAAGAAAGGAAAAAAAGGAAAGGAAAAAAGAAAAGGAAAATTAAAGAAAAATAAAAAATGAAAGCAATAGCAGCAGTGCATTTCTACAAAAGTGTTTTAGCTACTTTAGCTATAGCGCGTTCCCCCAACACGGGCTATAGCTAACTTATCTATAGCTATAGCGTGTTTGTGCGAAAAACGCTATAGCTACGTAGCTATAGCGCGTGTTTTGTAAAACCGCTACCACTATGTTTGACTTACCGCTTTGCGGGCGTCCCTCCTTCCTCCAATTCCCCAATCTTCTCGCCAGATCCCCAACCTCTCCCTCGCTGCCCCTGCGCTCCCTCGTTGCCCTGCCTCCGTTGCCGCCACCAGAGCCGCACGCCATCGCCGCCACTAGAGCCGCGCGCCCGCAGAGCCACCCTCATCCACTCCTCGCCGCCCCTACTCCCTGCTCGCCCCTGCCCCATCACCACCAGAGCCGCTGTCACTGTCAGCGGAGCCCCTGCTCCCTCGCGGCCCCTGCCACCCTCGTCCGCTCCTCGCCATCCCTGCTCCCTCGTCGTCCATCCTCTCTGTAAGCCCCACAGCCCTCCCTCTAGGTTAATTAACTTAGGTGAACTTAGGTAAACTAACTAGGTTAGGTAACTAAGTGAACTAGGTAGGTTAATTTAGGTAAACTAACTAGGTTAGGTAAATAAGTGAACCAGCTAGATTAATTTGGTTTACTAACTAGGTTAATTAGATGTTTTTTAGATGTTTGGTTAACTAATTTGGTTAACTAACTAGGTTAGGTAACCAAGTAGATGTTAATTAGGTTAGAGCAGTAGTGGTACTGTTAATTAGATGTTTTTTAGTTAGGGAAGTGGGTTAGATAACTAAGTAGGTGTTAATTAGGTTAGGTAACTAAGTAGATGTTAATTTAGGTTAATTTGGTTAACTAACTAGGTTAGGTACTAAGTACATGTAAATTAGGTTAGGGGAGTAGTGGTACTAGTAGATGTTAATTAGATGTTTTTTAGTTAGGGAAGTAGGGTTTTACTAGGTTAGTTAGGTGAAGTTAAATGAATGACCTAAATGAATCTTACATTTACTAATTGGAGGCACCATACGAGCCTCTACGTTAATCCTCACAACTAAACAAATTGTCCGTACGATCTCGAGTGTAATTATCCACAACCTTAGGATGATGTACCCTTAGAGTCCTAGGTTGTTGTTCCACGTGCACCCTCTTTTAGGAAAGAAAAAAACTCCCCTTGCAGTCTTCTTTCTCCGCCAAGCCTTCCAGCCCTAGCGCTGAAAAGAGTTTAGCGCTGCTCCTCCTCATCCCTCACATATGTAGTTTTGACGTAAGAATTATCTAAAGCAGCCCAACCAGCCTCTATGACTGTTGGACGTCCACTACCCTAGGTCCCAGCTCCCGATGATATAATCCATATTGGTTGAGGCTGAAGGCGTCCTATACCCTCAACTTTTATGGCGCGATCAAATTGCAATTCAGGTTGGAAGTTACAGTGGAGATGGAGTCACATCGAGTGAAGATTTAATCAGATCAAACACTCACCATTATTGGTGAAGCTTTAGAGTGGAGGAACTATGGCAGATGACGCCACGGTTTACCTCCCCTACAATATTCACGTTACATCATCTATTCCCCTAGAATTTTTCGATCTAGAAACAGCCCTGCCTCCTTACATCGCCCTGCGGGTTTTCAGATTCCTTTCCCCCGGCCCTTGCATCGCCCCGCGGGCGAGACGAGGGCAACTAGGTTTCCGCCGCGCCGCCACCCCCATCGATCCCCTTTACCTCGCCGTTGACGGAGGCTACCGCCGGGCAAGCCCATGCGGCTGTCGAGGAGGGCGACGACGAGGCTCTCGGCTGCTTTGTCGTTCGGGTGGAGGGTCTCTGGTGCGCCGGGGTGGCGGCCTCGGGTGGTGGTGCGGTCCCGCTCGTTCGCCAGGGGCGCCCGCGGATGCTGGACCGGCTCCTCGGACGCGTGGGCGGCGAGGCTCCGACAAAAGTTTCTTGTGGCCCGGGGTCGCGCCGTTGGCCTCCGGTGCCTGGATCTGAAGTATGGCGCACGTCCACCTCCTCTGGCCTCTGCCCCCGCCGGATCCAGCTGCTGGTGACCCCAGTCACCTTCCGACTGCCGGCCGGGCGCGCCGGTGCGAGTTCCTGACCGGGAGAAATCCCTTGGCCGTCACGGACGGCTTGCCGGTGGCGACGTCCACGGACGCCGCACCCCTCCCTGGAGGCATCGACAAGGTCGGTTCTCCCCATCCCCTCCCCTCGGTTCCTGGATGAAAGTCCAGTATCCTTCGGATTCGGCGCCGTCGGCATTTCGCGTCGTGTCCTCCTTGGGGGCAGCGTTGGGGGAACCTGAGGCGTAGGTGTGTGGGCTACGAGTGTGGTTGGCGCCGGTCGGCTGGTGGGTTGGGATTCCGGTGAGTGCAGTCCAGCGAGTTCCCCTGTTTGGCCATCCTCTGTCTTGGTGCTCGGCCGCCTATGTCTGCAGTTTGTTGGAGGGTCGTCATCCTTGAATCTGGGCTGGAGGGGAAAGGTTCTCTTCCCGGCAGCAGTGTTGCGGTGGTGCGCTGAGCTCCGGTGCCGCTCAGCATCAACAGGTCTCTCTGGTTCAGTTCGCCGACTTTTGGCTCCCAGCTTCTTCTGTTCCAAGATTTCTTCTGTAGTTTACCTCCTCTGTTTGGTCTTCCAAGGGGTGCGGCTTGGCTTCTGACAAGGACATATTTTGCAACGAGGTGCTCATGTGATCAACAGACGAAGGTGTACTCTGGTCCGCATTCCTCCCAGCTCTAGGGTGAGTGCCTCCTCTCGGCCGACGGTGCGGCGTCCACGAGCCTGGACGAGGGGAAAGGGTTCCCCTTCGTCGAGGGAGAAGGAGGGTGCATGGTCATATCGTCTCCTGGTGTTGTAGTCGACATGTCGCTCTCTGAGCGTTGGACTGTCCTTTGATGTTCTTCTATTCTCCTTTCTTGGGCTTCCCTTCTTGTAGGGCGACTCCACTTCAGGCTGAGTTTCACTCTTAGATTTTTCTTAGTGCCTTGTGGGGTGTGTTGTGTTGTAAGCTGTCGATCAGCACCCTTGTATCTTAAATTCCTGGCCGGTTGATGGCTTCGTTAATTCAAAGCCGGGCTCGTCTTGAGCCTTCGTTCTAAAAAAACATAGTCATGTACTGCTCTCTGCTCAATATTTATGTTGGGGAGTTGGATAGAAACCTATTGTGTTCTTTCATCTGATTGTGCCTGTACGATCTCCTTCCTATATGCTAGGGTTGCAATTTACATGATGCGTTGACATGATGCGTTTGATTTTTGAGTGGAAAATATTATCTAGGTCAAAGGAACAGAATAATATTTTCATACGTGTATTAGAGTTATACTCCTATACATGCCCTAAAATTGCTGCTGGTGAGTTCGTCTGCTTCTACCTCTCTCCCAAGACTATTCCCAACATTTCTCTCCATCTCTCGAGATATGTCACTGGGATCACATTAGCCGGTGTTGTTGAGTTGCGGGCCTGGACTTTTTAGCTGATATATACCTGCAACTGCGCTGGCATATGCCAAGCCAATAAGAAGTGCCAAAAAGTTGCAGGGGCAGGCTGGACTTAGCAGGAAGCCAGCAGCCATGCTGTCTGATTCAAGTCTTCCATCCATGTAGAGATCTACATACGCAAGAGAGTGGGAGGTGTGTAGAGCAAAAGTGGAGTTAAATGGCGATTGCATGTTGTAGTACTTTTTCTACAAGGTAAGCTCCCTATGGGCACTGACTAATATGTTGAAGGCCTGATGAAGCTGGGCAGTTAGATGTCTAAAACATGGGATATCCATTGCCAGTAAGATATAATTTTTAGCATAACCGTGTCTTTATCTTCCACAAAGGTCGTATGCTTTAACTTATCTCATATTTTTGTAGGTGCTCGATGAAATGCCTGCTGGAACAAACAATTTATTTTACTACCAGAGATACAAGTTTAAGGTGGAGCAGAATTTATTCACACGACTCAGATTCTTTTATGATTTTTTTTGTGGGAGAGAATGGTGTGCAGCCAGCAGTAACAATACATGATCGTCCAGTCTGAGAGATGTCTCTAGAGTATGTGGTACGTAGTGCTCTACAAGTAAGAAGAAAACGCATTGACAATTTAGTTTCAATATTTGTCATGATTCCTATACAAGGGGGTGGTATGGACGAAAATGAAGGAACTACTATCATCGGCGCTATCGCAGATGGTGGAGGATGTCCCGGCTGAGCCGTGAAGGCAAGATAATCATTGAAGAACAAATAATCTAGGTGAGACTTCACAATCCATGTTACTCGACATGACTTAGAACTAGCCACCATCGTTTGAGTTCTAACAGTTCTATATGATTCTGTCTTTCTTCTTACAAACTGTGTCACAATTTGTTTCTAAGTATAAGAGGAACTAACGTGTGCTACTTTCTATTTAGGGAGTGATCAAATTTATGATTTTACATAACAGTTGCCACACTCATATAATTGATATACTTAATCGGTGGTCTGACAAAGTTGCAGATTTAATAGCCACATGATACCTATTCAAATTCCAATAGCATGCGAAATTATAAATGCCAGGCTTTGTCTTCTTCGTGTATTTTTAATTCTATCTGTATTATGCAGCAAGAGGTAACTGATACTGTTGCTTTCATGCCGACGGACCAGATCAATAGTCTGTGCTTCGTTTGACAAGCAAGTAAACCAAACTGTTGTAGTATGGGGATTATCCTAACAAGAGCGCTTTTATTTTTGTTACATATCTATGTGGGTAATGTTTTTGCAGTTAATAAGTTGTTTCCGAGAGTGCTTAGCCTGATGCTGTGAAGGTCAAGTTTCAACGTGGCTTACGTTGTTAGACCAGTTTGAGTTTCTATAGCAAGTTGAAATCCTAATGCTCCAAATGGTACATTCTAATTTTAGAAGTATCCCTTATTTTCTTAATCTGGAAATGCCAAACCACCCGTATGGACGTATGGTCTACAAATTCAGGGTAAAACTGAACCAAAATTCAGATATAATTTGAGTAATCATATATTAGTTGCAATTAGATTATATGAGCATATCAGACTAGATGGTCCCATAGACCTTTAGAAATTGTGATATTCTCTATTTGTGGCCACGTCAATTTCGTAAAAATATTAGAGTCGCTAACACATCTGCACAACTTATGGCTTATTACATATATACGCTTGGTCTTCTGTTCTGCACAACAAAACAATGGTTTTTTTCTTGTAAGGAAATGTTGTACATATCCGTAAATGTTGGAACTTTTAAATATTAGTGTTGTATCGACAAGATCTATAGAAGTTCGAAAATTAGAAGTAATGCCTTCCATGTAAATAAAAGCATTATTGAATTTCGTGGTATGATTAAAAACTTCACCTAGGTCCGCTTGCTTTTTATTTGTCGTTTTTGTTCCGGTAATGTCTCATTGTAAGTTTCAGTTTATCAGCACAAACAGACTCTACTGTGTAATGATTCAGTTTCACATATATTATGCCAGTATGGTATTTATGATTTTTTCCATGATCCAGGAGATCAGATTTAGGAGCTTCTGTTATTTGAGGAAATTTCAAGAAGTATCGTTAAGTCAAAATGATCTACAAGATTATTGCATTCAAAAGTAGTTTGTCGCATCATCTCGCAAGAAGAAGCATAAGACACTAGCAGGTATATAATGTCTATTTTGCTTTCTATTTGTTGTTTAGTTTCATATTACAATTCTTGCATGATGTAGAAGTTTCAACCGAATAGTGCACCCTCAGTATTTTGTTTTGTTATGCACGATGAAGCACACCTAGATTTTGAATGGCTCATGGCAGACTATGCGACTAACCTATTGTATGTCGTTCCTAATTTTGGTCTATACGCATTACTTCTAGGTATGCTTCTATTGTGGCACCATCGCATGGATCAAGCACACTAAATTAAGTTGTTGATCTTGCAGAAAAGCTAGAACGGTGGTATCACATAAGCATGGTTCGACCTAGCGGTGATCATGGTAGCCTCTTAGGTGTTCCTACTTCTTACTATCCATGGTCCCTGAAAACCCAACTTATTTCGCCACCAGCGCCAAAGCAATGACATAATGTGATCATCACTATATATAATTTTATTGCATATTGCTCAAGCGTGTGTCACTACATTTGCTATGCACATGTACTATAGACAAGTCTGTAACCTACTATAGTATGCAGTTTTATGTTTTCCTTTCACATGTTCATTGAAATATTCAATGTTCATCGAATTTAATGATATGCCACTTGGTATTCAGCCTCTTTGACCTATAAGCATCAACAAGGTCACATAGCCTTCAATATTTCACAAGATATTCTCATACTTGCTCTAGGTTTTTTTACAGACAGTAGATCATTGGACATGACTATATTGTGCAAAAGGTAATAATTCCCCATCCAGATGTTTGCGAGTTAAAAAAATGCATTTCCTCCCTATAACATCATCTGAAGAGTAATTTCAAACAATACATATAGATATTGTCTTTTATGAAAAATATTCACATACAAGAAATGCTACTAAATTTTGGATATCCATGTGCTGCTAAAATTAGCTAGCCCGTGCAGATGCACGGGTTGTTGACTACTGAAATTAGTAGTTAATTGAATTTTTAGGACAATTTGTATATGCTTAAGTACTTAAATAGATATTATTTTTAGGACAAACTTGTATATGCTTAAATAGTTAACTAAATATATTATAGGGTTGTATATATAGTTGCTTAAGTACTTATAGTTGTTCTGCACCCAATGTATGCTTAAGTAGTTGTATAATTCCTAGGGTTCATCAATGAGTGCTGAAGTAGTTGTAGATACTTAAGTAGCTAGCTAGGGTTCATCTAAATAGTTAGTACTTGAAGATGATTAAGTACTAGGGCAGTAGGGTTAGGGCAGTAGGGTTACGGTACTAGGACATAATTTGAATTGACTTCTAAGGTTCATAATTTGAAATTTGTGTAGATTTTCTTGAAGTGTGAAACATTGAAGTGGTCATGATATATGAAAATTCCTCGATTGTGCTCAAGTGGCCTTTTGTTGTTCCCGGGAAATGAAGCCGAGTGGCCTATGTTTTGACGGAATGTTGGTTCATTTCCGTTCCGGCAAATTTCAGGTGCTCGATTTGTCCACTTTTTAGCAAAGGTCATGCCAAAATTTTCTGTGAATTTCGGGATGACTTGTGCTACAAACTAGGACATATCGAGTGTCGGGATTTGCAGCACCAGGAAGGAATCAATGTTCCTGCAAAACATAGGCCTTTTTATGTCATTATTCATTTTATTAGGTCTAGAATCAATTGATTAGATTTAATTGTAGGAAACATGGCTAGCAAGAGGACAGGGTTTCGGTGATTTCAACGACATCTACCTGGCGGCAGACGAATATTTGAACCTTGACAACGATCAACAGTTGTGGTTGCTGGGCCCACCGCCTGTCACATCCGAAACCAACATTGATACCGGCGTCAAGACTGACGTTGAGACCGAGCCCATCACCGAGACTGTAAAAGCCATAGAACCAAAACCGAAGAGGAGTTGTCGACGCCCAAACAGCTCCTCACTACTAGATAAGTGGTCACGGAGGTGGACGACGGCAATTTTGAGCCAAAACTGCCTGTGGAAGCGTGCTCCTGCTACGTCAATCAAATAGGCTGCATCGTACAGGCGTGCGCCACCATCAATGATGAGAAACTAAAGAAGATACCAAATATGAAGCACTCCCTCCTAATCCTGCTGCACCAGATATTCTTGTTCCCGGGCCGGGATGAAATCCAATATCCTGATCCACAGAAAGACCCAGCAATGAAGAAGATAAACAAGCATGCCATGACCAAGTTTAGCGACGCGTTGGCCGCCTGGAAAGTAAGCGTGAAAGCAAGGATCATCAACAAAAAGGAACCCTTCTCCGAGATTGTAAAGGATAATCCGACAATCACGGAAGTGTAATTTCAAATATTCAAGGTGGCTTGTGATGCCGAAGATGCCAAAGAAAAATTGAAGTACATGAAGGGGCTTCAAAAGAGGAACATGGGGCGCCACCACTTCCGAAGCCGTGGTTACGCGAGGAAGAGGTCCATATGGGCCAAGGAGGACGCGGAATGCGAAAGACTGGGCATCCCAGAGCCCTTGGAGGACTTCACCATCCCGCAGGAGCGTGACGTCCTCAGGGCCCGGTATAGTTGGGACCCAGTCAAGAAGTTTTTCAAGACGGACCCGGTCACGACGGAGTTCATGAGACTGCTGGTAATTTTAGTTTCTGGTCAATTCGACTGCACGTTTAGTCATATTTGTAAACGATCCTTGTTCCTTTTGCAGAGAGAGCAGCACAGGATTGCAGCAAAAAGCGACTCGCCGTCTGAGGCATTGGGGAGGCCCAAGTGGGACAGCCCATTCAATCGGGTGTTGAACATATTGAAACATCCCCCGGTGAACACTCGGCCATCCTACGGACGCGTGCATGGTGTCGGAGATAGCGCCACGTGGAAGTACTACGGTGAGACCACGGAGGAGAGAAAGGAAAGACGGAGGTTAACTGAAGAAAACATCGACAAGAAGGTTGAGATTGCAGTTGAGAAGAATTCAGCTAGGACAGTCGCAACAGCGGTAGCTGCCGTAAAACGGGAGCTGGCAGTCTTGGTTCCGGCTATTGTCGGTTGGAGCAGGCGAAATACGTAAAAAGATGCAATGGACTTTCCCCTTGCCGACTTCTTCAAGAGCAGCTTGACTAGCGTTGCACCAGCACCTGCACCAGCACCTTCTCCTACACTGGCTCCCACACCTGCTCATAGCAGCCCGTCCTCCGTCTCGGACGTGCTCGGCGGTGCTTTGTCTTTGGTTGAGCTCGACGCCCTCACGGTACCTGTCACACCGGCCCTCTTCAATTATTGTATAATCTCCCGTTTTCGTTGCCTTTCGGATGTCTCACATCACGGACATGTCTTTGCAGGCCGACGCCCCGTGCACCATATTGTATGGCTTCAATGGCCAGAAGGTGGGTGTGGGGAAGGCGACGATAATGAAGCGGAAGGAACAATTGTTCCGCAGCCGGCTGATCGCCCCTGACGTCTTCAAGGTTTCTGTGGCCAGTGTCAAACCGGGCCACGAGAATTTGGTTCCTCCGGTACTAGGGGGAGATGACGACGAGACCCCGCAGCTGCTTGGCGATTGCAAGACGTGGGTCCTGTTGTGGCCAAATAGTCTGCTTCGTTTAGAGGCGGCCGGGAGCACACCCATGACCACGTAGCCTCTGCAAGGTATGAACATCAGCACCCACCTACCTAATTAACGTCACATGTCGTGCTGGGTGATAGCAGACTGAGTGAGGAAGAGGCTCCATTAGTCACTGATGACATCTCCATAGATGACGATGAGGATGACGATGACACTCAACAGTATCTCAATCGTGGCGCCATTGATGACGGAGGATTGATGGCTTAGCAGTATGAGTACTCAGGGTTTGAGCATCATGAGTCGGTGCCTGAATTGCCGCCTCCGGAGCCTGAACGTACTATTCCACCAAAGAAGCATCAGAAGAGAGCGAGGAAAGGCAATAATAAAGCTGCTCTTATGATCCAGCCGCCTCCGCAGCCTCGGGTTCAAAACCGTATATCTGTCCGTGCTGCGGCGAAATTCCATATCTCCCGTGAACCAATCCTACCTGAGGTATCGGTACATGCCATACATGATACGTCTCCAACATATCTATAATTTTGATTGTTCCATGCTATTATATTATATGTGTTGGATGTTTAATGGGCTTTAATATGCTATTTTATATTATTTTTGGGACTAACCTATTAACCGAGGGCCCAGTGCTAGTTTCTGTATTTTTCCTATTTTAGAGTTTTGCAGAGAAGGAATACCAAACGGAGTCCAAACGGAATGAAACCTTCGCGATGATCTTTCTTGGACTGAAAGCAAACCAGAAGACTTGGAGATGAAGTCGGAGACGCAACAAGGAAGCCACGAGGCCGGAGGGCGTGCCGAGGGGGTAGGTGCGCCCCCACTCTCATGGGCCCCTCGTGGCCATCCTGGCCTAGTTCCTTCACCTATATATACTCTTATACCCTAAAAACACCAGGGGAGCCATGAAACCACTTTTGCACGGCCGCAACCTTCTGTACCTGTGAGATCCCATCATGGGGCCTTTTTCGGTGATCTGCCTGACGGGGATTCGATCATGGAGGGCTTCTACAACAACACCATTACCTCTCCGATGAAGCGTGAGTAGTTTACCACAGACCTCCGGGTCCATAGTTATTAGCTAGATGGCTTTGATTCGTCTCCAACCTATCTATAATTTTTTATTGTTCCATGCTATTATATTATCCATCTAGGATGTTTTATATGCATTTATATGCTATTTTATATGATTTTTGGGACTAACCTATTAACCTAGAGGAAAGGGCCAGTTTCTGTTTTTCCTTGTTTTTGAGTTTACAGAAAAGGAATACCAAACGGAGTCCAATTGACGTACCAATTTTTGACGATTTTTTATGGACCAAAAGAAGCCCTCGTAGTAAAAGAGTTGGGCCAGAAGAGTCCCGAGCCGTCCATGAGAGTGGAGGGCGAGCCCTACCCCCCTGGGCACGCCTCCCTGCCTCGTGGACGACTCAGAGACCCCCTTGACGTGAGACCGATGACAAAAATTCCTATAAATATCCAAACCTCCAGAAAATAACCTAGATCGGGAGTTCCGCCGCCGCAAGCCTCTGTAGCCACCAAAAACCAATCGGGACCATGTTCCGGCACCCTGCTAGAGGGGGGATCCCTCACATGTGGCCATCTTCATCATCCCGGCACTCTCCATGACGAGGAGGGAGTAGTTCACCCTCGAGGCTAAGGGTATGTACAAGTAGCTATGTGTTTGATATCTCTCTCTCTCTCTCTCTCGTGTTCGCGATTTGGCACGATCTTGATGTATCGCGAGCTTTGCTATTATAGTTGGATCTTATGATGTTTCTCCCCCTCTACTCTCTTGTAATGGATTGAGTTTTCCCTTTGAAGTTATCTTATCGGATTGAGTCTTTAAGGATTTCAGAACACTTGATGTAAGTCTTGCATGTGCTTATCTGCGGTGACAATGGGATATTCATGTGATCTACTTGATGTATGTTTTGGTGATCAACTTGCGGGTTCAGTGACCTTGTGAACTTATGCATAGGGGTTGACACACGTTTTCGTCTAGACTCTTCAGTAGAAACGTTGGGGCACTCTTTAAAGTACTTTGTGTTGGTTGAATAGATGAATCTGAGATTGTGTGATGGATACACAATAATTATGCCCACGGATACTTGAGGTGACATTGGAGTATCTAGGTGACATTAGGTTTTGGTTGATTTGTGTCTTAAGGTGTTATTCTAGTACGAACTCTATGATAGATCGAACGGAAAGAATTGCTTCGTGTTATTTTACTATGCACTCTTGAATAGATCGATCAGAAAGGATAACTTTGAGGTGGTTTCGTACCCTACAATAATCTCTTCATTTGTTCTCCGCTATTAGGGACTTTGGAGTGACTCTTTGTTGCATGTTGAGGGATAGTTATATGACCCAGTTATGTTATTATTGTTGAGAGAACTTGCACTAGTGAAAGTATGAACCTTAGGCCTTGTTTCCTAGCATTGCAATACCGTTTACGCTCACTTTTATCATTAGTTACCTTGCTGTTTTTATCATTTCAGATTACAAAAATCTATATCTATCATCCATATTGCACTTGTATCACCATCTCTTCGCCGAACTAGTGCACCTATACAATTTACCATTGTATTGGGTGTGTTGGGGACACAAGACACTCTTTGTTATTTGGTTGCAGGGTTGTTTGAGAAAGACCATCTTCATCCTATGCCTCCCATGGATTGATAAACCTTAGGTCATCCACTTGATGGAAATTTGCTACTGTCCTACAAACCTCTGGACTTGGAGTCCCAACAACGTCTACAAGAAGAAGGTTGTGTAGTAGACATCAAGCTCTTTTCTGGCGCTGTTGCCGGGGAGGTGAGTGCTTGAAGGTATATATAGTTAGATCTTGCAATCGAATCTTTTAGTTTCTTGTTTTATCACTATTTTAATTTATAAAATAAAACTACAAAAAAGTGGAATTGAGTTTGCCTCATACGCTTTATCTTTTTAATATCTTTTGTGAGAATGATGGAAAGGAAAAATGTGCTCAAGTGTTACAAGAAGAAGTCTATAAAATGTTTGGCACTAAATCTTTGAATGACTAACATGATTGCAATGTTGTTAATATGAACTCTTTGAATATCCATTATACTCACGATGATTGCACTAGTCATGATGAAAATGTCTCTTATAAGCATGTCAATTTTTGTGGAGTGCATAGAGTTTGCAAGTACACACCAAATAGGGAAGATATATTTTGCAAGAGGCATAAGTATTTAGAAACTAAATGGTTGCAAGAAAGGCTAGATGTGAGTGCTGAAAATTTAAAATTTCTTTACCGTACTTGTGAACTTTGCAACGAACATGGTCATTTAAATCTCCGATGCAAATTGTTTCATGATTGAATCGTGTCCAAAAATTGTGATGACTTGATTTCCCTTGCGCATCATAATGAACTTAGTTTGCTTTTGGGATATGAATAAATGAAACATTTAACTAAGCATATTCCAGAATTTAACCTTAAGAAATTTCTTGATATTGATCTAGAGGAAATTTATATGTATTGTGCGGTCAATTGCATTGAAAATCCTTATATTGCCAATTACATAAAGAAAAGAAAGAAAATAGAAGATGAAGCGAATACTAATGAAAGGGAAGAGACTTCCCAATATCCTGCAATTATTTCTTATGATGACTAATAAGGAGCTCCAAAACGAGGATTAAACCCACACATGATGTGAAGAAGAAAAAGAAAAGAAGGAGAAGCAAAGGTAAAAAGGTATCCCTCCCAAATGATTTTGCTCCTATTACTCATTGTGACAATGATAATTGCTATACTATTGGTGCTATCCATACTATTAATGATGAGAGTGATTATGCTTATGATATGAAAAGGCCCAAGCTTGGGGATGCTATGTTTGATGATAATGACATGTTTGAGAATATATTTTCTGAAATTTATGTTTGTCCCAAGCTTGGGGATGCTACGTTTAATGAAGATGATATTTTTAGCCTCCCAAGTTTTGATGAGCAAATTTATTATGATTATAGCATGCCTCCTGTTTATGATGGTTATATTGATGAAAGTAGGTTTGGAAGAGTGTCAACTTTAGGAAGTAATGATCCCATTATTTTGGAGGGTGTTGAATCTTCTAATATTATGAAAGTGTGTTTGGAGAGGTCATGACTTTATTTAGTGATGAATCCACTATTTTGGAAGAGGTTTCAATTGATTATGATGAGAACAAAGTTGCTACTTATGATGATTATTGTGATGAAACTTATGCTATAAAAGTAGTGATGATTATATTTATAAAACTTGCCATGATTATGATTACCCTTTTTCTGAACATTACTCTTTTAATATGGAAACAATTTATAGTATTCGAGTCTCTTATGATACTCCCACTATTCTGAATAAGAAGAATTTTGCTTATGTGGAGAGTAGTAAAATTTCTATGCAAGTAGATCATGAAAATAATGCTTTAGGTGCTGGTTATATTGTTGAATTCATTCATGATGCTACCTAAAATTATTATGAGAGAGGAACATGTGCTTGTAGGAATTGCAATAATATCAAGTCTCCTCTTTATGTGCTTAAAATCTTGAAGTTATGCTTATTTTGCCTTCCTATGCTAGTTGATTATTGTTCCCATAAGTTGTTTTCTCACAAAATCCCTATGCAGAGGAAGAGGGTTATACTTAAATGTGCTAGTCATATTCTTTATGATGCTCTCTTTATGTTTCAATTCTCATCTTTTATGTGAGCATCATTGAAAACATCATGCCTGGCTAGAAAGTCGTTAAAGAAAAGCGCTTGTTGGGAGACAACCCAATATTACCTTTACTATTTTTGTGTGTCCACATGATTATGCTACTGTAGTAATCATGTTCTATAGCTTTTGTTTCAATAAAGTGCCAAGTAAGACCTTTAGGATAGCTTACGGTTATAGTTGTGTTGATCCTGCTGAAAATCAGAAACTTTTGCGCTCAGTAAATTAGTTTTGGTAATCCACATAAATGTGCGATTGATCTGATTATTTTTTATCTGGACTGGTACATAAATTTCTCAGGTTTTCCTAATTTTATTGGATTTTTGGAGTTACATAAGTATTTCAATGATACAGATTACGACAGACTGTTCTGTTTTTGTCAGATTCTGTTTTCTATGTGTTGTTTGCTTATTTTGATGAATCTATGAGTAGTATCGGAGGGTATGAACCATAGAGAAGTTAAAATACAGTAGATATTACACCAATATGAATTTAGAATGAGTTCATAACAGTACCTAAGTGGTGATTTATTTTCTTATACTAACGGAGCTTACGAGTTTTCTGTTAAGTTTTGTGATGTGAAGTTTTCAAGTTTTGGGTAAAGATTTGATGTACTTTGGAACAAGGAGTGGCAAGAGCCTAAGCTTGGGGATGCCCAAGGCACCCCAAGGTCATATTCAAGGACAACCAAGAGCCTAAGCTTGGGGATGCCCTGGATGGCATCCCCTCTTTCGTCTTCATTCATAGATAACTTTACTTGGAGCTATATTTTTATTCACCACATGATATGTGTTCTGCTTGGAGCGTCATTTTGTTTTATTTTGTTTTTCTTGCTGTTTGAATAATATCCCAAGATCTTAAATTCTTAAATGTTAGAGAGTCTTCACATAGTTGCATAATTGTTCGACTACTCATTGATCTTCACTTATATCTTTCGGAGTAGTTTGTCATTTTCTCTAGTGCTTCACTTATATCTTTTTAGAGCACGGTGGTGGTTTTATTTTGAAGAAATAGATGAACTATCATGCTTAACTTATATTATTTTTAGAGTCTTTTAGAACAGCATGGTATTTTCCATGGTTATAAAATTGGTCCTAGAATGATGGGCATCCAAGTTAGGTATAATAAAAACAATCATAGAAAGTGAATTGGATGCTATGATAAATTTGATGCTTAATAATTGTTTTGAGATATAAAGGTGGTAATGTTAGAGTCATGCTAGTTGGGTAATTATGAAATTGAGAAATAGTTGTGTTGAAGTTGGCAAGTCCCGTAGCATGCACGTATGGTAAAAGTTGTGTGACAAATTTGTTGCATGGGGTGCTCTTTTGATTGCCTTCCTTAAGTGTGGAGGTCGGGGGCGCGCGATGGTTAAATCCTACCAACCTCCCCCCTAGGAGCATGCGTTGTAATACTTTGCTTCGAGTGCTAATAAAACTTTTGCAATAAGTATATGATTTCCTTATGACTAATGTGAGTCCATGGATTATACGCACTCTTACCCTTCCATCATTGCTAGCCTCTTCGGTACCGTGCATTGCCCTTTCTCACCTTGAGAGTTGGTGCAAACTTCGCCGGTGCATCCAAAATCCATGATACGATGCGCTCTATCACACAAAAACCTCCTTATATCTTCCTCAAAACAGCCACCATACCTACCTATTATGGCATTTCCATAGCCATTCCGAGATATATTGCCATGTAACTTTCCACCGTTCCGTTTATCATGACACGCATCATCATTGTCATATTGCCTTGCATGATCATGTAGTTGACATCGTATTAGTGTCAAAGCCACCATGCATAATTTTGCATACATGTCACTCTTGATTCATTGCCCATCCCGGTACACCACCGGAGGCATTCATATAGAGTCATATCTTGTTCTAGTATCGAGTTGTAATTCTTGAGTTGTAAATAACTACAAGTGTGATGATCATCAATATTAGAGCATTGTCCCTTATAAAAAAAGAAGAAAGGCCAAAAAAAGGAAAGGCCAAATAAAAAAAGGGAAAAGAAAAAAAGAAAGGCCAAATAAAAAAAGGCCCAAAAATAAAAAGGGGGACAATGTTACTATCCTTTTCCACACACGTGCTTCAAAGTAGCACCATGTTCTTCATATAGAGAGTCTCTTATGTTGTTACTTTCATATACTAGTGGGAATTTTTCATTTTATAACTTGGTTTGTATATTCCAATGATGGGCATCCTCAAAATGCCCTAGGTCTTCGTGAGCAAGCAAGTTGGATGCACACCCACTTAGTTTCTTTTGTTGAGTTTTCATACATTTATAGCTCTAGTGCATCCGTTGCATGGCAATCCCTACTCCTCATGTTGACATCAATTGATGGGCATCTCCATAGCCCGTTGATTAGCCTCGTCAATGTGAGACTTTCTCCTTTTTTATCTTCTGCACACAACCTCCATCATCATATTCTATTCCACCCATAGTGCAATATCCATGGCTTACGTTCATGTATTGCATGAGAGTGAAAAAAGCTGAAGCGCGTTAAAAAGTATGAACCAATTGCTTGGCTGAAACCGGGATTGTGCATGATGGGAGTATTTTGTGTGACCAAAATGAAACATAGCCTAACTATATGATTTTGTAGGGATAAACTTTCTTTGGCCACGATATTTTGAGAAGACATGATTGCTTTGTTAGTATGCTTGAAGTATTATTACTCTTATGTCAATATGAACTTTTATCTTGAATCATTTGGATCTGAACATTCATGCCACAATAAATAAAATTACATTGAGAAATATGCTAGGTAGCATTCCACATCAAAAATTCTGTTCTTGTCATTTACCTACTCGAGGACGAGCAAGAATTAAGCTTGGGGATGCTTGATACGTCTCCAACGTATCTATAATTTTTGATTGTTCCATGCTATTATATTATACATCTCGGATGTTTTATATGCATTTATATGATATTTTATATGATTTTTGGGACTAACCTATTAACCTAGAGCCCAGGGCCAGTTTCTGTTTTTCCTTGTTTTTGAGTTTTACAGAAAAGGAATACCAAACGGAGTCCAATTGACGTGTCAATTTTTGACGAGTTTTTATGGACCAAAAGAAGTTCCCGTAGTAAAAGAGTTGGGCCAGAAGAGTCCCGAGCCATCCACGAGGGTGGAGGGCGAGCCCTACCCCCCTGGACGCGCCCCCTGCCTCGTGGACGACTCGGTGACCCCCTTGACGTGAGACCGACGCCAAAAATTCCTATAAATACCCAAACCTCCAGAAAATAACCTAGATCGGGAGTTCCACCGCCGCAAGCCTCTATAGCCACCGAAAACCAATCGGGACCCTATTCCGGCACCCTGTCGGAGGGGGATCCCTCACCGGTGGCCATCTTCATCATCCCGGCGCTCTCGATGACGTGGAGGGAGTAGTTCACCCTCGAGGCTGAGGGTATGTACCAGTAGCTATGTGTTTGATATCTCTCTCTCTTGTGTTCTTGATTTGGCACAATCATGATGTATCGCGAGCTTTTCTATTATAGTTGGATCTTATGATGTTAATCCCCCTCTACTCTCTTGTAATGGGTTGAGTTTTCCCTTTGAAGTTATCTTATCGGATTGAGTCCTTAATGATTTGAGAACACTTGATGTATGTATTGCATGTGCTTATATGTGGTGACAATGGGATATTCACATGATCTACTTGATGTACGTTTTGGTGATCAACTTGCGGGTTCAGTGACCTTGTGAACTTATGCATAGGGGTTGGCACACATTTTTTTCTTGACTCTTCGGTAGAAACTTTGGGGCACTCTTTGAAGTACTTTGTGTTGGTTGAATAGATGAATCTGAGATTGTGTGATGCATATTGTATAATCATGCCCATGGATACTTGAGGTGACATTGGAGTATCTAGGTGACATTAGGTTTTGGTTGATTTGTGTCTTAAGGTGTTATTCTAGTACCAACTCTATGATAGATCGAACGGAAAGAATAGCTTCGTGTTATTTTACTACGGACTCTTGAATAGATCAATCAGAAAGGTTAACTTTGAGGTGGTTTATTTCCCTACAATAGTATCTTCGTTTGTTCTCCGCTATTAGTGACTTTGGAGTGACTCTTTGTTACATGTTGAGGGATAGTTATATGATCCAGTTATGTTATTATTGTTGAGAGAACTTGCACTAGTGAAAGTATGAGCCTTAGGCCTTGTTTCCTAGCATTGCAATACCGTTTACGCTCACTTTTATCATTAGTTACCTTGCTTTTTATATTTCAGATTACAAAAACCTATATCTATCATCCATACTGCACTTGTATCACCATCTCTTTGCCGAACTAGTGCACCTAAACAACTTACCATTGTATTGGGTGTGTTGGGGACACAAGAGACTCTTTGTTATTTGGTTGCAGGGTTGTTTGAGAGAGACCATCTTCATCCTATGCCGCCCACGGATTGATAAACCTTAGGTCATCCACTTGAGGGAAATTTGCTACTGTCCTACAAACCTCTGCACTTGGAGGCCCAACAACGTCTACAAGAAGAAGGTTGTGTCGTAGGCCTCGGGCTTCTTCTCTCTCTTTGGTTCTCAATACCCAGTTCTCCTCGATGTTCTTGGAAATCTATTCAATGTAATACTCTTTTGTGGTGTGTTTGCCGAGATCCGATGAATTGTGGATTTATGAACAGGATTATCTATGAATATTATTTGGTTCTTCTCTAAATTCTTATATTCATGATTTGATATCTTTGCAAGTCTCTTCAAATTACCAGTTTAGTTTGGCCTACTAGATTGATCTTTCTTGCAATGGGAAGCTTAGCTTTGGGTTCAATCTTGCGATGTCCTTTCCCAGTGACAGTAGGGGCAGCAAGGCATATATTGTATTGTTGCTATCGAGGATAACAAGATGTGTTTTTCACCATATTGCTTGAGTTAATTCCTTGTCATCTTGCTTATGCGTTACTCTATTCTCTATGAACTTAATACTCTAGATGCGCGCTGGATAGCGGTCGATGTGTGGAGTTATAGTAGTAGATGCAGGCATGAGTCGGCCTACTTGACACGGACGTGATGCCTATGTTCATGATCATTTCCTCATATTTCATCATAATTATGCGCTTTTCTATCAATTGCTCGGCAGTAATTTGTTCACCCATCGTAATATACACTATCTCGAGAGAAGCCACTAGTGAAACCTATGGCCCCCGGGTCTCTTTTCCATATTATTAAATCTATTTTACATCTTTCTAGTTTCCGATCTACTATTTTGCAATCTTTACTTTCCAATCTATACACCCAAAATTACCAAAAATATTTACTTTATCGTTCATCTATCTCTATGAGTTTTCACTTTTGCGAGTGACCGTGAAGGGATTGACAAACCCTTTATCGCATTGGTTGCAAGTTCTTGATTGTTTGTGTAGGCATTCTATGACTTGTGCGTCATCTCCAACCGGATTGATACCTTGGTTCTCAAAACTGAGGGAAATACTTACACTACTTTGCTACATCACCCTTTCCTCTTCAAGGGAAAACCAACGCAAGCTCAAGAGGTAGCAAGAAGGATTTCTGGCGCTGTTGCCGGGGAGATCTACATCAAGTCAAGCCATACCAAGTACCCATCATAAACTGTTCTCCCTTGCATTACATTATTCACCATTCGACTCTCATTTTCCTCTACCCCACTTCTAAAACGATTTTCGAAAACCTTTGCCTTTTCTTCGCCACTCTTCTGTTCGTCTCTTTTCACTTGCTTCTTGTGTGCTTGTGTGTTGGATTTATTGCTTGTCACGATGGCTCAAGATAATACTAAATTGTGTGACTTTTCAATACCAACCACAATGATTTTATAAGCACTATGATTGCTCCTACTACTAATGCTGAAACTTGTGAAATTAATGTCGCTTTGTTGAATCTTGTTATGAAACATCAATTTTCTGGCGTTCCTAGTGAATATGTCGCATCGCATCTAAACAATTTCGTTGATTTGTGCGATATGCAAAACAAGATAGATGAGGATAATGATATTTTTAAGTTGAAGCTATTTCTGTTTTCTCTTAGAGATCGTGCTAAAACTTGGTTCTCATCTTTGCCTAAAAACAGTGTTGATTCATGGAATAAGTGCAAAGATGCTTTTATCTCTAAGTATTTTTTCCCTGCTAAGATCATCTCCCTTAGGAACCATATTATGAATTTTAAGCAACTTGATCATGAGCATGTTGCAAAACATTTGGAGAGAATGAAATTAATGATACATAATTGCCCTACACAAGGTTTGAATTTGTGGATGATTATACAAATATTTTATGCCGGATTGAATTTTGCTTCTAGAAATCTTTTAGATTCGGCCGCGGGAGGCACTTTTATGGAAATCACTTTAGGTGAAGCCACTAAACTCCTAGATAATATTATGGATAATTATTCTCAATGGCACACCGAAAGATCCACTAGTAAAAAGGTTCACGCGATTGAAGAGATTAATGTTTTGATTGGAAAGATGGATGAACTTATGAAATTATTTGGTAATTAAAGTGTTTCTTCTAATCCTAATGATATGCCTTTTTCCACTTTGATTAAGAATAATAATGAATCTATGGATGTGAATTTTGTTGGTAGGAACAATTTCGGTAACAAAGGGTATAGAGGCAATTTTAATTCTAGGTCGTTTCCTAGTAATTCCTCTAATATTTATGGTAATTCCTACAACAACTCTTATGGAAATTTTAATAATATTCCCTCTGATTTTTAGAATAGTGTTAAGGAATTTATGAATTCGCAAAAAATTTCAATGCTTTGATTGAAGAATAATTGCTTAAGATTGATGAATTGGCTAGGAACATGGATAGAATTTCTCTTGATGTTGATTATTTGAATCTTAGATCTATTCCACCTAAGCATGATATCAATGAGTCTCTCAAGGCCATGAGAATTTCCATTGATGAGTGCAAAGAAAGAACCGCCAAGATGCGTGCTAAAATAGATTGGTTTGTAAAAGCCTGTTCTTCTAGTTTTCATGATAATAATGATGAAGTCTAAAAGTGATTGATGTGACTCCTATTAAATATTTGTGTTCCAATATGAATCTTGATAAAGATGGGACCGGAGATGAGTCAACTTTAGTTAAAAGGTGTCCCAGTGATTTGGAGTTTCTAGATCTAGATGCAAAAATTGATAAAAGTGGGTTGAAGAGGTCAAGACTTTAAGTAGCAATCAACCCACCATTTTGGATTTCAAGGAATTTAATTATGATAATTGTTCTTTAATAGATTGTAATTCCTTGTTCCAATCCGTGTTAAATTCTCCTGATGCTTATAATCAAAACAATGCTTTTACTAAACATATTGTTGATGCTATGATGCCATCTTTCGAAGAAAAGCTTGAACTAGAAGTTTCTATTCCTGGAAAACTTTATGATGAGTGGGAACCTACTTATAAGATTAAGATTAAATATTATGAATTTTATGCTTTGTGTTATTTGGGTGCTAGTGTTTCCACGATTCCAAAAACTTTGTGTGATGTGCTAGGTTTCCGTGAATTTGATGATTGTTCTTTAAATTTTCATCTTGCGGATTCCACCATTAAGAAACCTATGGGAAGGTGATGTTCTTATTGTTGCAAATAGAAATTATGTGCCCATAGATTTCATTGTTCTTGATATAGATTGCAATCCTACATGTCCTATTATTCTTGGTAGACCTTTCCATAGAACGATTACTGCAATTAATGATATGAAAGAAGGAAACATTAGATTCCAATTTCTGTTAAGGAAGGGCATGGAACACTTTCCTAGGAAGAAAATTAAATTGCCTTATGAATCTATTATGAGATCCACTTATGGATTGCATACCAAATATATCAATACATAGATCTATTCGTGTTTATATGCCTAGCTAGGGGCGTTAAATGATAGAGCTTGTTGGGAGGCAACCCGATTTTATTTTTGTTATTTACTTTTTGCTCCTGTTTAGTAATAAATAATTCATCTAGCCACTAGTTAGATGTGGTTTTAAGTTTTAATTATTGTTTGTGCCAAGTAGAACCTTTGGGAAGACTTGGGTGAAAGTTAATGCGATCTTGCTGTAAAAAACAGAAACTTTTGCTCTCACGAGAATAGCTGTCATTTTTTATAGTAGAGTTCTTTTAAGTTGATTATTTTTGCAGAGGATTAATAGATAAATTCCTAACGTCCACCAATTTGTTTAAGAATTTTTAGAGTTACATAAGTATTTGAGAGTTACAGATTACTACAGACTGTTCTGTTTTTGACAGATTCTGTTTTTCGCTTGTTGTTTGCTTATTTTGATGAATCTTTGAGTAGTATCGGGGGGTATGAACCATAAAAGAAGTTAGAATTAAGTAGATTTTACACCAATATAAATAAATAATTAGCTCACAACAGTACCTTAAAGTGGTGATTTATTTTCTTATACTAACGGAGCTCAAGAGATTTTCTGTTGAAGTTTTGTGTTGTGAAGTTTTCAAGTTTTGGGTAAGGATTTGATGGACTTTGGATAAGTAGTGGCAAGAGCCTAATCTTGGGGATGCCCAAGGCATCACAAGGTAAAATTCAAGTACAACCAAAAGCCTAAGATTGGAAATGCCCCGGAAGGCATCCCCTCTTTCGTCTTCGTCTATCGGTAAGATTACTTGAGGCTACATTTTTATTCACCACATGATATGTGTTTTGCTTGGAGCGTCTTGTATGATTTGAGTCTTTGCTTTTTAGTTTACCATAATCATCCTTGGTGTACACACCTTTTGGAAGAGACACGCATGAATCGTGATTTCTTAGAATACTCTATTTGCTTCACTTATATCTTTTGAGCTAGACAATATTGCTCTAGTGCTTCACTTATATCTTTTTAGAGCACGGCGGTGGTTTTATTTTATAGAAATTGTTGAACTCTCATGCCTCACTTATATTATTTTGAGAGTCTTTTAGAACAGCATGGTAATTTTATTAGGTTATAAAATTAGTCCTAATAGGGAATCCAAGATGGGTATAATAAAAACTTTCATATGATGTGCACTGAATACTATGAGAAGTTTGATTCTTTATGATTGTTTTGAGATATGAAGTTGGTGATATTAAAGTCATGCTAATAGGGTAGTTGTGAATTTGAGAGATACTTGTGTTGAAATTTGTGATTCCCATAGCATGCACGTATGGTGAACCGTTATGTGATGAAGTTGGAGCATGATTTATTTATTGATTGTGTTCCTTATGAGTGGAGGTCGGGAACGCGCAATGGTTAACTCCTACAAACCCTTCCCCTAGGAGAATGCGTGTAGTACTTTGTTTTGATGACTTCTAGATTTTTGCAATAAGTATGTGAGTTCTTTATGACTAATATTGAGTCCATGGATTATATGCACTCTCACCCTTCCACCATTGCTAGCCTCTCTTGTGTCACACAATTTTCGTCGACACCATACACCCACCATATTCCTTCATCAAAACAGCCACCATACCTACCTATTATGGCATTTCCATAGCCATTCCGATATATATTTTCATGCAACTTTTCACCGTTCCATTTATTACGACGCGCTCCATCATTGTCATATTGCTTTGCGTGATCATGTAGTTGACATCGTATTTGTGGCAAAGCCACCATTCATAATTCTTTGATACATGTCACTTTTGAATCATTGCACATGACCGCTGGAGGCATTCACATAGAGTCGTATTTTGTTCTAAGTATTGAGTTGTAACTCTTGACTTGTAAGTAAATAAAAGTGTGATGATCTTCATTATTAGAGTATTGTCCCATGTGAGGAAAGGATGATGGAGACTATGATTCCCCCACAAGTCGGGATGAGACTCCGGACGAAAAATAAAAGATAAAAAATAGGCCATAAAAAAAGAAAAGGCCGAAATAAAAAAATGAGAGCAAAAGAGAGAAGGGCAATGTTACTATACTTTTTCCACACTTTTGCTTCAAACTAGCACCATTATCTTCATAATAGAGAGTCTCCTATGTTGTCACTTTCATATACTAGTGGGAAATTTCATTGTAGAACTTGGCTTGTATATTCCAATGACTGGCTTCCTCAAAATGCCCTAGGTCTTTGTGAGCAAGCAAGTTGGATGCACACCCACTTAGTTTCTTTTTGAGCTTTCATACACTTATAGCTCTAGTGCATCCGTTGCATGGCAATCCCTACTCACTCACATTGATATCTATTGATGAGCATCTGCATAGCCCGTTGATACGCCTAGTTGATGTGAGACTTCCTTCTTTTTGTCTTCTCCACGACCACCATTCTATTACACATATAGTGCTATACCCATGGATCACGCTCAGGTATTGCATGAAGATTCAAAAAGTTTGAAATTACTAAATATGAAACAATTGCTTGGCTGAAACCGGGGTTGTGCATGATTTAAATATTTTTTGTGATGAAGATAGAGCATAGCTAGACTATATGATTTTGTAGGGATAGCTTTCTTTGGCCATGTTATTTTGAGAAGACATGATTGCTTTGTTCGTATGCTTGAAGTATTATTATTTTTATTTCAATATTAAACTTTTTTCTTGAGTCTTTCAGATCTGAACATTCATGCCACAATAAAGAAAATTACATTGATAAATATGTTAGGTAGCAATCCACATCAAAAATTCCATTTTTATCATTTACCTACTCAAGGATGAGCAGGAATTAAGCTTGTGGATGCATCATACGTCTCCAACGTATCTATAATTTTTGATTGTTCCACGCTATAATATTATCTGTTTTGGATGTTTAATGGGCTTTAATATGATATTTTAAATTATTTTTGGTACTAACCTATTAACCGAGGGGCCAGTGCGAGTTTTTGTTTTTTTTCCTATTCTAGAGTTTTGCAGAAAAGAATACCAAACGGAGTCCAAATGGAATGAAACTTTCGCGATGATCTTTCCTGGACTGAAAGCAAACCAGAAGACTAGGAGATGAAGTCGGAGACGCAACGAGGAAACCACGAGGCAGGAGGGCGCGCCCAGGTGGTAGGCGCCCACCCCCCCACCCTTGTGGGCTCCTCGTGGCTCCCCTGACCTAGTTCCTTCGCCTATATATACTCTTGTACCCTAAAAACACCAGAGGGAGCTACAAAATCACTTTTCCACCAGCGCAACCTTCTGTACCCGTGAGATCCCATCTTGGGGCCTTTTCTGGTGATCTGCCTGAGGGGGTTCGATCACGGAGGGCTTCTACGTCAACACCATTACCTCTCCGATGAAGTGTGAGTAGTTTACCATAGACCTTCGGGTCCATAGTTATTAGCTAGATGGCTTCTTCTCTCTCTTTGATTTTCAATACCATGTTCTCCTTGATGTTCTTGGAGATCTATTCGATATAATACTCTTTTGCGGTGTGTTTGCCGAGATCCAATGAATTTTCAATTCAATAACAACATTATCTATGAATATTATTTGGTTCTTCTCTGAATTCTTTTATGCATGATTTGATATCTTTGCAAGTCACTTCCAATTATCGGTTTAGTTTGGCCTACTAGATTCATCTTTCTTGCAATGGGAGAAGTGCTTATCTTTGTTCAATCTTGTGGTGTCCTTTCCTAGTGACAGTAGGGGCAGCGAGGCACATATAGTATTGTTGCCATCGAGGATAACAAGATGGGGTTTTCATCATATTGCTTGAGTTAATTCCTCTACATCATGTCATCTTGCTCAATGCGTTACTCCCTTCTTTAGGAACTTAATACTCTAGATGCATGCTGGATAGCGGTCCATGTGTGGAGTAATAGTAGTGGCTGCAGGCAGGAGTCGGTCTACTTGACACAGACGTGATGCCTATGTTCATGTTCATTGCCTTAGATTTTATCATAATTATGCGCTTTTCTATTAATTGATCGACAGTAATTTGTTCACCCACCATAATATATGCATGTCGAGAGAAGCCACTAGTGAAACCTATGGCCCCCCGTGGAGAAGTTCTTCCTTCGATTGGATTACATATTTGACATGTTTCACTTGAAGAAGCTGGATTTTACGTTTGTCCGCCTTTATGACTTATACGTGAACTAAATCATCAGGATTCAGCAGATACCTTATATCTATGTCGCTGGCCCATTCTTCATGCACGAGGGCTTCTTGGCAGTCTACCTAGAGCAGCGCCAATACGTGAGGGACTACATCATCGACTTCATGGTCGCCAATAAGGACAAGGAGACGATTCTCATGCCTTATCATCCCCTATAAGTCATCTGCGCGGATATCCTTCCTTCAATTTCAATCTTTCATTTACACGGTGGAGGCTAATTAATTTGAGGTGTACTTATTTTGTGCAGCCACGGGCGCGCCATCCTCTTCATCCTTTACCCTTTATACTCCCACGCTCTTTACTTGGACTCGTTGAAGAACATGAACAAAAATGATTACACCCACATCAAGTCTGTTCTCGATAGTGCTCTCTTTTTCTACGACGTATGGGGTGGAGAGATCAAGGACAAGAAGAAGAGGAACGGCACGCCCGCCTTCAGCCATAAGATCGACTTCTGCTGCATCTAGCGACCGAGTGATACTCTTAGTGATGGACTCTATGTCCTACACCACATGCTGGAGTACAGACGGGATCAGCAGAACCTTCGCATGTAACCTACATTCGGGGATACCCATATTCCAGAATGGGCAAGGAATGTAGGAGATATCGAGGATCATCGGCTTCGAGCTGAGTTCTATCACATCCAACGCGAACTTTCCCAAATCATCATGAAGGAGGTCCTCAAAAAACAGGGTTGTTCTACGAGGAAGGGAAAATGACGCAGGAAGACGTCTGAACACGCCTAGCCGCTCAACTTCTCGACCTGAAGCCTTTCACTAAGCTCGGGGACTATCTTCCTAACTTGGATGGATGGCACGACATGTTGTGATTCTTGATATATGACAATGTGTCTGTTTAGTCCATACTTTATGTATGGCGAAACTTTGAGTTATGCATGACGAAACTTTATTTTTGATGTAATTAAACAATCCTCCTCGACTAGCAAAGACCACTCTAGTTAGGGCATTTTGGGTATGATGAACTTTATTATTTATGCTTATGATATGTTGCTTCTATTTTTGCCAAGTCTGTCTCTTTTGGTTGCTCAACTGTATATTTTGCCTATCATCGACTCATGTGACGATGAAGGTGCATACATCATCGATGGCAAAGAAGTGCTACGCCAGGAGTATATGACGAGTGGCCGGAGTGTCAGGTCCAGGTGTACCAATTTCCAATTTTTGAATGACAGCCAGTAGTTAGTTTAGGCTCACGCTAGTGAGAGAGAGGGATACGAACTCATGTATTGCATAGTTCCGCTCTAACTCATAGTGATAGCTCTTCTCGCGTATATCATTCTTTAGATGGATGACGATGTAGTTGCAAGAACTTGTATCGCTATTTTTGAGATGATGACGAGAGACCACTTTGTGTTGGATGATGATTATGATGATGACATGATTTGATGCTATGATTACATTTGTATGTGTATGATATGCTAAAGATTCTTGTATAAATCATGTTCAAATACAAAACAAATATGCAGAAAAAAAAACTAATAAAACTAACAGCAATGAGGGGAGTAGAGTTAGCAGCAGCACGCCCTTACCAGTAGCACGCCCTAGGTTAAAGCTCTGCAGATATTAGCAGTAGCGTGTTGTGCTCAAGATCGCTGCTACTAGACATGTATAGCAGTAGCATGGGTCAGCATGCGCTACTGATACATGTTAGCTATAGCACCGTATCAGTAGCGTGGTGCCCCGCGCTACTGATACACCTAATATGCACGCTACAACTAGGCTTTTCCCTAGTAGTGAACGCTGCTTTGACTGTCTCTGCTGACTTCTTATCAACCGCAATCTCAACCTTCTTGTCGATGTTCTTTTATTTAACCTTCTTCTTTCCTTTCTCTCCTCCGTGGTCTCATGGTAGTAATTCTTCCACGTGCCACCATCTCTGGCACCGTGCACGCATCCGTACGACGGCCGAGTGTCCATCAGGAGTCCTTTCAATATGTTCAAGGCCCAGTTGAATGGGGTGCCCCACTTGGGCCTGGCCAATACCTCAGACAGAGAGTCACTTTCCACCGCAATCCTGTGCTACTCTTTCTGCAAAAGGAACATCGATCATTTACAAAGGTGAACAAATGTGTAGTCGAATTGATTAGAAGCTAAAATTAGAGGGTAAATTAATAATTACCAGCAGTCTCATGAACTCCTTTGTGACCACGTACGTGTCAAAAACCTTGTTGACTGGGTCCCAACGGTACCGGGCCCTAATGACATCAAGCTCCTGCGGGATGGTGAACTCCGCCAAGGGGTCTGGGATCCCTAGACTTTCGCGTTCCGCGTCCTCCTTGGCCCATATGGGCTTCTTCCCCACGTAACCACGGCTTCCGACGCTTCATGTACTCCGACTTCTCTTTGGCATCTTCGGCAACACAAGCCTTCTTGAATATTTCAAACTACTCTTCCGTAATTGTTGGATTATCCTTTACAATCTCGGAGTAGGGTTCCTTTTTGGCGACGATCCGATGTTTCACCCATACTTTCGAGGCGGACAACGCGCTACTAAACTTGCTGATATGTTCCAATGTATCTACAGTTTTCGATTGTTCCATGCTATTATACAATTCATTTTTTATGTTTTATATGCTATTTTATATTATTTTTGGGACTAAGCTATTAACCTAGAGCCCAGTGCCAGTTTCTATTTTATTGCCTGTTTTAGAGTTTCACAGAAAAGGAGTACCAAACGGAGTCCAAACGGAATAAAACTTTCGCGATGATCTTTCTTGGACCAAACGAAAACTAGGAGACGTGGAGATGAAGTCGGAGACGCAACGAGGCGGCCACGAGAGTGGAGGGCGCGCCCAGGGGTAGGGCACGCCCCCTACCTCATGTGCCCCTTTGGTCTCTCCTAACCTATTCTTTCGCCCATATATACTCTTATACCCCAAAACCATCAGGGTGAGACACAAAAACACATTTCCACCACCGCAACCTTCTGTACCCGTGGGATCCCATCTAGGGGCCTTTTCCGGTGTCATGTCGGAGGGGGATTCGATCACGGAGGGCTTCTACATCAACACGACTGCCCTTCCGATGAAGCGTGAGTAGTATACCATAGACCTACGGGTCCATAGCTAGTAGCTAGATGGCTTCTTCTCTCTCTTTCATTCTCAATACCATATTCTCCTCGACATTCCTGGAGATCTATTCGATGTAATATTCTTTTGCGGTGTGTTTGCCGAGATCCGATGAATTGTGGATTTATGGTCAGATTATCTATGAATATTATTTGAGCTTCTTTGAATTCTTATATGCATGATTTGATATATTTGCAAGTCTCTTCGAATTATTGGTTTAGTATGGCCTAGTAGATTGGTTTTTCTTGCAATGGTAGAAGTGCTTAGCTTTGTGTTCAATCTTGTGGTGTCCTTTCCCAGTGGCAGTAGGAACAGCAAGGCACATATTGTATTGTTGCCATCGAAGATTAAAGATGGGGTTTTCGTCATATTGCTTGAGTTAATTCATCTACATCATGTCATCTTACTTAATGTGTTACTCTGTTCTTTATGAACTTAATATTCTAGATGCAGGCAGGAGTCCGTCGATGTGTAGAGTAATAGTAGTAAATGCCGAATCATTTAGGTCTACTTGACACGGATGTGATCCCTATGTTCATGATTGTCGGTGTCAAAACCGGCAGATCTCGGGTAGGGGGTCCCGAACTGTGCGTCTAGGCGGATGGTAACAGGAGACAAGGGACACGATGTTTTTACCCAGGTTCGGGCCCTCTCGATGGGGGTAAAACCCTACTCCTGCTTGATTAATATTGATGATATGGGTAGTACAAGAGTGGATCTACCACGAGATCAGAGAGGCTAAACCCTAGAATCTAGCGTATGGTATGATTGTTGTTCGTCCTACGGACTAAAACTCTCCGGTTTATATAGACACCGGAGAGGGCTAGGGTTACACAGAGTCGGCTACAATAGGAGGAGATCTTCATATTGTATCGCCAAGCTTGCCTTCCACGCCAACGAAAGTTCCATCAGGACACGGGACGGAGTCTTCAATCTTGTATCTTCATAGTCCGGGAGTCCAACCAAAGGTCATAATCCAGCCATCCGGAAACCCCCTAATCTAGGACTCCCTCAGTAGCCCCTGAACCAGGCTTCAATGACGACGAGTCCAGCGCGCAAATTGTCTTCGGCATTGCAAGACGGGTTCCTCCTCCGAATACTTCATAGAAGATGTTTGAACACAAGGATAGTGTCCGGCTCTGCGGCCCTTGGGAGATAAGAGGATTTTATTAGGCCGGTGGGGGCTCGTAGCTTCGGCCGCCCATATAAGGGGATAAGAATCTACCCTTTCCATTTACGCCTTCTTCCTCCTTTGCTTATTCGTCCCTGCGCGCTCGAGCTCCAACGCCCAAGCCCGCACTTCCCACCTCAACCTTCTTCAATCATGTCCGGAGCGGGAAGTAGATGGATGGCCTCCTCCGTCACGGAGGGGCAAATCAAAAAGTTGAGGAAGGCCGGATACCTGTCTGACGACATCGCGCACCGGCTTCCAGATGTGGGGCAACTCATCCCCACCCCCAGGCCCCATGAGAGGGTTCTTTTTCTTCCCCATTTCCCCCGCGGACTGGGTTTTCCCGTTCACCCGTTTGTCCGGGGGCTCATGTTCTACTACGGCCTGGACTTCCACGATCTGGCCCAGAACTTCATCCTCAACATCTCGGCGTTTATCATCATGTGCGAGGCCTTCCTTTGCATCCAACCCCACTTCGCCTTATGGCTGAAGACTTTTAATGTCAAGCCGAAAGTAGTGGGCAGCCGCCAAGCAGAGTGCGGAGGTGCCATGGTGGGCCGGATGGCCAACGTCCTATGGCTCGAGGGCTCCTTTGTGGAGACAATAAAAGGGTGGCAATCGGGGTGGTTCTACATCACTGAGCCGCGTAACCCCAAATGGGAAGCGGCCCTCGAATTCTCATCTGGCTTTCCCACATGGCTCACCTCCTGGAAAGAGACGGGCCTAACGTGGGGAGATTCGGAAGAGCTGACCGGACTCCAAACCTGCGTCAAGAAGCTGATGAACAAGAATCTCAAGCTCGTCACCGTAGTCCAGGTTATGCTTATCCGCCGGGTCCTCCCATGCCAACAACGGGCCTTCAAATTGTGGGAGTTTGATCCGGCATAACACTAAACCTTGAACGAGCTCTTCGACACCACGTACGAAGATGCCTGGAAGGTGCTGTTCAAGGGCGCCGAGGCCCCCGCATCCGCTACCGTAGATCGCGGATTCAGCTCGTGGCGCCAGGCGAATGAGGTAAGCTATTCTACCCTTTACGGGACTCTTGTCTTTCATAGTATGACTCTATGCGGGGTCTAAACTCCCCTACCTTTAACAAGACTGGTTGAAGAAGTTCGGGCAGGTTATCTGTCCGGCTCCCCTACCAGAAGACCCAGCGGACGCCCGATTGACGGGGCTGCTGGTTCCGGCACCTCACATGGTGCCGGAGAAGAAGGCCAAGAAGAAGGCCACGGAGACTCGAAAGAGCTCCCAGCGACTGGTGGTGTCGGGTTCATCGCCCGACAACCCCGAAGCACACTCCGCCTCTGAAGACAAGGAGGAGGAAGAAGAAGCCTCTCCCCCTCCAAGAAAAGAAAGGCCGCCCCAACTGGGGAGGCCGGAGGGTCCAAGAAGGGGAAAACCCTTCTGCCGGACTACGCCTCCGATGCCGAAGATGGCGGGGAGGAATGGCCATCCAGGGTCAAGCCCCTGGAAAAATCGTAAGTGTCCGGTTACCCGAATGACTTATGGCGCTCCTCTATTATTCGGTACCTTCTGACGCCGAATTTAATTATGCAGTCCGCCCAGAGCTCAGCTCGGCGATTCGTCGAGCGGCTCCCTGAATTCGTCGAATGTGAACAGCGCTTCACTTCTGACGGCCTCCTCCCCTCACCCTACGGACGATGCCGAGGTGGAGTCCCAAAAGGGACCGAACCAAGAGGAGGTGGTCCTGGAGGCGCCTCAAGGCGACCTTCCGGACTCCAGGCCCAAAGGGGGTAAAGCCCCCAAAGGGACTCCAGGCCGGACACTGCTCCGGAACCATCAATGGTTCCAGAGTCCAACAGGCGGCGCCTTCATAAGAAGGGCAAGCCTACGACGCCGGCGACCTCCGTCCATCCGGAGGCGCCTAACCATTTGCTGGAGGTGCTTAACGGCGCCTCCATCGATGAGGAACACCGCACTGTTATGAGTGCGGTGATTCAGAAGGTTCAGTCCGCCAAGAGCGGGCTGACAGAAGCCTGTACAAGTCTGTTAACAGGCTTTGAGGTATGTGTTCAAAAACATATAAAAATGTTACCGCATAGACAGTAGCCCCTGATGCTCAGTTCGGCATTCGGAAAGAAATGCCGAGCTGAGGATCTAAAAAGATATACGTAGGAGTCTAACAAAAATATGTCAATATGGGAATGCAGGCTGCGCTGCTGACCTCTGCCGCACTGACTGCGGAGGTCAATGCATTGAAGGAGAGCCTCGAGGTCCGAGAGCAAGCTCGGCCGTGCCAAAAAGCTACTCGAGGACAAGGAGGGTATGTAGTACCGTATATAAATGTATATAGAAATATTTTGTTGCAAATAATGACAGGACCAACGTAAATGTTGCAGGGGCCACGACCGAGGTGGTGACCCTGAAGGAAGCGGTGTCCAAGGCCGAAAAGAGTGTGGCCTTGGAGCACACCAAGTGAGAGAAGCAGGAGGCGCGGGTGGCGGAGGTGCGGCAAGAGCTCCAGGCTCTCGTGGAGAAACACGAGAGTTTGGAGCGTGACTCGAAGACTCGAGAGTCCGAGCTCGCCTTGGCTCTTGAGAGTGCCAAGACCGCTAAGGCCGAAGCCCAGAAGGCCCTCCAAGAGATCGAGGCGATGAAGAAGATAGTGGTGGGTAAGGCATTCTTTATGCAAAGCATGAATATAAAAGTAAATTATCTGTTACTTACCCGAATTCGGAGCTCTCCAGGAGCGTTCGCCGATCTGCCCTGTAGTGTGCCTGATGCTGCCGCATTCTACCGAGCTGAGGAGGGGAGCTCGACGGAAAAGGTGTTCTAGTATCAGTATGCTGAGGCCGAACATCCGGTGCCCCTGAGCGACCAGCTGAAGTAGCTGGTCGAGGTCCACAAGGTGGGCGAACAGGCCATGAAGGGCCTCATAGTTCGGCTGTGGCCTAGAGAAGCCATGCCTGGGAGCTACTTCGATCTAGTGCGGCGGCTGGTGGACGCGTGTCCGTGGATTAATGTCATCAAGCGCTCCGTCTGTATCGAAGGTGCCCGTCGGGCCCTTGCCCGGGCTAAAGTGCATTGGGGCAAGCTGGACGCTGAGAAGCTTTTGACGGATGTGACACCGCCGGGCAAAGAGTATCGCACGCCCGAGATGTATTATAAGGGCGTCCTGAAGGGTGCCCGCCTTATAGCGAACGAATGCTCCAAAGATGTAATTTTTGATTAGACTCGCATCTGTTATCCTGTATGCTGAAAACTTTGTTCATATGCGTTAAGCAACGCTTTTTAATTTAAAATATTACCTTTTGCGCGGTTGTTTATCAAATCTGAGAGATGCAAGTCGTCGGCTTCTACCCCCATGCCACGAGTGCTGGGGTGTTCGGGATAAACCTGAGCGCTCTTGTTCCCATTCTTGGGTCCATCTAGGGAGGCGCTCAGCACAATGAACCAGGCCATCGGACTTATAATGCTTTACCACTCTCACTTAGCCATAGAATTGTATAATTTTAAATTTCGGCGAAGCCCCTAGTATTTGGAAGACCGAGTTCAGGGCGCTATCCACGCCTGGGCCGGAGAAGTCCGGCTCCTCTCTCTAAGCGGCATAAGTCTTTAAGGACTTAAAAAACCTCGCGAACAGCGACCGGTCTCTCGCACTATCATGACGTTCAGTTTTAGCTTTCTCTACTGAGGTGTTAACCCAGCTCAACTGGGGCACAATCGCAGTACTTCTCCCAATGCTACCTTAGCCAACATTGCGGAACGTAAGGTACCAAAACATGGGAGCTGGGGAAACCCAACTATTGACCCAAGACATGATTTGGAGCCGATGCATATAGTGCTATAAGTTCGGGGTGCCACACTCGTTAGAGTGTTCGGTCTTCTCACACCATGTTATGGGGTGCTTAAGCCCCTGGTGTATTGGCCGTACCAAAGTGTACGGTTGCACAATGTCATGACTGAGCATATTTGTATAAAAAATAGATGAGTACAATAATAGATAAGATCTATGTATTGTTTATTAAAAAAGGGCTGCTATGAAAGCAGAACGATACAAATAGTGCGATGAGCAAGAGATGGGATTATTTGACATGTCCCCCTCCAGGGGCGAGCTGCGGGACTTTAAGTAAAACAGGTATTAAGCTCGTTCCAGAGACCACCTGGACATTTGACGCGACTTGTTCTCTCCCTGGATGTTGCATCATGTGTTCGGCGAGTGTATTGCCGGACAGGCCTTCTGAATAGTTGGGTCCTGAAAGTATATAATAAGGAAACAGCGGAATAGGGAGCCCTTTAGTGCGGTTGAGCCGCATTCTGGGCGTGCCGTAGTTGTGCCCCTCCCCTTATGCCCATGGTATTTCTAAGGCGTAATTATGTACGCGTGGTAGCGATATCACCATCTGGCGAGGGATGGGGTTGGGGCCGCACTGCTATGCTTGCTCGGAACGTGCCAGCCGGCTTTGTTGTAGGTTACTTCGGGCTCGCTTGACATTGTCCAGATGTTTAACACCTGGATTGGAGAATTCCCTTGAGAGGCTACTATGTACTTCCGCCGCTAGGGCCGCCGTGTGCTCCTCCGTTCGGAGAGAGCGTTCGGTGTTTCCATTTACCATGATGACTCCGCGAGGGCCTGGCATCTTGAGCTTGAGATCTGCATAGTGCGGCACCGCATTGTATTTTGCAAATGCGGTTCGTCCGAGCAGGGCATGATAGCCACTGCTGAATGGGACTATGTCGAAGATTAACTCTTCGCTTTGGAAATTATCCGGGGATCCGAAGACCACTTCGAGTGTAACCGAGCCTGTACAGCTGGCTTCTACACCTAGTATGACGCCTTTAAAGGTTGTCTTTGTGGGTTTAATCCTTGAGGGATCGATACCCATTTTTCGCACTGTATCCTGATAAAGCAGGTTCAGGCTGCTGCCGCCGTCCATTAGGACTCTGGTGAGGTGAAATCCATCGATAATTGGGTCTAGGACCAATGCGGCGAATCCGCCATGACGGATGCTAGTGGGGTGGTCCCTTCGATCAAAAGTAATCGGGCAGGAGGACCATGGGTTGGACTTTGGGGTGACTGGCTCCAACGCATAGACGTCCTTGAGAGCACGCTTCCGCTCCCTTTTGGGGATGTGGGTTGCGTATATCATGTTCACCGTCCGCACTTGCGGGGGGAATCCCTTCTGTCCTCTGTTGATCGGCGGCCGGGGATCCTCCTCGTCATCGCTATACAACCCCTTGTCTCTGGTTTCGGCACTTAACTTGCCTGCCTGATTGAACACCCAACAATCCCTGTTGGTGTGGTTGGCTGGTTATTCGGGGGTGCCGTGTATCTGGCACGAGCGATCGAGTATCCGGTCTAAACTGGATGGGCACGGAGGGTTTCTTTTTAATGGCTTCTTCCGCTGACCTGGTTTAGAGCCTCTGAATCCGGCATTGACTGTCGTATCCTCAGTATTGTCGCCGTTAATGCGGCACTTGTGCTTGTTGCGACGTGACCTGCCATTGTTGTCCTTGGTGTCCGAATTGCCAGGGCTCTTGGTTAGGTTATTGCTACGAGCTAGCCAGCTGTCTTCTCCCGCACAAACGCGGGTCATGAGTGTCGTGAGGGCTGCCATAGATTTCGGCTTTTCCTGTCCCAGGTGTCGGGCAAGCCATTCGTCTCGGATGTTGTTCCTGAAGGCTGCAAGGGCCTCGGCGTCCGGACAGTCGACTATTTGATTTTTCTTGGTTAGGAACCATGTCCAGAATTGTCTGGCCGATTCCTCTGGCTGCTGGATTATCTGGCTTAGGTCATCGGCGTCTGGTGGTCGCACATAAGTGCCATGGAAGTTGTCAAGGAACATGGATTTCAGGTCCTCCCAACAACTAATTGACTCTGCTGGCAGGCTGTTAAGCCAATGCCGAGCTGGTCCTTTAAGCTTGAGCGGGAGGTATTTGATGGCGTGTAGATCATCACCATGGGCCATTTGATTATGAAGGAGATAATCCTTGATCCATACCGCGGGATCTGTTGTGCCATCGTATGATTCGATGTTGATGGGTTTAAAACCCTCGGGGATTTGATGATCCATTACTTCGTCTATGAAGCATAGTGGGTGTGCGGCGCCCCTATATTGGGCTATATCGCGACGCAGCTTGGATGAGCTTTGTCTTCTGTGTTCAGCCTGGCCATATTTATCATATCCGACGTGACGGTTATTGTCACGTGAAGTGGGGCGCCCGCGCGATCCATAGGTCGAACTTGTTTGCCTTGCCTTATTCTCCAATATGTCTCACAGGTCTGTTGCGTCTCCCTACACTCTGGTATTTCCAGTTCCCTATATGTCATATGACGAGGTGGCTTTCCAGTTCCCTATAGGTGCTGGTTCTTGGTCGTCTCCTTCATCGGCGTCCATGCCGTCGATGTCTTCGGAGTCGAAGTTGAGCATGTCGGTTAAATCGTCGACAATGGCTACGAAGTGGGTGGTGGGTGGGCTTCGAATTTCTTCATCCTCCGTATCCCAACCATGCTGACCGTAATCCGGCCAGGGCTCTCCTGACAAAGAGAGAGATTTTAGTGAATTCAGGATACCGCCAAAGGGCGAGTGCCTAAAGACGCCCGTGGCGGTGAACTCCATGATCGGAGCCCAATCGGGTTCGATCGGAAGAGGTGTGGAAGATTCGGAGTTCGGAACGGAGTCCGGCACCCTGGAGTCATAGGCCTCGCCAAGGACTGGGCTGGTGTTCGGCTCTATCGCCGTAGGGATTGCGGCTCCTGGGGCGGCATCCAACCGTCCGTCCCCAATTGGCGCGGTCGGCTCCAAGCTAATGGTCGGAGCAGGCACCTGAGCGACGCTCTGGGCGTTGTCCGGCGGAAGAGCTAAATCATGCCCACCATGACAGTGCGACGTGCTCGGCCGTGGCTCAAATCCGTCGAAGATCAAGTCCCCGCGGATGTCGGCCATGTAGTTTAAACTTCCAAACCTGACCTGATGGCCAGGGGTGTAGCTTTTGATCTGCTCCAGATGACCAAGCGAGTTGGCCCACAGTGCGAAGCCGCCGAATACGAAGATTTGTCCGGGGAGAAATGTCTCACCCTGGACCGCGTCGTGGTTGAGGATCGAAGAAGACATCGGGCCTAAAGGTGACGACACAGAGGAACTCTCAATGAAAGCACCAATGTCGGTGTCAAAACCGGCGGATCTCGGGTAGGGGGTCCCGAACTGTGCGTCTAGGCGGATGGTAACAGGAGACAAGGGACACGATGTTTTTACCCAGGTTCGGGTCCTCTCGATGGAGGTAAAACCCTACTCCTGCTTGATTAATATTGATGATATGGGTAGTACAAGAGTGGATCTACCACGAGATCAGAGAGGCTAAACCCTAGAAGCTAGCCTATGGTATGATTGTTGTTCGTCCTACGGACTAAAACTCTCCGGTTTATATAGACACCAGAGAGGGCTAGGGTTACACAGAGTCGGTTACCATAGGAGGAGATCTTCATATTGTATCGCCAAGCTTGCCTTCCACGCCAAGGAAAGTTCCATCCGGACACGGGACGGAGTCTTCAATCTTGTATCTTCACAGTCCGGGAGTCCGGCCAGAGGTCATAGTCCGGCCATCCGGACACCCCCTAATCTAGGACTCCCTCAACGATCATTGCCTTAAACAATGTCATAATTATGCGCAGTTGCTCGGCAGTAATTTGTTCACCCACCGTATTATTTGCTACCTTGAGAGAATCCACTAGTGAAACCTATGGCCCCTGGGTCTCTTTTCAATCATATAAGTTCTGTTTTCCATCATACTACTTTCAGATCTACTATTTTGCAATCTTTTACTTTCCGATCTATAAACCAAAAATACCAAAAATATTTACTTTACTGTTTTCTATCTGTATCAGATCTCACTTTTGCAAGTAACCGTGAAGGGATTGACAACCCCTTTATCGTGTTGGGTGCAAGTTGTTGATTGTTTGTGCAGGTATTCGGTGACTTGTGCGTTGTATCCTACTGGATTGATACCTTGGTTCTCAAACTGAGCGAAATACTTACTCTACTTTGTTTCATCACCCTTTCCTCTTCAAGGGAAAAACCCACACAATCTCAAGAGGTAGCAGGAAGAATCACTACAAAAAAAGACACATCTGTGACATTTTGGGCCGAACGAAAAAAAATTATGTCATAATGACACTTCTATGACGATAATTGTGAAAAAACCCGGTATCATCATAGATGTGGTGGGCTCCTACTTCTATGACAAAAAATCATGATAGAAAATGGGCTTTTCATCCTGGGCGCGCCGGAGACGCAGCTGCATGACATTCTTTGGGCCGTCCATGACTGAAAAAACCGTGGTAGAAGTGAGGGCGAGGAAAATATCAGGGTGTTCCTGGTTACGGCGGGTGGTCAGGGCCGAGCGATGCACGTTTCTCTCGTACACATACACGCGTGTGTGCGAGGCATTGGGCTGTTACTGAACTCGAGCGAGGCGTTGGGCTCTAACTGAATGCGAGCGATTACACTGCAGTCTACGCGTTATTGAACCCGAGCGATCGATCGATGGTTGTTCACTGAACCTGTCGTGGAATTAACACGCCAGATGTCCTAGTGAGAGGACTTAGTTGTGGAGCCATCGCAATGAGATTAGCTTAAAGGGGTTAAACCGGACAAAGGACACGGGGAGTTTATACTGGTTCGGCTCCTTGCGGTGAAGGTAAAAGCCTACGGTCCAGTTGTGGTGGAATTGATGGGGTCTCGATGAGCAGGGAGCGAATCCGCTTTACCTATCTCTCGAGTTGTCGTTTCTTGTCCCTGAACCGCCGCGGGTCGTCCCTTTATATACATAGGTTGATGCCCGATGGTTTACAGAATACCGAGGCCGGTTCATACATGTGCCCGGCTCGGTTTCTACCTTTCCCTATCTTACAACACAAGTTACATATCTCATGGCAGTTTATGTCTATGGGCCCTAATCCGCCCTTGGGCTCTAGGCCTCTAAGTCTCTGTAGTAAAGTGCCATACTCCTTGTCTTCGTGGGCTTCAATACGGATGAGCTTAACCCGGCCCCTCCTGGGCGGTTTATACTCAGTAGTTATATCCCCAACATTAGGCCCCAAATTGATTTGAACCTGTTCATTTCAATCTTCAACACTTAGGAAAAACTCCTTGAACATCCTCGTATGAGCCTTGTAAACCGCCATGCCGTATCCTCCATATGAACTTGATAAGCCACCGTGACGTCATCTTCCAAGATTAAAATAAATTGCAGTGATGTCATCTCTATATAAAAACTTGTAAATACTTTCTTTTTATTAACGACCCTCCGAAAACCGAGGCAACAGTTGTGTCAGATATCCATTTTTTGGGTTCCTCGATTCCCGCGCCTGTCACATATCCCTTCGCCTTATAAATAGGACCAAGGCTCATTCTTTCCCTTCCCCTTCATGCCCTTTCACCTCATCATCTTCCTTGTGTTGCCCCGGTGCTCAAGTACAGTCGCCATCGTCGACCTTCAGTTCTGCACCACCGACGGCCGCTGCATCAATCTGATCTGACCAGAGAAACGCGGCACCTCTCCGCCACTCCTTCAACCTCTATAAGTTTTCTTCTTCTTCACCTCAGATCTACCATTAGGGTTTCGTTGTTCTTCGTTGTTATTCCGTGTTCGTCAATACTCATTGCTGTCACATGGATCTTTTAAGAAAAACATGACCTTTTTCCTGTGCAGCCATCACTAGACCCCATTTTTATTGATGATAGCATCTCTGTTATCAGTAAACAGATCCCATCTGGCTTTTAGCTGTTCCGCTAACACCGCTTAGGGCTTCTGAAGATTTCTCCTTTTTAAGATCGCGATAGATCCAAAATTATAGTTACTTCTTGTAAAACCTGTTTGTACAATACTTAGGAATTTCTCAGATCTGTAGCTTCCACACCATTGTAGGCGGTTTATCTTTTTAGAAAATGATAACCCACCAGGTACCATTAGCCCTCTCTTAAACCGCCAACTCAACCTCAATGTAAAACTCCGGTTTATCATGTTCATATGCTTCAATTTTTTCTCCCTCTGTCTTTAAACCGGATTATCTGCGTCAGTCAAAACCTAAAACTGGCTTTGATCCTCTTTTCCAGCTTTCTGTTGAAATAGCCAAATAAGTTTCTGAGTGCAACTGGGCTCGTTCCCGGCTAACCAAAACACAGCTAGAGAGATGCGTGGCCACTGGCGCTTTAGCGAAAAAAGAGGCTATCCAATGGAGGGTTCCTGGTCCGGAAAATCCTCCTAAACCCAAGGATGGAGAAGTAGTCGTGTTTGCTGACCATCTGGGCCAAGGCTTTAGCCCTCCCGGTTCAAGTTTTTTCCATGATGTGCTTGCCAGCTTCCAAATCGACCCTCAAGACATTGGACCAAACTCTGTGTCCAATATTTGCAATTTCCAAGTATTTTGTGAGGCCTATCTTTAGGAAGAGCCCACAGTTGCACTATTCAGGGATTTCTTTTATTTGAACCATCGCACAGAGTTCACAGACGGACCCAACACTGAACTTGGTGGGATGGCGATTCAAACGAGGAAAGATGTCAGTTTCCCTCACGCCAAGCTTCATAGTCACCCCATGGACTGGAATCAGACTTGGTTTTATTGCAAAGATACATCTTCGACTAACGAAAATCCTCTGCCGGGTTACTGCCTCACCAGCTTAGCAACACTCATCTGTTTCCTCAAAGGCTGACGGCCAAGGAATGGTCCAAATATGCACCACAACTGTCAAAATGCAGAGCCTTCATGGCAAACGGTTTAACAGGTGTTGACTTTCTCCGCTGCTGGATATCTTGGAGCATTCTACCTTTAAGCCGGCGCCCTGGTTTAATGTGCGAGTACACGAGAGACTTAAAAGATCCTCAATGACTCATTGATATTTAGCTGACAGAGGATGAAGTTATCGAGTCCGTCAAGAAAATACTGAATGAACCGGAAACTGTCTGCAGCCAAGTAGGGTTTAGTCCCTTCTATACTTCCAATAAACCGCCAGCTGTAAGAATTGCCTCATTTTTGTCTTAATCCGTCCTTTCTTAAATATTCCTTTATAATTTGTTGTCCATATATGCAGGGTGATGATCCGTTCTGGAAAAAGAAATCTTAAGATCAACCGGCAAAATCGCAGGATAAACCGGTGAGAGCACCCTGCGTCAAGACTAAGGCTATAAAAAAGCCAGCGAAGAAAAAAACCGCCGAGGCCTCTGACCTGCCCAATGATGAAGAGCTTGATGACCCGGACTTAGTGGTAAAACTACATTCTCTTGGTTCTTTTTTCATACACCTCATTGACAATGATTATTATCAGGATCATGTTAAGGCTAGCCACGCTGGCGAAGCAGAGGTATTTGTTCTATCTTCCGACCCAAATCATGTGCCAGTACCAAAACTCTGTCGAGCAGTCCGAAAAGTAAAATATTCACACCCTCTTCCTCATTTGGATCAGCACTTTTCTTTGAAGACATAGCAGCAAGAAGCTCGCCGCACAACCCGGCACAGTGGTCAAGTGGTTACCTCTTCCGGTTTACCATATTCTCCGGTTCGCAAACATCGTCAAGAGGTCTCTTGTTCTTCTAATATGCTTTATCCCAAGGTGGGTTACTTCCGATATCCTCTTAATCCGTATGATTCGAATTATCAGGGAACCTCTCATTCATCCTCCGGCGATTCATCCACCACACAAATGCCTCCACTCAAGAACGTTCCTGGGTAAGCATACTACACTTAATTTTTCCTGCCTTGCACTAGTTTATTGTACTAACCTCTGCGTTTGTTCTTTTTAGTGCCAAAGCTAGACTTAGCAAGAAAGCCAAGTTGACTACACCAGCTGATGATAATCCGGCCACTAAACTGGATAGGACCTCAGATGCTCTTGATCAAGATGGTGACATTACTCAGGATGATTCGGTACCTCAGGGTCAGGATACTTTTGTTGAACCACCAGAAATAAATCTAATGAGCCAATCTGCCAATCCGCCAAGCCCAGCTGCCGATCCACCAAGCCCAACAAGAACATCTACTAAACCGCCAAGCCCAGACAAGACTGTTGATGGCACGACAAATGATGTTGTGATTACCGGCTTTGGCCATACTGCTCCTGGTAATTCTGTCGCTTTATCAAAGCATAGTGCTAAGGAGGAGTTCTCTACTGTGGAGAAAGGCAAATGGAAAACTGATTTATCAAGCTATGCCCACTTCAATGCTCAGGATATCCACTCTAGATATCTAAACCATTTGTGTACCAGCCGCGATTATGAAGCCGGTTTAGTAGGTCTGATGAAAGAGCAATGTGAGGTAAATATCTGTTCCTTTGAATAACTTCTTTTTCCTTATAGCCTGCTTCAATTATCAACTCTAGTAGCCCCCAAGGGCAGGTTCATCAATGTGAATGTGAACCGGGACTTGTACTAGGAAAAGATTGGATTTTGCTTGTGTAGCCCTTATAGACCGGTTTATACCTTTAAGATAGTCTGGTTTATACATCAAAATTCCTTCAGTCATCAACATGATCCGGTTTGTGGAGAGAAACTTGATAACCTTGAATTGATCCGATATGCATTAGCCCCCAAGTGCCAAGTATATAACTTGTTGTGTGCTTGGGACTTAAAATATCAGTTGAGAAAAGCAATCCGCATTAACCCCCAAGTGCCAAGTGTATAACTGGTTATGTGCTTGGGACTTTGAAGAAAGTATTACCAACTTATTATCTGTCTTTTGCAGGCTGACGTGACCAAAAAAGATTCACAAATCGCCGACCTTCAAGAAAACATCAAGTCCCAGCAAGCTAAAACTTCAAAGGCCAAAGAAGAGCTGAAGGGCTCTTTAACAACCATGGAACAATTGAAGGATGGCTTCAATGGCGAGCGAGCAGATTTGGAGGCTGAAAAAGCCACTTTGCTAAAGCGGGCGGAGTATGCTGAAGCGGCCCTTAAACCGGTGGCAGAAGACCTGATTGGCCTAAAGTGGCAAATCAACGCTATGACTTCTGACGTCTTTGGTAAATATCCTTTTCATGAATCGTACTTAATCATCCTTGAAACTGCCAGTTTAACAATAATATTGTAACCATTGCAGGTAGCCGTGTTGCCCATCTTGGTTTAGATATGCGCAAGAAACTGAAGGTTGCCTATACCTTGATAGAGCAGTTATATACCGGCGCTCAACGGGTCATTTGCACAGCATCATACAACAAACCGCCTCCAACTTCAATCAAGGATACATTGGCAAAGTTGTCCATGACGCCTGCCCAGCTCGAGGAAGTAAAGGGATCAGCTGCAAGGGCTGGTGCTTTGTCCGCATTGACTCGTGCCAAGGCTTGGATAGTTGATCTTGATCTGGAGGATATTGTAAACGGCTATCCCAGCCAAAAAGAAGATGGATCAGAATTTTACAATGATGCCCTTAGGGCATTGACAAAGGAAATGCGTCCACTTGCGAGTAAGCTGGCTGAGGAGACTGATTTGTCTTTCCACTGGTCGATTTATGATGCGGACAACAGACGGATTGATGCATCGGTTTATGAAGCACAAAATCTTATCCCGCCAATCTATAAGCATACTTATGCCCCTGATGTTGAACCGTTCGATCTTATCACTGATGAAGCTGTCTTCAGAACTTTATCTGGGATTGAATGGGAAACCATTGACTTCCAGCCACTGTTTGGGGAGGCGGAGGGTGAATCGGCGCAAGATGATCCACAACCTTCACATCAACCTGAGGAAGAATCATAATACTGAAGCCGGTTTATCGTCTGCACACTGTCATCCTTTGTGAAAAAACAATTATCCTTTTGGGCAGTTAAAAATGTCTTGTAATAGGCTAGCTTAAACACTTGGTCTGTTATGCCATCTTGCATAGCCACTTTGCCTGATACTGTTATTCTGCCATGATATGCATTGTCTACTTACGATCCTTAGCAATATGATGCAATCCTACTTTTGCATAGAATAAACTTAAAATTTCCCTGGCGGTTTACCGTCGGACGGGTTATGATACCCAATAAAGCCAGGGTTTATAACCAAGATTGTAAGACAATGAAATATGAAATACATCATACATGTGATATTGAATCACATTGTTGATTTACCAACTTTCTTGTAGTAAGGGTGATAACCCAAATTTTGAGTGTTGATAACTCCCACCATGCTGTGCTGGTTTATAATAGGCTATACTGAGTTATGATAAACACCGGATGATCATCCTGGCATCTTATAGTCAATGCCAGGCCGGGTTAGCAAACATCGGTTTATAGTTGGTTGTGTACTAACAACTTATAGTTGAAAGCCACGCCGAGTTAACAAACACCGGGTTATATTGAGGATTTATAATCAGGCCGGATCAATAGACACCGGTTTACCTCAAAACCTTATCAAAGGAGAAAAACTTTGACAAATAAAAGCAAATGAAAAACTTGTAGTTGATGCTTTTCAAGGGCTGCCATGCCCAAATTCGAGGCTTTTCATGGGCTGCCAGGCCACTGAGTTAAACCATTTTACAAAGCCTTTTAAGATGGGCCTCACATTAACCAATCGTTGTTTTAACTTTAACAAGTTCAGGGTCTATATAAGATTGACTTGTCAAACATTCATCGGGTCATACCAGGATTACTTGGATGGAGTGGCTTACTTGATGAAGGCAGGTTAACCCGGGGTTTTAGGTGAATACACCTGGCTTCCAAGCCTGGCTTGATAGCCTATTACAAGGGTCCTTTAAAACTCTTTGTTGTTGTGCACAAAGAGCCCCCAGGTAATATTGTGAGTTGTGCTCAGTGGATACCTATGTTTGAGCTGTGCGTGGCAAAAGACTCTCTTTGGTCCCTTGGGTGTGAAGCCCCCAAGCTCAGTGGGTACATATGTTTGAGCTATGCGTGGCAACAGACTCTCTTTGGTCCCTGCGGGAGCTCTTTGGATCCTCGCAAAAGGACATCTGGAAGGTGCTTTTTAAGTCCAGCAAATCGTGGCCGGACTTAACCGAGGACCGCGGGTACCAACTGTCCCGCCCTGCAAGTTCGGTATGTCTTTTATTCGCATAACCCAAGGGAAATGCTTAATTTGTTTTACACAACTCTCCTAGGGCTGGACAAAGAAGGCAGGGCAGATCTACTGTCCGGCCCCACTGCCTGAAGAACCGGCTAGCCCACTTCTAACGAAGATGCTGGTCCCAGCGCCTTACAAGGCACCGAAGAAGAAGGCCGAGAAGGAGGGCAAAAAGACCAGGGCCGGTCTTCATCGCCGTGGCGCCTTGGACGCCATGTCCGAAGACTCCAATGCCCGTTCTGCCTCCAAAGAGGACGAGGGGGAGGCGGAAGAAGAATCCCCAGAGGGGGAAGAAAAAAAGGACGGCCTCCATATCCTTGGAGGACGAGTCTCCTAAGAGGGGAAAAACTCCCTTTCCAGAGGAGTCCACCGCTGCCGCCGACAGCAGCCTAGAGTGGGATCTCAGGGCCCAGCCCCTGGTGAACTCGTGAGTGTAAGATACGAACGCGTTCGTGCATCCAGACTCATCATGGCATTGTGTTTTAATATGATCCCTGCTTTTTTTGTAGACCGGCGAGGTCCCGCACTGAACAATCCTCATCGGAGGATTTGTTGGGTTCGGATGCCATGGAGAGTGGGACACCCCCGAAGGTCCCTTCCTCCAAACATGGGAATGACACCGAGCTTTCGTCCCAGAAGGACTTGGCCCAAGGAGGGGGGGGGGAGATCGTCAAGGCGGCGCCAGGAGGTCAAACTTCAGGGGCCGAACACATGGCAGGGAAGGCTCCCATGGACGTCGACAACGAGGGCGATCTTGAATTTGGCCCCCCGCCGGACACAATCCCGGAGACCTATACGGCTCCAGAATCAGGTAGGCAGCCTCCCTCGTCTAGAGGGGGTGTGCCTGCTCCACATGCAACCTCTATCCAACCAGAGGTGCCGGATACTTTATTGGCGGCGCTGAAAAGCTCCTCCATCGTCGATGAACACCGTGCCCTTATGGGTATGGTGATTGAGAAGATTCAGTCCGCTGAGGGTGGACTGGATGAAGCCTGCATCAGCCTTATAAGAGGTTTTGAGGTATGTTTTATAAGGTTTCGAAGAGTTTCATAGTATAGATAGTAGCCCCTGATACACTGTTCGGTGAAAGAAAGAACCGGACAGAGGATCAAATTTATGTTCGCAGGAGGCTCACTTGATGACATCTATCTCTCTTCTTTTTATAAGCAGGCGTCTGTAGCGACTGCCGCCTCTCATACTGCGGAAGTCTCCGGACTGAATCAAAGTCTGGAGCGGGCCAAAGAAGAACTTGGCCAGTTGAAAAGGCAGTTGGAGGATAAACAAGGTATGCACAAACCTTGCTCGTGTTTAGTGCGAACAAATTTTTAGTATGGTAAAAATATGTTTCATGATTTGCTCTAGGGGTGATGACTGAAGTCGAGGCTCTTAAGAAGGTTGTGGCCGAGGCCGAGACAAAGGCGGCCGCATAGCAGGCTCTTCGTGATAAGCACGAGGCCAGGGTTATTGAAGCTGAGCGAGAGCTTAGGAGGCCGTTAAGAAATGCGAGACCTTGGAGCAGAGTTTATCAGGAAAGAATCCGAACTCTCCCAAGCTCGCCAAGCCGCAAGTGATGCCCGGGGGGAAGCCCAAGGTGCCCTGAAGGAAATCTAGGAGGCGAGGAAGATTGCAGGTGGTAAGGCTTTTTCTATACAAAGCAGGTATTTGAAAGGAGAAAATTAAGTTGATAATTTGAATTCTGATTTCTCCAGGGGTATTTGCGGAGCTGCCACACAGCATAGCTGACGCCGCCCAATTCTACCGAGCCAAAGAAAGGAACACTGCGGATAAGCTCTTCTGGATGTAGTATCTGGCAGTGAATTATCTGGTGCCTTTTGCCGATCAATTGAAACAGCCGATCGAACTGCATAAGGCGGCCGAGCTAGCCATGAAGGATTTAATTATCCGGCTATTGCCCGCCGAGCCGATTCCTAGAAGTTACTTCGGGCTCGTGAAGCGGCTTGTGAGTGCCTGCCCTCGACTCGAAGTCATCAAGCGGTCGGTTTGTATGGAGGGTACGCGAATGGCCTTCGCCCATGCAAAGGTGCACTGGGGGAAGATGTATGCGGAAAAGCTGATGATCGAGGGACCGCCGAAGGGGAAGGAGCACCGCAAGCCCGAATTATATTATGATAGTGTCCTGGAAGGAGCCCGCCTTGCGGCGGAGCGATGCACTAAGGGCATTATATTTCCATGAATACAATCATATTGTCCTTTGTAATGTTGAAAAAAGTCATATCTATTATTTATTGCTTGTTATTTGAAAGGTTTTCCTCATGTGCGGCCGTTTTATATATTAATCCTAAGAGTTGGCCAGTCGTCGGCTTCTGCCCCCAGTTAGTAAGTACGGGGGTGTTCGTGATAAACCTGAGCACTCTTTATCCCAGTTTTGGGTCCTTGAAGGAGGTGTTCAGCACAGCGAACCAGGCAATCGGACTATAGGGCTTTATCACTCTCACTTAGCCATAGGAGTTTGACAAAAGGAACGTAGGCGCAGCCCCTGGTGTTCGGAAGACCGCACAAGGGGCTCTATAAGCACCTGATCGGAAGAAAAGCCGATCCATCACATGCTGCATTGGTTATGGCATTATGCGAAATAAATCCTTAAAGATTTTACAACCTCTCGAACAGCTGACCAGCTCTCGCTGTATCATGACAGTCAGTTTTCAGCTTTCTCTACTGAGGTGCTTGTCCGGAAGAACCGGGACACAATCGCAGTAGTTCTCCTTGTGCTACCTTAGCCGATATAGCGGAACGTAAGGTACCAAAACATGGGAGCCGGCCAAACCCAACTATTGACCCAAGACATGATTCGGAGCTGATGCATATACTGCTATAAGTTCGGGGTGCCGAACTGCCGTGAAGGTGTTCGGACTTTATTGCCGTATTATGGGTGTAGTGAAGCCCCTGGCATATTAAGGCATATCGCGACATGCAGCTGCCTTTTGACAAAATAGTTTCAATAAGAAATGGCAGTAGATAAGCATCATATAAATCCACATGTTGTATTTGAATAATACATCGATGCCTATGAGTACAGGTAATGTGATAAAAAGAAATATGATTGCAGAACCTGTTGAGACAAGGCGGGAGGAAGTTGTATGCGGATCCGGAGTGTAGTCGGATGGTCATCGAGGGGAATGTCTAAAGATCCCCTTCCGCGTTTGAACTATTTCCTCGCCATCAGTCCTGGCCTATGCGAAGGTGAACCTACAAAGAAAATGCAAGAAATTTTTGTGTGCCACAGAGCAGTTGAGCTACAGTATGTGGCCTGTCTAAACTTTTGCTGGAGTGTTTAATTGAGCTCTGGACGATCCGGGCTATCCTGCCGCGCAGTAGTTCAGACTCCTTTGGCAGTGTCCGGGAGCTTGGACATCGACTCGAGGTTCGATTGAAAGGTGCCACTCATTGCGTCTACTGTTAAAGCGGCGGTAGACTCTTCGGCAGTGAGGGGAAGTTCGGCCCTGCCATTAACCTTGATGACGCCGCGCGGACCAAGCATCTTGAGTTTACGGTAGGCATAGTGTGGCACAGCGTTGAATCGAGCGAACGTGGTGCACCCGAGCAGTGCCTGATAGTCACTGCGAAAAGGGACAATGTCGAAGACTAACTCTTCGGTACGGTAATTGTTTGGTGATCCGAAGATTACCTCCAGAGTGATGGAGCCAGTGCAACTGGCCTCCACACCTGGTATAACACCTTTAAAGGTGGTTTTAGTGGGCTTGATCATCGAATGATCAATACCCATCTTGCGCACTATGTCCTGATACAGCAGGTTTAGACTGCTGCCTCCATCCATAAGGACTTGTGTGAGGTACAAACCATCAATTATTGGGTCAAGGACGAGTGCGGCTGGATTGCTCTGATTGGTATTGGTCGGGCGATCCGTACGATCGAAGGTAATCGGCCGTAGGCTATATTCTGGGGCGACTGGCTCCGTTAATTCAACGTCCCTAATAGTGCACGTCCGTTCCAGCTTGGAAATGTGGGTGGCGTTTATCATGTTCACCGTTTTGATTTGCGGGGGAAATTTCTTTTGCCCTCCTGTGTTCGGTGATCGGGGCTCCTCGTCGTCATTGTTGCTTTGAGACCCCTTCCCCTTGTTTTCGGCACATGACCTGCCTACTTGTCTGAAGACCAAGTATTCTCTGTTGGTACGATTGGCTGGTGTTCCTGTGGTGCCATGAATTTGGCATGGACGGTCGAGTATGCGGTCCAGACTAGACGGGCCCGAATTGTTATTTTTTAGTGGCTTTTTCCACTGACCGGACTTAGAGCCACTAAATCTGGCATTGACTACCGTGTCTTCGGCGCTATCACCATTTTTGTGACGCTTGTGTTTGTTGCGTCGTGGTTTGTCGTTGCTATCTCTAGCTTTTGATGTGCCAAGATTGCTTGATGTGTTGTTGCTACGAGCCAACCAGCTATCCTCGCCCGCACAAAAGCGGGTCATGAGTATCGTGAGGGCTGCCATTGGACTTTGGCTTTTCTTGGCCGAGATGTCGGGCGAGCCAGTCGTCACGGATGTTATGCTTAAAGGTCACTAGGGCTTCGGCATCCGGACAGTCGACAATTTGATTCTTTTTTATTAGGAACCAGGTCCAGAATTTCATGGCTGACTGTCCGGGTTGTTGGGTTATGTGACTTAGATCATCAGCATCCGGAGGTCGCACATAAGTGCCCTGGAAGTTGACCAGGAATGCGTCTGCCAGGTTCTCCCAACTCCTGATGGAGTTTGTCGGCAAGCTATTCAGCCAATGCCGACCTGGTCCCTTGAGTTTTAGTGGGAGGTACTTGATGGCGTGTAGATCATCTCCGCGGGCTATGTGAATGTGGAGGAAGAAAATTTCTATCCATACCGCCGGGTCTGTAGTACCATCATATGATTCAATGTTTACGGGTTTAAACCCTTCTAGGAATTCATCATACAATACTTCATAAGTAAAGCATAGGGGGTGTGCGGCGCCATTATGCCGGGCTACATCACATCGCAATTCAAATGGGTCTGGTTTGTTGTATTCGGCCCGACTGGATTTATTTTTAGTATATCTGGTGTGACGATCATTATCACACATTGGGGCGTGCCCCCGTGATCCGTAGATCGATCTTGGCTGTCCTGCTTTTTTCAATTTGTTTTTCAGGTCATGCGTGGAGCCCCGGGCCTTCGTGTTTTTGCTTGTTTGGCATCGGGGTGCGGGATGGACTTCGGGCTGGAACACCTCTTTCTCTCGGTCCCGGGGTTGCCGGTCAACCGCATCGTGCACTAGTAGTGTAGGCTTTGATGCCTCGTCCTCTAGTTGAGGTAGCAATCTGCACTTTGGGTAACTTTTGGTAGGGCGCTCGAGTCCGTATTCCTCGGCTGCCAGGACCTCAGTACATCTACCAGTTAGCAGATCTTGATCAGCTTGAAGCAGCTGTTGTTTTTTCTCCAGGCTTTTTACAGTGGCTATAAGCCGGCATTTGAAGCGCTCCTGCTCGACGGGATCGTCAGGCACGATGAATTCTTCGTCGCTGAGGCTCGCTTCGTCTTCGGAGAGGGGCATGTAATGGTGGTCCTCTAATTCTCCATCCATTGCCTGTTCCGTAGGGCTAGCTTGCCCATCCTCCTATTCAGCCTACTCGAAGCCTGGATGGGCGGGATTGTTTTCGTCTCCGGCACCATCCGGATTGCTATTTTTGCCCTGACGGGGCTTAGAGCGGCACCTATGACGCCGGTGCTTAGATTGCTTCTCATGGGGAATATCCTCCATCGCCTCATCGCCATCGTTTTCTTTGGGTGTGTCCACCATATATATATATATATATATATATATATATATATATATATATATATATATCATATGATGAGTTGGCTGTCCAGCACCCTGTGGGTGGTGATTCCTGTTCTTCTTCTGCATCGTCGTCCAAATCATTGATGTCTTCGGAGTTGAAGTCAGGCACGTCAGTTAAGTCATCGACAATGGCTATTGAGTGGGTGGTGGGTGTGGAACAAATTTCTTCGTCGGCCAGGAGTCTCCTGACAAAGAGAGAGATCTCAATGAATTTAGCACGTCGCCCAGAGGGGAGTGCTGAAAGATATCCGCGGAGGTAAACTCCATGATCGGTGCCCAATCATATTTGATAGGCACGGACGTACGCGGTTCGGAGCCTGCAGCCGGAGACGAGTCTGAGGGTCCGATGACACAGATTTCTTTGGATGTGAAGTCTGTGTTCGGCTCTAGCACTGATGAGTGTACGACCTCTGTGGTGGGGTCCATCCACTCGTCCTCGCATGGCACGATCTGCTCCGGATTGATGGCCGGGGCCGCCACATGCGTGATCTCCCGAACACTATCCGATGGCAGATCTAAGTCATGCTCATCGTGACTGTTCGGCGCACCTGACATGGGCTCGAATCCGTGAAAGATCAAGTCTCCGCGGATGTCGGCAGTATAGTTCAAGCTTCCAAATTTGATCTGATGGCCAGGGGCATAGCTATCGATCTGCTCTAGATAGCCAACCGAGTTGGCCCGCAATACGAAGCCGCCGAATACGAAGATCTGTCCGGGGAGAAAAACCTCACCCTAGATCGCATCGTTAAAGATGATTGAAGGACCCATCGAGCCTTATCGTGATGACACAGTGGAACTCTCAATGAAAGCACCAATGTCAGTGTCAAAACCGGCGGATCTCGGGTAGGGGGTCCTGAACTGTGCTTCTAAGGCTAATGGTAACAGGAGGCGGGGGACATGATGTTTACCTAGGTTCGGGCCGTCTCGATGGAGGTAATACCCTACTTCCTGCTTGATTGATCTTGATGATATGAGTATTAAAAGAGTTGATCTACCACGAGATTGTAGAGGCTAAACCCTAGAAGCTAGCCTATGATTCTGATTGTTGTTGTCCTACGGACTAAACCCTCCAGTTTATATAGACACTTGAAGGGGCTAGGGTTACACAGACTCGGTTACAGAGAAGGAGATCTACTTATCCGAATTGCCAAGCTTGCCTTCCACGCAAAGGAGAGTCCCACCAGGACATGGGACGAAGTCTTCAATCTTGTATCTTCGTAGTTCAATAGTCTGGCCAAACTATATAGTCCGGCTGTCCGAGGACCCCCTAATCCCGGACTCCCTCAGGCGCTAAAATCTGGAATGGTGCGAAACCATATTATACAGCGGCGGCCAGGGTAGAGCATGTTAGGTTGGTCGTGCGAGTATAATAGTAGGCCTTTGGCCACCAAACCCCACTTCCAAGTCAATAATAGCCCCACCATGGCTTGTCTCAAAAAACGGAGTAATTAAGGCGTCCGTTAGTCCCTTTAGTATAAATACTATATCATTAATAATGGCCCCACCTTTTGTCTCACAAAGTATGTTGGAGTACAACCGGCTACACATTTACAATCCGCTTCTCTTCTCTCTCCTCTTCTCTCTCCTTCAACTAAGCACAAATACTATATTTAAATCCTTATATCATGCTTATGTCATCTAATTGTAGTACTTGCTCTATAGTTACTCTCTGTGTAGTCTGAAATGTCGGGCATGCAGCGGGCGGTGCCCTCGGTCGGCGCGCCGCTTCAACGGCGGAAGAGTGAGAGGTCGCGTCGCCCTAACTTGCCATCAATGTGGAGCGGCGGGCTCAGCTGCCGCTAGGAGGGAAGCGTGCGCGGGAGGGGAGAGGGGTTTTTGTTGGGCCAAGAAGGTAAGAAGCCAACTTGGGATTGGTCCGGATGGGGAAATATCATGTGCTCCCATACTCTGCATATGACACTAGTCTATGTTACTACTCCCTCCTTTCCAGTTTATAGAGATGTTTAGAGTAACATAGTTATATGTTACAGTATAAGTTACTCCCCACTATGACCAGCCTTGGCCTCTCCCAGTGCTCCACCATGTATAGCTACTAAGCCTGCCACGTAGGCACAAAATATGATGTGGCACCAATAAACTAAGCACCTATTCATTGAAGACTTGAGTTACTAAGCCATTTAATGCACTTAGAACCTCATCTAAGCACATCTAAGCACTTACTAGCACCCCCTTGACTATGGACCTTGACGGTGTACATCACCTTGTGTCTCATAATTTTCCTTGTCATCATCTGAGTCCTAGAAGATCTCACCCACATCATCATTAGCATGCAACCGCCTTGATAGACAACGTGCGCAGAAGGAGTAGAGGAGACTGGGGACGCACCATGTCGTGGGCACTCCGTACATGGTGTGCGTGCAGCGTGCATGTTTTTCCTTCGGTGCTAGCTCTAAGGCCGAGGCTGCGGTCGTCTTCGTCTCCGACAAGTCATTGAGCAACGACGGCAATGAGGTGCTACAAGAGATGCGTAGGCGCCGTTGTGTGTGAGCTTCGCCATAGTACGATGAACCGGACGTCGCCGCAGATGGCGCACGCCTCCATGCAGCCATGTGTGTGCGCATGCATGTGTTATTCACGTGCATTCTATGGCCGAGCGTGTGTACATGCACGTGTTCTGTACGTGCGTCGTGTGCTCCATGCTATGCACGTATGTGCATGAGTTGGATCGGATGGAGTTAGTGCATTGGCTTGTGTACATGCATGGCTGCATGCGTCCTGTACATGCGTGGCTTGTTGCGTCTTTATCAATATAAACTATAAAACATCTTCAGCTTAGCATCCTGATGTACCGTTTCTAGTGGTTAGCGAAGAGTTCATGTTCTTTTATTTGTTTATAGGTGGGCAGGCGGCAAAAAATAGGGGAAAACACGCAAGGTTGCTAGCAGACGCTCCACCGCGAGGTTCCTTGCTCCTTTTCGCTCATCGGGAATCTATGCTCTTCAACTCTTTTCTTTTACGTGAGCTTTGTTCATCCTTTTCCCAACACGCGAGACATCTAGCATCAAGGTGCACATGTCATGCAAGAAAATGGAGATAATCAAATAAGCAGTGCATAAGTGAGTCGTGCACTTTGATGGCACCTACACAATATTTTTTCTCCTCGATGGCATGTGAATAGTGCACGTACTCAATGACGGAACACGGGATGGTAGCAATGACATGATCAACCCTTTTTGGAGAGAGAACATACTAAATAACTTTAATGTGTCCTGTCAACTCGCAAAACGACGAGAAGCTTGATTACGCCTTCTCCCTCGCCAACGCGTGCGCGGTGGCTCGTAGCACCAGGAGAAACTTTTGCTTACAATCGGTGGACGTGTAGCAGTTCATTTGGTGTCAGATTGCCAGAAGTACTAGTAGTACTGTAGAACCATCGACTTCTGGAAGAGGCGAAGAGCCAAGCGCAAGGTCACCTACTAACCTTAGGCTAGGCATAGTGGGAGTAACATAAGTAGGGGTACCTCCTTTTTTTATTCTAGAAACAACCACACGCGAATATCGAGGTGTTGGTTACGTAGAACAAATTTCCTGGAGTCTGTGCTCAGCCCTCCTCTATCTCTCTTCTCAGCTAGCTAGCGGACGTGTGGAGCCCATCGTCTGTTTGCTCATATGCGGTCCCACATGTCAGTGAAAACGCAAGAGGACCCACTGAACCTGCACATCTTTCACCTCGACGTGCTGGTGATGAAAAACAAATCCAATAAAGATCTTAGGTGGCCGCTTTTGGAGTTACTCAAGAGTAGTAAGATTCTATTTACAGTTTAACCCAAGATGCACATCACGTGGCTTCAACTACCACTCTATTTTCTTGCATGACACGACCTGGATGCTGGATGTCCCACATGTCGGCAAAAGGAGGAAGAACCCGACCAAATCTTCGGTTGTGCTCTCGGATTAGACTAGTTGTGCTAACTTAAAAAAATTATTGTGTAGAATGGATGCATGTTTTGGTATTGGGAAGAAGAGTACATCGATATATTGATAGAGCGCAATTTAGTAGATGTTCTAGCACTTTCAGCTAGCATAGAGGCTAGAGATGAGACTAGTGCACTTGTTGATACTCCTACTAGAATAGAGGCTAGACATGAGACTAGATGCGAGGAAGCAACGTCTACTTCTTTACACTCGAAGAAGAAAGAAGCACGCAAGATCGAGCCTCCGCAGATCAACAATGAATGCATCGAGAAGGCACTAATCCAACTTACAGGAGCAGTTATGGAAGTTGGATATCTTCTAAAATGTATTCTTGTGGTTCTTGTTTTCTTTGGTCTTGCTTGTGTAGTCAAAATTATCGTTGGAGTTCATGTAAAACGGATGTCCGTTTGGGGTCGTGCATTGGAGTTGGCCTTACAAGTGGGACCACAGTTGAGGAAACCAACTATCGGCAAACCCCCACCTCGCCCACCGCGTGATGGCTGAGTTAGAGAAATGACGAGGTTGAAGAGATTTCTCTAGCACTGACTCCAAGAAATATGGTGTCAGATGGATGCCGTGCTGGTGGCGTGTGCCGTACTCCTGGACGTGAATGCTTGTTCTAGCCCATGACACCCTACTACTCCTACTACTTATATAGTAGTCCTACTAGTAGTATAGAGGATTCGAGGTGCTGGTTACGTACAGCGAACACATTAACATATGGCTACAGTAAAAACACCCGCCTGACACGCGAAGCATGTGAAGCTAGCACAAATAGTGTACTACTATTGTTGATTGGCCTCATCCGATAACCTGTTGCAATGCACGTAAAGTTATGTATTCGGAAAATATTTTTTTGCCTTGTTGCACCACTCACTCAGAGAAGCGACTCGAAAGCCATTCATAAATTTAGTAAGTTTATCAAAGGCATATCATTTTATTACATACAACAGGTCATCAACCCACAACAACAACGAGGATACATTATAAATATTAAATTTTCATCACACAACAAATAACAAGCAATGAAATGAACTTCAACTCAACCAATCCTCGGTGTTAGAAACGCCTGCTTTGAACCGCAAGTGATTTTCTGGGATAGGCCATCTATTGTCAATCTCAAGACCAACGCAGGACTTATCATCCAGGCTGAAGCGGCCTACTATATCAGTACCATGGTAGGAAACGACCCAAATGTCCGAGGTATAGATATAGTTGCTTCTCATAAATGGTACTGGTAACATTGTGTAAACAACAGTTGGATCGCCTTTCACCATCATCGGATAGTGTTGTCCAAGAAAGAGCGAGTTTTCTCCAAGACTATCAATTCTATACCTGGGAGAAGGTGTTGGCGCTAGCACACTAGTATCCATCCCGAATACCATGCAATGAGTGCTGGAGTAGGTCTGGAGAGCGCGACCATGGGAGACAACACGTGCTCCCTCAGTAGTAACAAACTCAGTGTGTTGTATACAGACAAGAAGAGGTGATCCAACGGAATTAATTGCCAGGCGCCATTGAGTATATATGTTCTTCTAGTGATCATCACCATCATCATCTCCCCCTTGGTTATAAAAATTTTCAAGTATAGGTGGTGGAATATTCATAGGACCTTGGAAACACAAGAAGAAGGTTAATTAGTAAAGGGAAACTTGCTAATCCACATGCATGTGGATGAAACAGTTATAATTACGGTGGAAGAAAAACGTACCGAAACTACGAGGATCCCATGCAAAAATAGTGCCATGAGTGGTGGAAGCAAACACAAGACCCTCGTATTGAATTGCATCACAGTACACATCCGTGTATCACTACTAGGGAAAACCCTAGCAGTAGCGCTGGTTTTTGTGCTCACTAGTAGCGCGGGTAGGTGCGCTACTAATAAGGCTCTTCAGCTATTGCTTAGCAGTAACGCATGTCAGCGCACGCTACTGCTAGGACAAGTAGCTGCAGCGTTTGTTCAACCCCACGCTACTGCTAATGAAACTAGTGGCAGCGCGTTTTCTCTCCATCGCTACTAGTATTCATTTTTTTATTTTTTTATTTTTAGTGTATTTATGCGGTTTTCTCTCCATCGTACAAATATTGGTACAATACCAGTTATGAGGTTTACATCATTATGTCCATAACATTGTGTCAAATGAAGGTGGATTAGGTTCAAGTGGAGGCAATATGTGGTGCATGTCAAAAGTATACTACTAATCCAAACTTGATCTAGTTTGGATTAGTAGTACTTTCGATGTGCACCACATGTTGCCTCCACTTGAATCCAATCCGCCAGCACAAGCTATTTAATCATCATCATAGTCATTATCACCAAAAATATTTATTTAATCACCACTAACACTAGCTAATAATAATCATCATAGTCATTACCACCAAGACTAGCTATTTTATCATCATAGTAATAGTGTAGCACATCATCATCTTCAAACTCATTTCTAGCTAGCTAATCACTCCTGCTGCTCTCTCGCAGGTAAAATAACATAAAACATGTATAGCTCTCCTCCTTGATCAAGTTGGAGCATGCAGATGAACCTGTCTCCTAATCGTGGGTAGCGCATCTGTTTGCTGCCCCTAGTACTTCTCTGCGCTCCCCCATCACATATTTGGTCCAGTCTTGCACTATTAAGCATCCGTCGCTAATCTTGAATGCACTAAAGTAATCTGTAGGATATCTTGGCCGTAAGCTAATAATACTCATGGTACCTTTAGTCTCGATCCCATAAGGCATAACATTCATCGGGACTCAATGTTGAAGAACATCGTATGGTAACATACTTAGCAATGAAGTTTAGCTTCAAAAATAATGTATGGAAAAGATGCACTAAGGACAAATATTAAAAATCTTACCATCCTTCCTAAATAGATGTGACCGTAGTTCAGTACGAACACTATTGGTCGCACGTTTTCAGTACTAACATTTCTAAATGCAGGAAGAAAATTTGTCTTGACAGTATCAAGATCCGCAAGCCATGAAACATAATGACTGAGCTCCTCGCAGTTGAGTTCAGCCCCGGCACAGTATACGGTCCTGTCTACCAAGCGCTCGACATGTTTGCTTGCATCGAAATAAGCTATAAATAGAAATTAATTGTCAACTATTTTTGAATAAACAATATCAAAGACATAAATATGGTTGAGAAACTCACATTTTGGTATAACTGGAGGTGTCTGCACATCGACCCAGATGTCGGTATTACCTTCAATATCATCTTCCGGACGAATATCAAAGGTGATAACCATATCAGGCTCAAATGCATACGTCTTGCATAGTGCTCGCCATGTTTTGCATCCAAAATAGGTGTAGTCGTCTGAATTGTATAATTTTGTGTCGAAAATATAACCATACTCGGTCTTCAAGTAAAATTTCTTTACCTCCATAGTACGACTGCAACCTATCTTATCCAATACAAAAACTCTTGCATGGCAGGGGATACGCTAGTAGAATAGTAAAAACAAATTATAAGTTGAAGCAAATGAAGCATAAGTCATGCTTAATTACGAAAAAAGACTTGTCATTGTAACTTACTGTATACACTTCAAAGTTCTCGTCCAGCTTGATGCTGAAGCGCCTATCATCATCTAGGAAGATTCCGTTGCACAAGCCGCACTCGTCTTCGCAGTATTTGCAAATACCGAAATCCTTTTCGTCGTGAGACATTTCCTATGTTCATAGTTACAACATTAATTGAAAATCGATCAAAGACAACTACCAGGATACTCAACACACAAATTCGGGGCACTCGATATTTCCTACATATTCTGGCACAAGTCATGCCAAAATTCATGGAAAAATCCGGCATGACCTTTGCTAAAATAGGACATATCGAGCGCCTGAAACTTGCCGGTACGGAAATGAATCAACACTCCGGCAAAACATAGGTCACTCGGAGGTGTAACCTGCAAACATGACCGGCCACTTGGGCAAGAATATATCCTATTTGAGCAGCACAAGATATACATTTCAAAATATCTTATAGGACTCAAATTAGCATGCATTGAATAAGAAAAAGTAAATCATCTCATGCGTGTTCGTACATCGTCGAATATTATCACTAATACATCCTGAATAGTGTCATACATATAACATCACTAATACAACTAAAACCCTAGCACACTAAGGGTATCGGCGTGGGCGGTGGACACCCACAGAGAAGGAACCATCATGGGATCATAGCTCCAGTGAGATCCCTGGAGGACCTGCCAGGTATTGGAGAACCTGTGCTCCAACGCAAACAAGAATGGACGGACGTGCGCATCCTCCTCACTGACATAGTGCCACACCACCTCCGCGGGGTCCTCGAGCCTCTGGACCGTCACTGGCCCACACGACCGCCACCAAAGAAGGTTTGGGTCAACGACAGGCTGGCTCCTCACCAACCTGCGCCCCCCGGTAGGTAGCGCCTCCCAGTACCACCCCGGTGGAGCCCAGTCCTGGACATGGCCCATCTGGTCAAGCAGGTGTCGTCCTCCACCGACTCGACGACGAAGATGTGGGATAGGCATCGTCCACGTCGATGCGGGAAAAATTGCTTTAACTGAAAAAATAGCAACAAGTTCTTACTAACTAGTTCTATTAATTCAATTAGTTCTTACTGAAAATAAACTTACTATAAATAAAAATAAACTAGTACCTAGCTAATTAGTACCTAGGAACTACTTCCCTGATTAAATAGGGTTAATAATAATTGTAATTAACTAACTAGCACTAAAAATAGCCTAGGGTTCATACTAACCAGCACTAAATAGCTAGGGTTCATACTAAGAAAACAAGAGGGACCGGAAGGGGGGAGTGCTTACAGAGGGCGGGGAGAGAGATGGGGTCGGGGGAGACGGCGGCACTGAGGC
>LT934116.1:70124708-70238194 GCA_900231445.1 Triticum turgidum subsp. durum
CGGCGAGGCTGGTCGAGGGAGACGGCGGCGAGGCGGGGCCGGGGGAGACGGCGGCGAGGCGGGGTCGGGGGAGACGGCTGCGAGACGGGGTCAAGGGAGACGGCGGCGAGACGGCGGTGAGGCGGAGGCGACGAGGGGGAGAAGAGAGAGTGGGGAATTGGGGGAGGAAGCAGAGGAGAGGGAATCAGGCCGCACGGGGGTTAGGGGAAAATAGCTTTAACAGTAGCGTGGGAAGGAAAAACACGCTGCTGCTAAAATCTGTAGTAGTAGCGCCGTTTCTAGAACGGCGCTACTACTATACCTAGCACGTCAAGAACGGTGTGGCAATTATAGTAGTAGCGTGTTCTGTTCCTGCCGCGCTACTGCTAAGGGGATAACAGTAGCGCTGTTTCGGCAGACACGCTACTGCTAAATAGCAGTAGCGCCTCATTTTAACACGCGCTACTGGTAAGATTCTGTGTATAAGGTTTTCCCTAGTAGGGTATAGAAACTGATTTTTGAGCAATATCCATCGAGTCAAACCACAAATGACGGCAACAAGCTTGTCCAAGATAGCAACAACTTCATAGTTCTTGTTATTCCAAGAGCGGTTGGGAACTCGACAAATTGCTATCTTCCATAGAACACAGTCGCCATGATCGTATTTGAACATGCGTACAATACTGGTGTGCTCAACCTCTGGGCAGTCTGCTGAGATTTTTCAAAGTGAAACCCGGTGACGACTGTACACATTCACAAGTTCCCACTCGCAGTTGTACCCAATATAAACAACCCAATCTCCATTTGCGCCTTCCCAATCCTTGCCCTCAAGCGATGGCATCTTAACATCATATGTATAATTATCAAGCAGCATCAACTTGCACAAGGTGAGGCCTCCGTCGTCCCCGCGCCAGTCATCAGGGTCATGGCGAAGAAGACAGGGGAGATCAAACCGCTCCTTGACCCTTGGGTTCCTTGTAATGATGTTATTAGTGTAGTCGAGAATGGTCTTGAACAAACCTGCCATGCTAGCCGAGGTGATGACGGCACACCGATCAATGTGTTCCCTCACCATGTCATCTTTCAGATTGGGGCAAGAATAACGGGGTCGTTTCCGGCCTGTTCCCTCCATGGAGAAGACGATCGAACAATGGCAGAAGGATGGGTGAAGGCAAATGGAGGAGGGAGGAAGAGCGTGCAATAGCAGTTCCAAATCGAGAGGGAAATGCGAAGAGTCGGTGGACGGTTTCTAGTTTGCCACGGTACACGAAGAGGCGCCCCGGCTTACACGTCCATTCGAAAATACTAGTAGAAAAGGACTCGCCGTCGTGTCACTGACATGTTGGAACGGGACCACATGTCAACGAAGCATGGTGTGTAATTTCTCCTGCAAAATGTGATATGGTTGTTTCTAGAGTAAAAAAAGGAGGTACTAGTACTTACTGTGGGAAAGGTGAAGTGATGGTTGATTCGCCCAAGCAACTTATTACTGTGGGAATATGGGAATACCAGCGGATTCAAGGAACAGAGAAATGATGGTTGCTTCGTCCGACCAACTTACTGTGGTGAAGGTGGGGCTCTGTGATTTGACTTCTCACTAGTCATTACTACTGCGGTGCAACGACCGGGGTGAATCTTTCCCTGAAGTTGTGTTGTGCACTCAATATTGCTGCATGGCAGGTGGAGCCTTATGAAGGATATCCAATATGTTGTGCACTCAATATTGCTGCATGTTGAATTATTTCTGGCATTGCTATCAATCCTTCAGGATTTGTTTATATGTACGCATAATTTTAATGAAATTGTACTGTGATGCTATGAAGGTTTCGACTTTGGTTCCCGCAGGAAAAAAAGGTTTCAACTTAGGATTCATGTGTCTTGCCTCGAGATTATCTTGTTACAACATTCCATCAAATACAAATGAAACTACCATGGCTACCATGGCTGATGCATCTCAATGGTTCGCAGATCAGCGCCAATATTCACATCACAACTGAAGACAAAGTTGTGAGAAGGTGTACAAATAAATAAAAAAATATAATTGATCGATGATGTTCGTAGGCATGGCTCCATTTCCTTGGCACAGTGTTCATTGCTTGGCAGCTAGTTTCACCCAGCTCTGTAGCCAAAACATAGGTGTATGGAGGACACCACAATCCGATCATTTTGTGCAGCTCCACTAAAATCGAGCGGACCATCCTTGTTTGCAAAGATATACAGTCAGTGTGATTACAATAATAGTGGAACTAGATGATGAAACATAACACACATAAATAGAAGCCGATCACCTCTACGATATCTCTTTAGGACTAACTTCTTGTTGGAGAAGATTAGGCACGGAGTTGGATGAGGAGGATAGCAAAACCAATCTCCCTTTTCGCAGTCCCACAAAAATGTAAAAACGTTGCCCGTGTGACATTTTGGCGGAACTGCACAAAACACTCTTAAGAAAAAAGTGGTTTGTGCAGTTCACCAAAAGGTCGCAATAGCAACGAGGTGAAAATGGATAGCCCTGTTTGCAAAAGGTGGCATAAAGGAAACAATTACTGCCCAATAACATGAGTTGAAGACACATACGCCGACAAAAAAGAAGCATATTCCATGTAATAAGGGAAATATAGTACATGGTGGTTTATCAAAAATGGTTTGAGGACGAGATTGCAAGATGGAAAGTACGCCGGCCGAGATATGATTTAAGCAAACAACTAAAGAAGATCCACATGCAGCAACCTGGGAAGATGGGCAGTGGAGCAAGGCCGGAGGAAGCTGTACCTGAGGGTCGTCGGGATGTTACTAGGAGGTCGCCAACGGCCAGGATCTGCCCATACTGCAGCAGCGAGCAAGTGGCGAAGGACCTACCGCACCGGAGCTTGGTCAGAGAGAATGGCGGGTACCGCAGATCGGGACGTGCTGCCTCAACGCCGTCGGATGGAGAGACGATGCACATCCTCCATTTCCGCCGGCGGACGGGAGGCGGCCGGATCACTGACCAATTCTAAGAGAGAGAGGCCACCGCCGCCTTGTCTGAGATGTTGTAAAGAGAGACAAACCCATTTTTCCATTTTCCCCACAGCTATCGTTTTATATTCTGTACGTGCCATTGAGGAATATATAACTTTATTTAATACTAACGCATCAAGTCAAACTTTGTTCCTTCTAGGCGTGGTACCCGACCCTCCTTCGAGTAAACAACCGCTACACGCGTCAAATTATCACGTGGGCTGCCTTTTCATATAGAAATGAACTCCACCGTGTACTAGTGCGGCTATGGCCGGGAACGACACGTGAGTACGTGCGTCCTACGTGCACTTCTTCTTTAGGTGCAGGTACATACGTGGGTGGGTGTGAGAGAGATGGTTTGTGCGAAACAGAGGCAATGTGTTGATGATATCTCAAACAGAAAAATGTAACATATGCCATGTGTCTGAAACGGAGTCATGGACATGAGACGTCGATAGAATTGAAAACAGGGATGAAGTGTGTGGCTGTGTGATCGATAAAGAGTGCCATCGAATTTGTGTTTGCCCACGTGAAAGATACAGGGCGGCTGGCCTACTAGAATTTGAGAGGGTAGAGGTGCATCTTTTCTCCGTGGCATGAATACCTACCTACAAAGTTCGACTAACGGTGTGTGTGTGGGGGGGGGGAGGGGGCAGAGACCGATCGACTAGTATATGTGTGGGGAAGGAGAGAGACCTAGCTATGTATTGAGGGAGATCGATCGACATCCATGGATATGTGTAGCAGAGGAATAAAGTTGGGAGAAAGACAAAGGTAGAGCATCGGAGGGTTGGTGGTGGAGTGGCATCTCACAAATGGTGGGAGAGGCCTGCTAGACAAACGGAGGGTATGAGTGCAATATAAATAAGAGAGGACGGGGGATGCCTGTCTCTCTATGCACGTGCGTGTGAGAGACGGGTCGGGAGGTATGCAAGGATGATGAGGGGAGATGATATGGTTGTGGTAAGCATACGTAACCTCATAGGAAGATCAACTGTCGTGTGAACGAGAAAGGGAGAGACATAACTAGTGAGGTAAGTGTATCGGTGCGTGGGGAAAACGAATTATAGTCGACCTGGCTATATGTAGGGAGATCGGTTCATATGCACGCCTGCATGTGTTAGAAGCAAATAAGGTCCGGACAGACAGACAGGGGGAGAGGGGTGTGGCTAGGAGGGTGGTGCTAGAGGCCTACCATGTCGAGGGGGGAGGAGTGTGCGAGTATGTGATCAATGAAAAGAGGGGCGGGAGTGTGCACCTGTGTGGAACTGTATTGGACATAGGGGGCATGGACGGTGAGAAGAGAACAGGGGAAGTATATATGTGTTTGTTGTAGGCACACTTGGCTAGAGAGGTATATCGACCGGTGTGTGCCGGAAAGAAGAAGTCGGGCCTACACACACCGCGGGTGGATGACCTAAAGAGAAATAATGAACATGCACGATGGAGGGGACGCTAAGAGTGTGTGAGAGGTAGGCAAGCGTGTGCATGCATGATAGAAAGTTAGCGCTAGCTAGCTACAAATCGAAGAGGATCGTGAAGGTGTAAAAGACGAAAAAAGATCATAATTCATTATAAAAAAGTGGATATGGATACTTGAAGAAGATATCATAATGTAGAACATTGATTATAATTTGGGCAAATGTGTGGCTTTTGCAACTCAGGTCTAAATACTTGTCATAATGTAAGGGGCGGGCCCCATACTTTGTGTGATAAAAATGGTGTACGTGTGGAACATGGTTTAGATTATGAATATATAGTTAGTACATCAAATGTACTATTATTTGGAATCAACATCAAGTGTATTCTAACAATAGAATTCGAGTTCATGTAGTACACATACTTCATATCTATCTCTATAGTAATCATGTGGTGTGTTATTAAGGTAATACACGAATGGTAGTTGAAGTTGCCAACAATCATGATTGTAGATTCTTATTGAAATAGATAAACGAATTCAAATTTAGTTCGAATTGCAGTGGTAGTATAGACATTTGGAATGCACTAAAATGTTGGTATGAGTAGGTTACATGCATTATACAGCAAGCGAAAAAAATTAATTGGACATAACATGGATTCATACTCCCTCCTTCCATCTATATAGGGCGTAATGAGTTTTTTAAGACCGCCTTTGACTATTGACAAGATTAATATTACATGACATGCACAATGTGAAAATTATATCATTGAAAGAACCTTTCATAGACGAATTTAATGGTGTGCTTTGTGTAAGTTGCATGCCATATATTATTGCTCTAATATTTGGTCAAAGTTAGCATCGAAAAACGCATTAGGCCCTATATAGATGGAAGGAGGGTGTAGCTTTGAATAGCATTTCTATAGCAAAACTGGGCAAGACTCTCTCTTCGTGTGGTGTGAATAGTTTTATTTTTTTCATTTTCCTTTTGGTTGAGGGAAGTGCGAATTGATTTGGTACGTACAAGTAAAATATTACTACACATTAGGCTTGTCCCTAAAATTCAACCCGCGCCTTGTTATATCCCGAAAATTCAGATATCGTGCTCCCAAAACTTGCGGCTTCACAACCCACGCCTTGCTATCCCGAAATTACAACGCGCGCGAAAACTGCCTCCAGCTGCCATATCCCGACACGCGAAATCCCCCTTCTAACCCTGAGCCGAAAGGGCCGCTAGTTCAAATCGGTGGGGGGTAATTTTGTAACACACCTTACATTTTGGACAAGCGCGTCCCTAAGTCATGGTTCACCCCCTCTCATCACCCCCTTTTCGCCATTCGAAATCCCAGGCCGCCATAACCTCTCCGCTCCAGCCTCAAAACCCCACCCTCATCCATCCGCCACCTCACCGTTGCCCAGCCGGAGCCTCTTCCACGACGATGTCGTCCACCGCAACAGCTCGACGTCCCTCGTCCACCTCCGCAGATGAGGATCCATCGTCCATCTCCTCGTCCCACCGGTTCAGCCACCCCGTCCTCCACCTCCAAGGAGCTGCTCCAACGATCACCTCGGCTATCGCGGCTGCTCCATCCCCACAGCGCCGCCTTAACCTGCTCCACCACGAGCACAACATCCTCACGGACTCCTTGGACGAAGCTGAGGCCTACTCGGCGCCACCAAAGAGGTTGTACACTCATCGCATCACGCCTTCTCCTTAACTCGACCTCCCCGCGCCGACGGTGCTCCATCCCGCACCCTCATGGAGCGGCTACCTTGAAGCCGGCGCCGCGGGAAACATCTCAATGGCGTCTCTCCCCCAGTGCGAGTTCCCTTCGACAGCGGCGTCCATACCAGTCAGATCTGCTGCTGCTGCTCCGGCTCTCACTTGCTCGCTCGCGCTGCTGCTGCTGCTCCGGCTCTCGCTCGATCGTCCAGCTGCTGCTGCTCCGGCTCATGATCGCTCGCTCGCGCTGCTGCTGCTGCTCTCCCCATCGCTCGTGCCGCTGCTCTGCTCCGACTTAGCCACACTTCAGTCGAGTGAATCGAATTTTGGGTCAGTCGATTTCCAGGGGTTGGGGGGGGGATTGCCGGAGTTAAGGATGAACCACCCGCGGCGGGGACGGGGGCTCGCCAGAGAGGTACCCCACTATCTATCTTAGGGTTCAGGGTGGGGGCGGGGGGCCTAGAGGGCTGGCCGGGGCTGTGGCAGACTAGCGGTGGGGAGTTGTTTCGGGGTGGTGAGGCAGCGCTGGGGCTGGCAGTTCGGCCGGTGGTGGCTAGCAGCTCAGGGCAGTGCTGGTTGAATAAAAACTGTAGGCCCTCCCTAAAATACATGTCAAGTGCCTCTCTGCTACCATTGCGTTCAGTTTCGACAGTAACATTTAGATTCCACGATACATTTCAGTTTCGGCAGTTAAGTTCAGAGTCAACAGTTTTTACCTCATTTGTTGTAGTCAGGTGGCTTTTGATGATGTAAATTTTACATCTATTTTACATCATCTATTGGAGATGCTATTAGAATCCCACTTGAGATTGACGATGTCTGTCTTGTGCTGCTTCAGCCTTGACGTCCTACGGCTCATCGGAGCTGCTACAACGACAGAACGAGCCATCACAATAGAGCAGTGCCCTGGACACTGTCTACAGATTCCTCAGATCTTCCTCCACACCTCCGACAACCACCTCTGCCTCAACTGCTTCAGCGACCAACCCAATGATGCAGAGGTCTACACGGCTATGGCAAAAGAGGTTGTACACTTGTTGCATCACTTATTACTATACATTCATGTCGATCCATTAGGGCTATTTTGGTTCAATGGAAAAACATAGCAATAGGGAATTTTCCAGTGGCACTCTACTATTCAATTATTCATGCATTTTGTTGAACGGAATAAAGCAAAACATCCACCTGGACCTACTTTTCAAAATCCTATGCATGAAAACAAGACCAAGTGCATTAGTCGCGGAATAACATTCTAACTGTACACGCTTTCATATGGTTTCACTTTATTTTGGCCATGTTTCTTTGCATTCCTCTGCTCTTCCAATTCATGTAAACCAAACACCCAAGTTGATAGAAATCCTGTGTTTACAAATGCTCTGTTTACCATGTGCATTCCTATCCTATTCTGGTGTTTTTCCTATCCCTGCGTTTTTAGAATCATGCAAGCCAAATGAGCCCTTACAGAATTACTTTAGTTACAGGTAGTTGTCGAAGGGAACTTTGTGTGGTTTGTCCTGCTCCTGCCGCGATGTCGTCCACCTCACCTGAGCTGCTCAACCGACAGAAGTATCCACCAAACTAGACATCACGACTCCTGACCGTCTTTCACCGCCTCAGATCTCCTTCCCTGCCGCTGGCGCCCACCACAACGGCATCACAGCAAATGAACCTGAGGAGTACACGGGTCCACAAGAGAGGTTGCACTCTTTTGTTTCTGCTTATGTTATGCATTGCTTAAAATTACCTGCTACTTTATCGTCCTGTTCACCTCTTGGACTCCAAGTCAGGTTCAAATTAATGTTCAAACTTGAGTTCTAAATTAGTTGTGGGGCACCTATCGAGGCAGCAATGAATAGTATGTCTGTCTAATATCTGGTTCACCTAGGGTATGCCTATGTTGTTCATCTTGGGTGGGAAACAAATAGTAAAGCAATCATCATTTGTCTTTTTATTAAATTAAAGCAAGCATCAGCCTGTTATCATTATTTTTGGATCCATCCACTAGTTGTTACCATCACTCTAAATTTCTGCATGCTTTCCTTATGTAATCTCACCATATATTTTTCGTATGCATGTCAGATATTGTACACAGTCCTACTGAACATGTAGAGAAAAAGAGAAGAGTTTTGCCCGGCAATACAATGTCATGCAGACATCGCTCCATGGTGGGTTCAATGTCAAACCCTCCCCACCCCTCTCCATATTGTAATCCAGAGGAAGATATTTGTTCTAAGGCGGATTCAGACGCTGCTGACCACCCCTATTTACCCCCTGTCGGTGTCAAAACCGGCGGATCTCGGGTAGGGGGTCCCAAGCAGTGCGTCTTAGGATCAATGGTAACAGGAGGCAAGGGACACAATGTTTACCCAGGTTTGGGCCCTCTCGATGGAGGTAAAACCCTACTCCTGCTTGATTAATATTGATGATATGGGTAGTACAAGAGTTGATCTACAACGAGATCAGAGACGCTAAACCCTAGAAGCTAGCCTATGGTATGATTGTTGTTGTATATCTATCGACTAGCCTGGCCTTGGTTTATATAATGCACCATAGGCCTAGGATAACAAGAGTCCTAGCCGAATACGCCGGGGAGGAGTCCTTGTCTTGATCGCTAAGTCTTGTGGATTCTTCCTTGTATGCGGCAGCTGTCCGGACTGGCCCATGAGTATACGGCCATGGGGGTCCTCGGCCCAATCCAACTGATCGGGAGACGACGCGCTAAGTACCCCCTAGTCCAGGACACCGTCAGTAGCCCCCTGAACTGGTCTTAAAGTTAGGGACGCTCCTCGATTCTTCCAAACTGTTCTTCATCTTCGGTTGCCGGTCTTGAAAACTGGTTCAACAAATCTTCTCAACTTCTATCTTGAGGATCGCTGAAATGCATTCGACGAGTTTACACGTCGGGTATCCGAGGAGCCCCTTTAAGTTTCCGGCCTTTATCAATGCCTTGTTATTTTTATGCCACACCTCGGGTTCGGAGTTGTTCCCGGGAGGCAGTGTCCTCTTTCATCCGAGCTCTAACGCCGGACTGCATTCGAGGTATCTTTTGCAGCCGAGCACCAATGCCGGACTGCTTCCCAGCTCTAACGCCGGACTATGTATCCGAGCTCCAACGCCAGACTGTATCCGAGGTGTCGTAAATCACCTTGGTTCAAAGAAGTTTGAAGGAGTTTAGCCGAGCTTAATGGCAGAAATGCCCTCTATGGAGCCAGCCACTAGCGCCCGAGCTTTATGCCGGACTGCTTCCGAGGTGGTGCACCACCCCGAATGTGGGCCGATTTTTGTCAATATTTTTTATTGGTGCAATTTATTCTCTGCCGAGATACATAGCCAGTAGCCCTCAAGGTGGGCATCGGTCTAAAACCCGAGATGCACATGAAGGATGACATAAGACCGCTGATCCCCGTAGCTGCTGAGACTCAGGTTGATTTGCAAAATCAGTCTGAGGATCAAGTCCTAGCTCGGCAGAATACTTCAGGACACAAAAAGCGGCGTGCTCAGTCCTCGAGCCTCAGGTTGGGTGCGGGCGACCAACCTGAGGATCAAAATCTCCTCGGAAACTGTATTGCACTTAAAATTTTCTGCATAGAACAGGCAATGCAGTAGCCCCCGAGACACTGGTCGGGTGGCAACACCAGATCAGGGGATCGATGTGCCCTCTAATATTTGTAAATAATAAGCCCGAAGCCCAGTAGCCCCCGAGCCTTAATGCGGGCACGGGAGGCCGAATTAAGGATCGATATCCATAGTAAAATCACAAATAATGTGTAATGACTCTATGTATCCAAGTACTTTACGTCATTAATGCTCGTATCCGCATTGTAAAAAACTTTGTTGACCAACTATCGGCTTCCACCTCCTCGGCCAATAGCCGAGGAGTGTTTGTCCTACTTTACAAAGCCTTTATGAGGGCAAAGATTTACAACAAACAAGGCAATCTGGCCATACAGTTTTATAAACAAAGGTACGCAGAGAGACATGTTATATTACTGTTGAACAGAAGAAATGTCTTCCAAAGAAAATAGTCCCGCTATCGGTTCCTTTCTTTGGGTTGTCATGCTAAGCATGATCATGAAACCTCAGCTCCAATGTAAGAGCAAAATATCGAGGATTTAGTTTGGGAGGCCGGTTAATAGCCCCCGGTAGTGTTCGGCGACAGTCGAGGTCAAGCCGTAAACACTTCGGCCATTGTTATGGATGGCCCGTCGTTTAACGCCGTCATTGGATCGCCGACCGGTTTACGCTTATTGTGACAGTCAGTGTTCATATTTCTCCACTGAGGTGCTTAACCATGTGAGCTGGAAGCACAATCGCAGTGGTTCTCCCTTTGCACACCTAGCCGAACAAAGCGGAACATAGGAGGCAAGCGCAGGAGCCGGGCAACCCAATTATTGACCGAAGACACAATTCGAAACCGATGCATATATTACAATATCCGATTTTTTTTTGCCTAATCTCTAAAGGTGTCCGGCGTTGCGCTGCGAGACTTGTGCTGAAAACACACAAATAGTTTAAAAGTGCCATGGGCTTGAAAAGCCAAAAAACTTATTCAAAAGGTTAATGTCCGAACTAGATCAAGTGTTCGGTGCCAATCCAAAAATTGGACTTTAGAAAAAAGGTGCTTCTGTCGTGCTTTAATATGACACATCCTATCTCAAAACTTCAAGCGGGTCAGCCTACGGCTTCAACCTCCTATCCCAAAGGCGGAGTACTTCTTACTAGGTCATTTTAGCAAACTAAACTCTAGCAGCTTTGAGAGAGAAATTAGGCTCCCCGGCTAGTGAACGCACACTTGTGTCGAAAAAAAGAAGTGATAAATAATAAAAAAATGTTGCAACGACTAAGAAGAAAAACACTTATCATAAAACGGCTCATATAAATTTAAGAGCCCCCAAGTGACTTGGGTAAAAGCATGATTGCATGTACCGAAGTACTTATATCATATCTATGTTCAACCGAACTTTAAACGCGTCTTAACCGACCGTCGGCATCTCCCTCTTCGGTCAAGGACCGAAAAGTGTTATGTACTCCATCTGTCGAGAATATCGACGGTGTTTCCAATAACCAGGCAATCAGGTCAAAAGGTTGTAATAGACAAAGCGCGCTCAGGGAACTTATGCTATATTACTGCGAAGAGTAAGAAGCATCCTCGAAGAAAATAGTACCCCCACCGATACCTTTCTTCGGTGCTCATTATTATTATGAGACTTGTGCAATAGATTTTTTGTACTCATGAGTTCCGTTGTGTGCCGACCATGATTGAAAACAATAAGAGAGCTAGCTTTCGGCTTCACCCAGTCTGAGGTCCGGCTTGGGTGACCCGATCGTGACAATCGCAGAGGTGCTCCCTTTACTCCCTAGCCGAACAATCGGGAATGTAGGGGTAAGCACAGGAGCCAGGTAACCTAGCTTGCAAATCTCTTAAGTGAATATGGTGCATATTGTGGCGTAATACACGAACAAGGAACGAAGCCGTACAAGTATAACCATATGCAAGAGGAAAAAGCTTCATGAAGGAAGCCCCCAAGTAAACGGGGTATTTGAATTTGCACGTCACAAACAAAGTTTGGACAAGGAATTTTTTACAAGAAACTTTTTTCCAAAAAAGTATAATGCTTGGCCGAGCCGAACACAAGTTAAAAATTTAAAACTTTGAGCATGAGGACAACTTAGCTGGTTAATGTGTTCGGTATTGATGACGCGGTCCGAGCTTGATGCGGGACAAGGTTCCATCCCCGAGCCGGTCCCGAGGTGGCGGAGCAAAGAGCTCGGCACTCCGAAGTGGTGACATAGCACGGTCAACGCAGGACGGCAGGGTGATGCCGAAGTCCCCGGCATGGGGTAATGAAGTGTTGACGAAGCCCCCCGTCCAGCCGAGGTGACGCCAAAGGATATAGTCCGGCTGGATCATTTTCCTGTGCACAAAAAATAGTGCAAACCGGGGATAATAGTAATAATAATAAAAAAATCGTTGCATAACAAATAATTTATGCAAAGTGAGTAATAAAAGAAATATGGCCTGGCGCCGAAGTCAATGTCGGTGCGGGGCGGCGGCATGATGCGGTAAAGGCATGGCAAGGCCTGAATTCACAGGTCGGTTCGAGTTCCAGATGCGGCGTTCGCCGGACTATGTACGGAAACTGACCGAACCATGATGCGACCGTCGTTAATGCAGCCACCATTTGATAGACCTGCGTACATATGACGGACAAACCAGAGTAATAATTTATTGGGAAAAATGAACCCTAACAAGCAAAAAATACTAGGATTAATGGCACCTGGCTTATTTGTTGTAGCAATCCGAAGAAAGGTGATTCCCAAAATTGGGACTCGATCCGCACACCTATCGCCTGATGGGCGATAAAGCAACGGCATGGCGATGCTGGCAAAGGTTGGCTCGCCGAGGCAAAAGCCCTCGGTCCAGCTAACGTGACGGAGCTGGTCGGCCAGCGACGCCGAAGTCTCCGGAGTAGGTTGATGAAGAGATGATGAAGCCCCCGGTCCAGCGATGCAGGTCATGACATGGTCGATGCCGGCTTGATGAAGTGACTGTGTGGTGATGCAGGTGCGCCCGCTCCGTGTAATCCGTGGGGCGAAGATGTTGTTGACGATTTATCCTTCGCGATGCCGAACTATTGTTCGGCTGGCTGAGATGATGATCCGAAGAAATTGAGCTCGGCTCAACAAAGCGACGACGTGTCTAACGCAGGTCGGCCACCATGGAGTGATGTTGTCGGGCTGGTTTGACACCGGCGCGACGGTGAAGTTCGTATTGCAAGAATACTTTTAGTACTACTGGGATGTGTTTGAGAATAAAACACAACACCCCATACGAAAACTTCCTTCAAAAAGGATGTCCGAGATCCCGTTCATAAAGAAGATGAATTCGGGTCGGATTCGTTCTCGCGCAGAAAACAGATCCAAAAAGTGATGCACTAATCGGAAGTTTCCCGGAGTTTGCACGATCGGATCGAGTTGAATTTTTGGTAGGTGGTAGATATGGGAATTCCATAGCAAATCAACAGTTGGATCCTCCAAAGGACATCCGAGCTAGATGCTGGATACCACGCCTAAACTCGTCCGGATTCTCGTCCAGATTCAACAGGGCTTCGGTATATCGGAGATTGCCGGAGATTCCTCCATCGGAACTCGATGAAATTTTTGCAGGGTTGTTGTAGACTTAATTCCGCATAATTCCACCGAAGTAATCGTTTAAGCGACACTCGAGGAGGCGGTGGCGGCGGATACAAGTTTGCTGTCCAGAAAAACAGCACGGTCGCCTGAGGGCAATGTTGACGTTGAGCCCCCGATCTCCATGGATGACTCCTCCATGTTCTTGATGGAGATCGGAGTTGGTGTTGATGAAGGCCTTCATCCGAACATGACGATCAGAGGTAGGGCACAGTCCTTGGTCAAGCCAAGGTGACTAGTCGAGCTGGTGACGAAGAAGCTGACATCACAGTTGACTTGTAGTCGAGCCATTGATCCTTTCGCCGATCAAACAGCGGAACTCTCAATGAAAGCACCAATGTCGGTGTCAAAACCGGCGGATCTCGGGTAGGGGGTCCCAAGCAGTGCGTCTTAGGATCAATGGTAACAGGAGGCAAGGGACACAATGTTTACCCAGGTTTGGGCCCTCTCGATGGAGGTAAAACCCTACTCCTGCTTGATTAATATTGATGATATAGGTAGTACAAGAGTTGATCTACCACGAGATCAGAGAGGCTAAACCCTAGAAGATAGCCTATGGTATGATTGTTCTTGTATATCTATCGTCTAGCCTGGCCTTGGTTTATATAATGCACCAGAGGCCTAGGATAACAAGAGTCCTAGCCGAATATGACGGGGAGGAGTCCTTGTCTTGATCGCTAAGTCTTGTGGATTCTTCCTTGTATGTGGCAGCTGTCCGGACTGGCCCATGAGTATAAGGCCATGGGGGTCCTCGGCCCAATCCAACTGATCGGGAGACGACGCGCTGAGTACCCCCTAGTCCAGGACACCGTCACCCCCCAAGATGTTTGCTCTACTTTGGCATGATGATGTTAGTCCTATCATGCATATGTTGCCTTGCAATGCCTACTTTTTACATCATGTATGTCATCTGCTTAGTTTAGACATGTTCTGTAATGCCACGTGTTTAGTTTCTATATCATATATGGGAATTATGCAGTCTCATGTCTTTTAGCCAGCCATAATATATGTGAAATGTGCAACGCCATCCTATTTAACCAGGCATCATATATTTCAATGATATCTTGCCCATCCTTTTCTTCATTACATTTCCATTTGTCGACAATGTTTGTACATTAAATTACTCTTCCTGTGAATCAGCCATTTGGGTGGGAGATGGAAAAATCTTGAGTGAAAACAAGGCCTTCAAAGCAGACATTGCTACATGTCGAAGTAGATCTCTTGTTGGGTCCCGATAGCTCCTCAGAGATGGATTCAGAGACAGATGACCAGTCATATTCCCCCACCGAGGTGTATGCTCTAACTTGGCACGGTTATACTGCTCATATCATGCATATGGTGTCTTTCATTGCATAGTTTAGACATCATATAAACAATATTAGCCACCTTGTTCTTAGTTGAGACATCATAACGAATGCCCTATGTTTAGCATATAAATCACATATGTGAATTAAATGATGTGATCCTGATTACTTAGATAACATGTAGGTGAATTGTGTTATGCGATCCTGTTTAGTTATTCATCATATCATTGAATTATGTTATGATATGCTATCCAGTTTAGATAGACATCATATATGTGAAATTATGTCATGCTATCCATTTTAGTTAAACAATATACATGTCAACTATTTCATGCCCTCTTTTTTCCACACTATCTATTGCATCTGTCTTTCATACAATGTTTGTACATTCAACTATGTTTCCTGTTTATCAGCCATTTGAATTGGAGCGGGTGATGCCAGTATCTAGCAGACTAAAAACACGGTCTTCAAATAAAATAGTGCTACCTCTTGGTGGACATAGCACCCCGGTTGTACATGCACAAGAATGAGTCCTACCACACATAACCCAAACTCTCGCAGATTGTACCCCTATTGCGATGGACAGAGAACCAGCTTCACCCAATCTAACCCCAACCCCAGCCGATAGTAACCCAGTTCTTGTTGACACAACACCATATCCACCACAGAGCTCTCAAACAAGAGGAGTTAGTAAGGCAGTTCCAGTGCCCAAAGGGCCAGTACTATCACGGCGAACCCCAACTCCACCAGTTAGTGCGCCTATTCCTGTGGAGGAAGCACAACCAGCTAGTCGTAGTTTATCATCTATCGCATTTGATGTTGTTAAATCGTATGTGCGTATCTTCCCATCTTGGAAATATTATACTAAAGATGAAGGAAAATGCCAGTTGCAGGTGTATGTCCAAGAGTTATGTGTAAGTAATGTTATTCATGGCAATTACTTTGCTTTGTCCCATGCATCCTATCTCCATAATGGTTATAATACAAGAAATTTTCCCATTTTTCTCTGTAGAGATGGACTGGTTTGGAAACTCAGGATGAGGCTAATACCTCTACTATCTTCAAGAATGCTTGGTGGCGGTATCGGAATTACCGGAAGAAAACGTACTTCACCAGCAAAGAAACTCATCAAATTCCCTTATGTTCTCACGAGACACATTTACTGGACGATGACTAGGAACGCCTTGTTCTGTACTGGTCCCGAAGCAAGAATGTGGTAAGGTCTATGAGCTCATTTTTCTATTTTTAAGTATTATATTCTTGTGTCTTACCGTACTCTGTTCATGTAGAACAAGTGCCTAAACATGAAGAAAAACTGTTCTAATTTAAGATTCCATTGCTATCATAGTTCAAAAAAGCGCTAGGTGTTAATTGTGCATTTTGCCACCGCCTTGTGCTTTACTGACCAAAGCGCATGCTTATGCGTAGTTACGCACAGATTAAGCGTAGTTATGCGCAATGCATTTTGTCAACACCTAGAGCCTAGGCGCGCTTAAGTGCTCGCTTAGGCGCGCCTTTTTTAACTATGATTGCTTTGATCTTGTTTCACTTTATTTACTCATACAAACTTATTTTTAAATTGCAGGATCCAATCGAAACTCCAATGGCGCAGAAGGTATGTTCACGCATGTCTCTTTAACAGATTTGCTCTTATCAATAGCTCTGTTGATTTCAATTTCAATTGTGTATATAGTTAACTTCTCATATCATGCACATTACTAGCATCACAACAGAGCCAATAGTGTTCTTGTACATGTAGACCCGTGGTACCCATCTGAAATCTTGTTGTGCCGAGTTTCCCACGCTTTGTATTCTTTCACTGCTGCTTTGTCTTGAACTGATATGATTTGAACTGTGTCTCTATTTTGATTTGGCAAGACAATGCAGTGACCATAGGCCATAGATATATGTTTGTTTGATGCTTTTATTATGTACTAGTACTTGGCAATAGAAGACTTGGTAGTTTAATCTTGTCCACCTTACTAATGAACTGGTTCACCGAAATGAGTTTCATATACTAGTACATGCTAAACTTGTTATGTGTCTGCTTGTTTCTTCTTTTAGAATGCTGGCAGAATATTGGGGAAGAGTGCCTTATTAACGAATGGTAAAGGAAGTAATGCAGATAAGGTTCGGCATAGTGACACATCCTTGATGGTCTCCAACAAAGCTGTTAAAACAGCTAAGGAAGACTATCTTGAAGACAGCGAGACAACCCCAAAGTCCTGTCTTGGTTTAGTGTTCGAGTTACTGGCCACTACCGCTTGCACAAGCGATTCAAAATCATTGTCTGAATCAGTTCGGTTTCTTGAGTCTCAACTACAAGCTGAAAGACATCGATCAGCTGTGCTGCGACAAGAAGCAAAAGGACTACGGAAGTCCCTGGAGCATTCAGATGCATACTTTCTGGTGCACCAGCAAGCGTTGGAGGATTTTAGCACCAAACATGACAAAGCTAATAAGCTTGCTAAGCTTATTGCCAGCATGGTGGATACCCAGGATAACGTTTCTTGAGCTCTTCTAAAGTTGTTTCAGTTATGCTCTTGTTTTGCTGGCACGTTTATTTGCACTGGTGGCCGATTTTGACGGCCAATGTATGTAATATGCTGCTTTGTTCCCTATATTTGCACTGGTGGCGAACTTTGATGCCAAGTGGATGTAATATGAGTAATAGCGGTAATAGGCTAGCGCTAATTGCTTGCTTATTTATTTCCTTATTGTCTTGTTTAGTTGTTTGCTTGTAGTCATTGCACTTCTTTTCTGTGATTTTCTAGTGGCCACAATATCCTATTTTTGGTAACTAGGCCAAAATAATCATGGCAACACACGGACTGTTGTAACAATGGGCCTCCTACGGGCCATATGATCCATGGGCCTTCTACGGGCCTTAGGATCCATTGGCCTTCTATACGAGCTTTAGGATCCATGGGCTTTCTACAGGTCGTAGGGTCTATGGGCTTCTACGGGTCGTACGATCCATGGGCCTTCTACTGGACGTATGATCCATGGGCCTCATATGGGCCATAGGATCCATGGGCCTTCTACGGGGCATATCATCATTTCTCCAATCATGGGCCATACTATTCATGGACCAGAACGGGCCGTTAACAGGACAAGTTACAAAGGGCCTCATATGGGCCAAAAGAAGTCATGGGCCACACATGGGCCGGAAGTTAAAACAGGCTGGAATCATATTGGACAGCCCAGATGACGCTACTGGGCCTAATTTGGAAAGATCGTAATGGGCCCTAGGTTAGCGGGCTGTAAATGGGCTATATGCGAACATGCCATTAACAGGCTTTCCATGGGCCGGCCCGCCACCTTTTGACAAGTCAAATTGGTCGGCCTTTTCACAGGAATGGGCCTCAGTTGGGCCGTGTCACATGTCGTCGTATCATAGGCGCCTTCGGTCCAATGAGTGGATGACATCTGTCCCAACGGTGAGCCGACACGTGTTTCCTCCAGCCAATGATGATTTTACACATGGAAAATCCCCATTGGTTGGGGCTGTTAACGGGTTATCGGGTCCAAAACCGGACCTGATAGCTTAACAGCGTTCCGTTACGGTGGATGCCACGTGTCGGTCACCCTTGATGAAAGCACTTCTGTGAGGCGTGATTTATTGTCATGGAAGTGGACACTTCCGTGATGATAATTTTGGTAATGTCATGGAACACTTCTACGACAGCACAGGTATGACTATCTTGATTCTGTCATAAAATCGTCATGGATGTACATGCATGACAAAAAATGCGACCTACTGTGACAGACATGTATCATCATGGAAGTGTATTCTTTTTGTAGTGAATTTCTGGCGCAATTGCTGGGGAGATCTACATCAAGTCAAGCCATACCAAGTACCCATCATAAACTCTCCTCTCTTGCATTACATTATTAGCCATTCGCCTCTGGTTTTCCTCTCTCCCACCGCTAAAACAATTTTTGAAAAGATTTTCCTTTTCTTCGCCCCTCTTCTGTTCGTCTTCTTTGCTTGCTTTTTGTGTGCTCATTCGTTAGATTGGTTTGTTGCCATCATGTCTGAAATTGGCGAGGTTATTGTTGACAAGGATAGTAGCAACCATGGGGGGAACTTTGATGCTTTTGATACTACTAATCCTCATGAGGAATCTACTATTTTGCACACTAAAAAAATTCGCATTGGTAGCGGTAATATTATTTGAAAGGGTGTTATTCAAGATTTCTTTTCTTGTGCTGGTACGTTACCCACAATGGGTGGATCTATTCTTCACAAAACTAGTAGTCTTGCGGACGCTATATCTTTGCTCGTTGTTGAACTTGAAAGACAATTTGTTCACATGCATCCATCTATACAAAGGATTTTCTAGAGTTTTTCAATATTGAGCATTCTTCTGTTAAGCGCGCGGCTACCATCTTTCTAGCACATGACTTTAGATTTATAATAAAAGAAGCTAGTGAAATTTTTGCGCATTACAAGGTAAACGGTGGTCGTCCTCCCATAGAGGAAATTCTCTTTAACAAAGAGGACATAATGTGTTTACGATCCCTAGATCATGTTGCTTATAATTTAAGAAAGAGGTTTCCTACCGATGTTTTAGTTGATAGGATTTCTGAGCTTAATGAGGATTTGGCTATTCAGAACAACGGGTTTGGTTTCTCTCTTGAACAAAACATCATGAATTTTTTCCAAAAGAACGCTTACAATCATGAGTTGGTCATTCAATACGAAGGGCCAAAAGAGGAAACAATTCCTCTCGAGCTTGATCTTGGGGATTTTTATCCCACCAAATTTGGCCCTTTTGATTAATTTTGCTTGCAACAAAGAGAACTTGCTGATGAACATAGAGAGTATGAGATGAGCTTTCGAGATTTTCCATATCATTATTATAACAATTCCTAGATCTATTCGTGTTTTATGCCTAGCTAAGGGCATTAAACAATAGCGCTTGTTGGGAGGCAACCCAATTTTATTTTTGTTCTTTACTTTTTGTTCCTTATTAGTAATAAATAATTAATCTAGCCTCTGGTTAGATGTGGTTTTATGTTTTAATTAGTGCTTTTGCCAAGCTAAACCTTTAGGATAGGTTACGGTGATAGTTGGCTTGATCCTGCTGAAAAACATAAACTTTTGTGCCCAGTAAATAATTTCCAGAATTTTCTTGTAACGTGCTTTTGATCTGATTCTTTTTTCTCTGGATTGGTGCACAAATTTCCCTAGTCTTCCTAATTTTTGAGAATTTTTGGAGTTACATAAGTATTCAAGAGTTACAGATTGCTATAGACTGTTCTGTTTTTGACAAATTCTGTTTTCTGCGTGTTGTTTGCTTATTTTGATGAATCTATGGGTAATATCGGGGGGTATGAACCATGGAAAAGTTGGAATACAGTAGATATTACACCAATATAAATAAAGAATGAGTTTGCAACAGTACCTTAAAGTGGTGATTTATTTTCTGTTGAGTTTTGTGTTGTGAAGTTTTCAAGTTTTGGGTAAGGATTTGATGGACTATGGATTAAGGAGTGGCAAGAGCCTAAGCTTGTGGATGCCCAAGGCACCCCAAAGTAATATTCAAGGACAACCAAAATCATAAGCTTGGGGATGCCCCGGAAGGCATCCCCTGTTTCGTCTTCGACTATCGGTAACTTTACTCGAGGCTATATTTTTATTCACCACGTGATATGTGTTTTGCCTGGAGCGTCTTGTATGATTTGAGTCTTTGATTTTTAGTTTACCACAATCATCCTTGCTATACGCACCTTTTGGGAGAGACACCCATGAATCGTGATTTATTAGAATATTCTATGCGCTTCACTTATATCTTTTAAGCTAGGCAATATTGCTCCAGTGCTTCACTTATATCTTTTTAGAGCACGGCGGTGGATTTATTTTATAGAAATTTATGAACTCTCGTTCTTCACTTATATTATTTTGAGTCCTTTAGAACAGCATGGTAATTTTCTTTGGTTATAAATTTAGTCCTAATATGATAGGCATTCAAGAGGGATATAATAAAAACTTTCATATAAAGTGCATTGAATACTATGAGAAGTTTGATCCTTTATGATTGTTTTGAGATATGAAGATGGTGATATTAGAGTCATGCTAGTAGAGTAATTGTGAATTTGAGAAATACTTGTGTTGAGGTTTGTGAGCCCCGTAGCATGCACGTATGGTGAACCGTTGTGTAACGAAGTTAGAACATGAAGTATTTATTAATTTTGTTCCTTATGAGTGGCGGTCAGGGACAAGCGATGGTCTTTTCGTACCAATCTATCCCCCTAGGAGCATGCACTTACTACTTCATTCGATGACTAACAGATTTTTGCAATGAGTATGTGAGTTCTTTTTGACTAATGTTGAGTCCATGGATTATACGCACACTCAGTCTTCCACCATTGCTAGCCTCTCTTGTGTCGTGCAACTTTCACCGGTACTATACACCCACCATATACCTTCCTCAAAATAGCCACCATACCTACCTATTATGGCATTTCCATAGCCATTCCGAGATATATTGCCATGCAACTTTCCACCGTTCCGTTTATTATGACACGCTTCATCATTGTCATATTGCTTTGCATGATCATGTAGTTGACATACTATTTGTGGCAAAGCCACCTTTCGTAATTCTTTCATACATGTCACTCTTGATTCATTGCACATCCCGGTACACCGCCAGAGGCATTCACATAGAGTCATATTTTGTTCTAAGCATTGAGTTGTAATTTTTGGAGTTGAAAGTAAATAGAAGTGTGATGATCATCATTACTAGAGCATTGTCCCATGTGAGGGGGGAAAAGAAAAAAAGAGGCCATAAAAAACAGAAAGGACAAACAAAAAGAAGAGAAAAAGAGAGAAGGGGCACTACAAGAAAAAGGGCTATAGATGGGATTGACACTAATGGCGCACTAGACAAGTGGTGCGCCATTAGTATATACTAATGGCGCACCACCCTCTGATGCGCCATTAGAGTTGAAACTACTAATGGCGCACCTAGCTGACGGTGCGCCATTAGTACCAAAAAAAATTTAACTAGTGCGCCTGTCCAAACATACTAATGGCGTATCCACAGGCAGTGCGCCATTACTAGTTGTAACTAGTAATCGCGCACCTTCCAGAGAGTGCGCCACTAATGTTGTTTTTTTTTATTATTTTTATTCCTTTTTTTGCAAAACTACTAATGGCGCACTCGCACGCGGTGCGCCATTACTAGTTTAAACTAGTAATGGCGCACCGTGGTGCAGTTCGCCATTAGTATGTTTTTTTTTGCAAAACTACTAATGGCGCACCACCAGGGGGTGCGCCATTAGTAACCTGGATTACTAATGGCGCATTTGTGGTTGGTGCGCCATTAGTAAGTGGGAAGCAACAAGATATTTTGGACAGCCTCTCCTCCCACACTCACTTTCTCCCCACTTCATTCTCTCCACCGCCTCCTCCTTGTCTCGGGTGCCTCCTCTTTTTCACCTCATTTCCACCATAAATTCATTCAAATTAAGTGGTTAAGTTACCTTGTTTTGCTAGGTAAGTAAGGGCGGAAGCTATATTTATGTTGTTCTCCCTACAACAATATGCACATGCACTTTTTATGGCCTAGCTAGATCTATGTATGTTCGTGGTGTTGCATATTTTGTGGTTTTGCATATGTGTTTGTGTTTGGAGGTGTACCGGTATTTGAAATGCGATAGTTGCCAATATTTTGCCGGAATGTTGATTCATTTCCGTTTCGGCGAGAATTTTGGGATTAAGCATTCTTTTTGGTCCTATTTTTAGGGAAAGTCATGCCAAATTTTTTCTTGGTTCTAAAATATCGTTTTGCTCTACCCCGCAGGCGACCATGGTCCGCACGATGACCGAAGGCATCGTGAATAGGTTTTTGAGGTCCGCGAAGGCCGAGATGCTTCATAAGAACGAGACGGAGATAAGATGTCCGTGTCGAAGATGCAAGCTGAATAGCCTTATTGCGGACCCAGATTCCGGGCAGGTGCGGGACCACCTGCTCTTGCGTGGTTTCATGGATGGCTATCGGTGGCAAGGTGATGAGCATGACTACGAAGTCGTCCATGGGGGCCAGGCAAGAAATGAGGAAGGGCAGCAAGACAACCACCGCTGCTCGGGCGGGCGAGAAGACGAAGAATCCCTAGGAGATGATCACGACGGTGATGCTGTACACAGTCATCATGTAGAAGAAGATGCAGGACATGATGATGATGCTGGCGGAGCAGACGAAGCTGGACCATCGATGGGCTGGGTGCAGGACCCTCATATTCAAGAGCTGCTTCTCAAGCAGACGGATAACGCAAGAGCTGCCACCCGAGAGAAAGCCAAGATGGATCAATTTGAGTTAGACGCGGTTACTCCATTGTATGAAGGATGCAGGCCCAAGGATACCCGCCTGAAAGTAACACTCATGGCTCTGGAGATGAAGGTAAAACACAAAATGACCGACGCATGCTTCAACGAGAACATGTCATTCTGGCACGAACGTCTTCCCAAGGGGAACAAGTACCCGACCAGTTTGGAGGAGGCGAAGAAAATCGTGTGTCCTCTGGATTTACCGCACGAGAAATACCATGTGTGCATGAACAATTGCATCATTTATCGGGATGAGCATGTGGAGTCTACCATATGTCCGGTGTGCGGTGTCACTTGATACAAGAAGAGGAAGAAAGCTCCTCGAAAAGTGGTGTGGTACTTTCCGATCACTCCTCGTCTACAAGGGTAAGGTTCCCGGAGTCTACGATGACTGGGAGGAGTGTCAGAGATAGGTTCACCGATTCAGCGGTAACAGTTACAAAGGGTACACCACTAGGGCCGAGGCCGAATCTAGATACGCCCGCTATCTAGCGGGAGAGGGGAGGGAGCGTTGGAGGAACCGGATGAAGACGAGTTTCATCGTGATGATGCTCATCGTGATGACCGCAGCTCTCTTCTATGTGATGGTAGTTTAGATGATCGATATCGACTTGTAATGTGAAGATAAACTCGCTACTCGCGGTCTCGAGACTTGTAATATAATGTTCTATCTTTGTTCGGTCTTTTCAATTTGGACACTAATATGATGAATTGTATTCAGAGACTAATATGATGAATTGTATTCAAAGACTAATCTTCTATTGTATTCGATGAATCTGTTGTTGATGTGTGCTGTCTATATTTTGTCAAATTATACATTTTGTAACCTGTGCAAAAAACAGAAAATAAAAAACAAAAAAAACCTAATATTCATACTAATGGCGCATCACATGACAGTGCGCCATTAGTATGACAGTGCATACTAATGGCGCATCACTGGGTAGTGCGCCATTAGTATGCCGCGGTTACTAATGGCGCATCCAGTGGTGGTGCGCCATTAGTATGCAAAAGCACCTGGATATACATGGCCCCTGGGAGGCATACTAATGGCGCACCCTGGCCTATACTAATGGCGCACCCGCGGTGCGCCATTAGTAAAAATTACTAATGGCGTGCTATTAATGGCGCACCACAGATGCGCCATTAATGGCCATACTAGGTGCGCCATTAGTAGGGGTTTTTCTAGTAGTGGGGCAATGTTACTATCCTTTTCCCACACTCGTGCTTCAAAGTAGCACCATAATCTTCACGATAGAGAAGCTTTTATTTTGTCACTTTCATATACTAGTGGGAATTTTTCATTATAGAACTTGGCTTGTATATTCCAACAATGGGCTTCCTCAAATGCCCTACGTCTTCATGAGCAAGCAAGTTGGATGCACACCCACTTAGTTTCTTTTTGAGTTTTCATACACTTATAGCTCTAGTGCATCCGTTGCATGGCAATCCCTACTCGCTCACATTGATATCTATTGATGGGCATCTCCATAGACTGTTGATATGCCTAGTTGATGTAAGACTATCTCCCTCTTTTTGTCTTCTCCACAATCACCATATTCTCTTCCACCATAGTGCTATGTCCATGGCTCACGCTCATGTATTGCGTGAAAGTTGAAAAGGTTTAAGAACATCAAAGTATGAAACAATTGCTTGGCTTATCATCGGGATTGTGCAGGATTTGATTATTTTGTCTGATGAAGATGGAGCATAGCCAGACTATATGATTTTGAAGGGATAAGCTTCCTTTGGCCATGTTATTTTGAGAAGACATAATTGCCTCGTTAGTATGCTTGAAGTATTATTGTTTTTATGTCAATATTAAACTTTTTGAATCTTTCGGATCTGAACATTCATGCCACAATAAAGAGAATTACATGGATAAATATGTTAGGTAGCATTCCACATCAAAAATTCTATTTTTATCATTTACCTACTCGAGGACGAGCAGGAATTAAGCTTGGGGATGCTTGATATGTCTCCAACGTATATATAATAATTTACTGTTCCATGCTATTATATTATCTTTTTTGGATGTTTTATATGCATCTATATGATATTTTATATTATTTTTAGGACTAATCTATTAACTTCCACGATGATCTTTCTTGGACCAGAAGCAAACCAGGAGACTTAGAGATGAAGTCGAAGACACAACGAGGTGGCCATGAGGGTGGAGAGTGCGCCCAGGGGGTACAATGCGCCCCCTACCTCGTGGGCCCCTCAGAGCTCTCCTGACCTAATTCTTTCGCCCATGTGTACTATTATACCCAAAAACCATCAGGGGGCCACGAAAACACTTTTCCACTACCGCAACCTTTTGTACCCGTGAGGTCCCATCTAGGGGCCTTTTCCGGCGTCTCGCCGGAGGGTGATTCGATCATGGAGGGCTTCTACATCAACACCATTGCCCTTCCGATTAAGAGTGAGTAGTTTACCACAGACCTATGGGTCCATAGCTAGTAGCTAGACGACTTCTTCTCTCCCTTTGATTCTCAATACCATGTTCTCCTAGATGTTCTTGGAGATCTATTCGATGTAATATTCTTTTGCGATGTGTTTGTCAAGATCTGATGAATTGTTGATTTATGATCAGATTATCTATGAATATTATTTGTGTCTTCTCTGAATTCGTATATGCATGATTTGATATCTTTGCAAGTCTCTTCAAATTATTGGTTTAGTTTGGCCTAGTAGATTGTTTTTTCTTGCAATGGGAGAAGTGCTTAGATTTGGGTTCAATCTTGCGGTGTCCTTTCCCAGTGACAGTAGGGGTAGCAAGGCACGTATTGTATTGTAGCCATCGAGGATAAAAAGATGGGGTTTTCATCATATTGCTTGAGTTAATTCCTCTACATCATGTCACCTTACTTAATGCGCTACTCTGTTCTTTATGAACTTAATACTCTAGATGCAGGCAGTAGTCGGTCGATGTGTGGAGTAATAGTAGTAGATGCAGAATCGTTTTGGTCTAATTGACACAAACATGATGTCTATGTTCATGATCATTGCCATAGATATCATCATAATTATGCGCTTCTATCAATTGCTCGGCAGTAATTTGTTCACCCACCGTATTATTTGCTATCTTGAGAGAAGCCACTAGTGAAACCTATGGCCCCAAGTGAGGGAGTCCTGGATAAGGGGGTATCCAGACAGCCGGACTATATACTTTGCCGGACTGTTGGACTATGAAGATACAAGATTAAAGACTTCGTCCCGTGTCCGGATGAGACTCTCCTTTGCGTGGAAGGCAAGCTTGGCGATTCAGATGATAGATCTCCTTCTGTGTAACCGACTCTGTGTAACCCTGGCCCCCTCCGGTGTCTATATAAACTGGAGGGTTTAGTCCGTAGGACAACAACAATCATAACCATAGGCTAGCTTCTAGGGTTTAGCCTCTACGATCTCGTGGTAGATCAACTCTTGTAATACTCATATCATCAAGATCAATTAAGTAGGAAGTAGGGTATTACCTCCATCGATAGGGCCCGAACCTGGATAAACATTGTGTCCCCAGCCTCCTGTTACCATTAGCCTTAGACGCACAGTTCGGGACCCCCTACCCGAGATCCGCCGGATTTGACACCGACATTGGTGCTTTCATTGAGAGTTCCTCTGTGTCATCACTGTAACTCTCGATAGCTCCCTCAACCTTCAACAACAAAGTTCAGGGAGAGACTTATCTCCCCGGACAGGTCTTCGTGTTCGGCGGCTTCGCACTGCGGGCCAACTCGCTTGGCCATCTGGAGCAGATCGACAGCTACGCCCCTGGCCATCAGGTCAGGTTCGGAAACTTGAATTACACGACCGATATCCGCGGAGACTTGATCTTCGACGGATCCGGGCCTACATCAGGAGCTCCGACCAGTCACGACGAGCATGACTTAAATCTGCTGTCGGGACAGTATTCGGGATATCGCCCCTGCAGGTGGTCCGGACCTAAATCCGGGGCAGATTGCGTCGTTCGAGGACGGGTGGATGGACCCCGCCATGGAGGCCGCATACTCTTCGGCGGTTGAGCCGAACACAGATTCCGCTGTTAAGGGAATCTGCATCACCGGACCCCCGGACTTGTGTCCAGATGTGGGTTCCGAACCGCGCGCGCCCGGGCCCATCGAGTCCGATTGGGCTCCAGTAATGGAGTTCACCGCCGCGGATATCTTTCAGCACTCCCCCTTTGGCGATGTGCTAAATTCAATAAGGTCTCTCTCTCTGTCAGGAGATTCCTGGCCGAACTATGTCCGGCTCGAGTGGGAAGCAGGCGACGAATAAATTCGTTACCCACCCACCACCCACTTAATAGCCACTATCGATGATTTGACCGACGTGCTTGACTTCGACTTCGAAGACATCGACGGTATAGACGACGATGCAGGGGAAGAACAGGAACCACCGCCCACAGGGTGCTGGACAGCCACCTCTTCATATGATATATATATATATATATATATATATATATATATATATATATATATATATGGTGGACACCCCAAAGAAAATAATGGAGATGAGGCAACAGAAGATAACCCCTTAGGGAAGAAATCAAAGCATGGGCGTCATCGGCACCGCTCTAAGGCCCGCCATAGCAATACCGGCACAGGATAAGAAAACAATCGAGATGGTGCAGAAGAGGAATACAATCCTGATCAGCCTACCTTCGAGCAGGCCGAACAGGAACACGGGCAGGTCATCCCAGATGAACAGGCGACGGACGGATACTTGGAGGACGACAACTATATGCCTCCCTCCGAAGATGAGGTGAGCCTCGGCGACGATGAATTCGGCGTACCGGAGGATCCCATAGAGCAGGAGCGCTTTAAGCGCCGCCTTATAGCCGCTGCAAGAAGCCTGAAAAAGGAGTAGCAACAGCTCCAAGCTGATCAAGATCTGCTCACAAACAGATGGACCGAGGTCCTGGTGGCCGAGGAATACGGACTCGAGCGCCCCACCAAAGGTTACCCAAAGCACAAGTTGCTACCTCAACTAGAGGAGGAGGCCGTAGAGCCTTCACTACCAGCACAAGACGAGGCTAACCGACCACCTCGTGGCCGGGATAAAACGGCGTATCAGGCCGAATACCATCCCGCACCCCCACGCCAGTTCACTACGGCCCAGGGCAATACGCAGGACCTGCGAGATCTATTGGAAAACAAAGCAGGACATCCAAGATCGATCTATGGATCACGGGGGCGCGCCCCAACACTCAACGATGACCGTCATGATAGATAGACTAACAACAAGTTCGGCCGGGCCGAACATAACCGACCAGACATAGTCGCACTGCGTAGCGACATAGCCCGGCACAGAGGCGCCACACACCCCCTCTGCTTCACTGATGAAGTAATGGATCATGAATTCCCAGAAGGGTTCAAACCCGTAAACATCAAATCATACGATGGCACAATAGACTCCGCGGTGTGAACCGAAGACTTCCTTCTCCACATTCACATGGCCTGCGGTGATGACCTACACGCCATCAAGTATCTTCCCCTTAAACTCAAAGGACCGGCCCGACACTGGCTGAATAGCCTGCCGGCGAATTCCATCGGCAGTTGGGAAAACCTGGAGGACACGTTCCTCAATAACTTCCAAGGCACCTATGTACGACCACTGGATGCTGATGACTTAAGTCACATTACCCAACAGCCCGGAGAGTCAGCCAGGAAATTTTGGACTCGGTTCCTAACTAAAAAGAACCAAGTTGTCGACTGTCCGGACGCCGAAGCCCTGGCGGCCTTTAAGCATAATATCCGCGATGAGTGGCTCGCCCGACACCTCGGCCAAGAAAAACAGAAGTCCATGGCGGCCCACACGACCCTCATGACCCGCTTTTGCACGGGCGACGACAGCTGGCTGGCTCGTAGTAGCACCACACCAAGAAGCTCCGGCACTTCAGATGTCCGCGACTATAATGACAAGCCACGACGCAATAGACACAAGCTTCATAACAATGGTGACAACACCGAAGACACGGCAGTCAACGCCGGATTCAGCGGCTCAAAATCCGGTCAGCGGAAAAAGCTGTTCAAAAGGAACAATCCGGGATCGTCCAGTCTAGACCGCATACTCGACCGCTCGTGCCAAATTCACGGCACCCCTGACAAACCAGCCAACCACACTAATAGAGATTGCTGGGTGTTCAAACAGGCCGGCAGGTTAAATGCCGAAGGCAAGGACAAGGGGCTGCACAGCGATGATGGCGAGGGGCCCCAGCGTCCAAACACTAGGGGACAGAAGAAATCCCCCCCCCCTAGGTGAAAACGGTAAACATGATCTATGCCACCCATATACCCAAACGGGAACGAAAGCTTGCACTAAGGGACGTCTATGCGATGGAGCCAGTCGCCCCAAAGTTCAACCCATGGTCATCCTGTCCGATCATTTTCGATCGCCAGGACCATCCTACCAGCATCCGTCATGGTGGTTCAGCCGCATTGGTCCTTGACCCAATCATCGACGAATTCCACCTCACGCGAGTCCTTGTGGACGGTGGCAGTAGCCTAAACCTACTTTATCAGGACATAGTGCGCAAGATGGGCATCGGTCCCTCAAGGATCAAACCCACCAAAACCACCTTCAAAGGTGTAATTCCAGGGGTAGAGGCCCGATGTATGGGCTCCATAACACTGGAAGTGGTCTTTGGATCTCCGGATAACTTCCGCATCGAGGAGTTAATCTTTGATATCGTCCCTTTCCGTAGTGGCTATCATGCACTACTTGGACGAACCACGTTCGCTCGATTCAACGCGGTACCACACTATGCATACTTCAAGCTCAAGATGCCAGGACCTCGTGGGGTTATAACACTCAATGGAAACACAGACCGCTCTCTCCGTACGGAAGAGCATACTTCGGCAAACCGCCAATTCGGCAATGACAACCCCCGAACACCGCCAAGCGAGTCCGGAGTACCCCGCAGTAGGACCGCCGGGCACACCAAGAGCACGATTAGCAATCCGCCCTCCGCCCCAGCCCCATTCAGGTGGCATTAGTACCACGCATACACAACTACGCACTCAAAATACGATGGGCATAGGTGGAGGCGAGACGACGATGCGACCCATAGTGCGGTTCAACCGCCACGAGGCCCGCATACCCTTTTTGTTTTTTTTAGGACCCTACTTTCAGGCAGCCCCTTCAGAGAACCTGATCACCGGACTCATCATAGGAGGGAAAACCAAGGAGGCAAGAGGCTTTGCGCACGAGGGAGTACCCAGGTGGTCTCTGATTAATGATCGTTATACCTGTTTTACATACCCGCATGCGGCCCGCCCTTGGATAGGACATGTCAAATGGTCCTATTCGTTTCTGCTTAGCGCATTAATTGTACACATACGCTTTGATGTATTATTTAAATAACATCGGGAAACAACATACAGCGTCAGCTTGTTATTTCTATCTTCATGTTTTCCCTTGAATGTTTATTGAATCCGTACACTTCGGTACGTCTAGTTTTCAAGGGGCTTCTTATGGTGTCCCATAATACGGCAAGATAACTCCGAACACTTTAGACAGTGCGGCACCCCGAACTTATAGCATTATATGTATCAGCTCCGAATCATGTCTTGGGTCAATATTTGGGTTAGCCCGGCTCCCTTGTTTTGGTACCTTACATTCCGTTATATCGGCTAAGGTAGCGTAGGGAGAACTACTGCGATTATGTCCCGGTTCTTCCGGACGAGCACCTCAGTAGAGAAAGCCGAAAACTGACTCTCATGATGTGGCGAGAGCTGGTCGCTGTTCGAGAGGTTCAAAATCCTTAAAGATTTTTTCCGCTTCAGGTGAGGAATCGGATTTGTCTGATTTAGGCATGTATAACGCCCAGATTCGGCTTTCTGAACATTAGGGGCTTCGCCAAAATTTAAAATTGTAGACTTCTATGGCTAAGTGAGAGTTATAAAGCTGTATAGTCCGATTGCCTTGTTCGCTGCGCCGAACACATCCTTAAAGGACCAAAAATTTGGATAAAGAGTGTTTGGGTTTTCCACGAACACCGCAGTACTAGTTACAAGGGGGCAGAAGCCGACGACTTGTCTACTTTCAGAATTTTATAAATAGCTGCACAGAAGGTAATATTTTAAATCAACAAAGCGTCATATGAGCGCAAACAAACTCATTTTCCTATTACAAAAATGACATGGGTACATTCACTCAAATATTATGTCCTTGGTACATTCATTGGCCACAAGGTGAGAGTCTTTCATAACGCCATCATAATATTTTTCGGGGTAGAGATGCTGCTTACCCTCAGGTGGTCCATCCTTCACCAGCTTCTCAGCATCCAGTTTGGCCCAATGCGTGTTCGTGCGGGCAAAGGCCCGGCGGGCACCCTCAATGCAGACGGATTGCTTGATAACCTCAAGCCGCGAACAGGCATTTACCATCCGTTTTATAAGGCCAAAGTAGCTATCAGGCAAAGGCTCACCAGGCCACACCCGGACTATCAGGCCCTTCATGGCCAGTTCGGCCGCCTTGTGGAGTTTGACCAATTGCTTCAGTTGGTCACTCAAGGGAATCGGGTGTTCGGCTACGGCATACTGGGACCAAAACAACTTCTCCGTTGAGCTCCCTTCTTCAGCACGGTAGAACTCCGTGGCATCCGATATGATGCGTGGCAGATCTGCGAATGCCCCTGGAGAGCTCCGAATTCGGTTAAGTAAAAGAAATGTCTCCACCACATGCTTGCTCTGCATAATGAATGCCTTACCCGCTGCTAACTTCTTGGCCGCCTGGATTTCCTGGAGGGCCTTTTGGGCTACGGCCTTGGCATCTTTCACGCTCTTGAGGGCTTTGGCAAGCTCGGACGCATGCATCTTGAAGTCATGCTCCAAGGACTCGAACTTCTTGCCGAACTCCTGGAGCTATTGTTGTACCTCTCCCACCCGAGCATCTTGCTTTTCATGCTCGATGCGCTCCGTGGCCACCTTGGCTTTGGCCTCGGACAACGCTTTCTTCAGGGCCGCCACTTCGTTTGTGGCCCCTATTAAAAATGATGATGCTTTTCGTTAGCATCACCAATTTTTCTCCTCTACATGACACACGGACGGGGTATCACATACTTTTGTTCTCCTCGAGCAGCCTCTTCACGAGGTCGAGCTCTTCTTCGGCCTGCCCCAGGTCCTGCGTGAGTTCGACGACCTCAGCTCTGCGAGCAACGGCGGCCAGCAGCAACGCCTCCTTATTAACATAGACAAGTACTGTCAGACTCCTGCGGTTTTTAGTTGACCCTCCGTTTGGCTTTTATTCCCGAACACCAAACAGAGTGTCAGGGGCTACTGTCTATTGGGTGATATTTTCTCACACTCTTTCATTACTTACCTCAAAGCCTGTTAGTAGGCTGGTACAGGCTTCGGTCAACCCGCCTTTGGCAGACCGAATCTTCTCAATTACCGTACTCATAAGAGTACAGTGCTCGTCGTCAATGGAAGTCCGGCTGGATGGAGGGCATCGGCACGGCCGGCTCGCACTCCTTAGCGAGGGGCTGCCTACCCGAATTCGGAGCCTTTGGAGGCTCCGGCACGGTAACCGGCTGGGAGCCAGACTTGTTGTGGCCCTTGTCCATGTAATCCATGGGGATCTTTCTCTTCATGCACCCGGCGTCTGGGATTTCGCCTTGGGGCGTCTCCAGAATCGTCGACCCCAGCCTCGGTATCCTTTGGGACAACACCTTGTTGTCGTCCGCGGGTCGTGGGGAGGTGGCCGTCGGGAGTGAATCAGTATTCACCTTCGACTCACTCAAGGACCCATCCGAAGAGGATACCCCGAGATTGGACCCAGCCGGACTGCATATACGTGTTCGGCGTTATTACAAACTATGAAGTTAAAGTAGCACGAAAAGTATTACAGAGTGCGGATACTTATGACCTCTCACGGGGCTTGCCCCTGGGCAGCCACTCCTCCTCGCTGTAGGCGGCGGTAGTGGAGTGATCCGGAAGGGACGCCTTTCCGTTCTTCGGCGTCCTAGCCTCCCCTTGTGGGGCGGCCTTCCTTTTCTTCTCCTCCCCCTCGTCCTCGGGGGAGGGGGGTGCGCCTCGTCATCGTCAGACGAGGCGTCTGGCGCAACCTTGCGCTAGAGACCCTTCCTAGTCCCCGTGGCCTTCTTTTCGGCCTTCTTTTCCGGTACCTTGTAAGGCACCAGAACCAGCATCTCCGTCAGGAGTTTGGTTGCTAGATCTTTAGGTAGCGGAGCCGGACAGTCGATCCGCTCCACCGTCTCCACGTAATCCTGTTTTGTCAGTATGATGACTTAAAATCCTCCCACGAATATGTTGGGAAAGATACATCTTGTGATACTCAGAGGACTTACCGGATTGGCAAGGCGCTTTGCGCTGAGTCCGGGGTCCTCGGAAGTGGGAGGAGGAACTTCGCCGGTCTTGAACAGCACCTTCCAGATGTCCTTATGCATCGTGTCAAAGAGCTCATGCAGCATCTGGTGTTCGGCCGGATCGAACTCCCACATATTGAATGCCCATTGTTGACACGGGAGGATCCGGTGGACAAGCATGACCTGGACCATGTTCACAAGCTTCATCTTCTTGTCCCTCATACTTTTGATGCAGGTCTCGAGTCCAGTCAGCTCCGCAGGTTCGCCCCAGGCCAGGCGCTTCTTTTCCCAAGAGGTGAGTCGCATGGGGATACTAGATTGGAATTTGGGGGCCGCCACCCAATTGGTGTCGCGCGTCTCGGTGATGTAGAACCACCCCGATTGCCACCCTTTCACGGTCTCCACGAAGGAGCCGTCAAGCCATGTAACGTTGGGCATTTTGCCCACCATGGCGCCTCCGCACTCCGCCTGCTGGCCGCTCACGATCTTCGGCTTCATGCAGAAGATCTGCAGCCACATGCCCAAGTGGGGCTTGATGGGAGGAAGGCCTTGGACACGACGATGAACGCTGAGATGTTGAGGATAAAATTTGGGGCTAGATCATGAATATCTAGCCCATAGTAATACATGAGCCCGCGAACGAACGGGTGGAGTGGAAATCCTAGTCCGCGGACGAAATGAGGGAGGAATACTACTCTCTCCCGAGACTTTGGGGTGGGGGTGATTTGTCCCTCCGCTGGAAGCCTGTGTGTGATGTTTTCGGCCAGGTATCCGGCCGCCCAAAGCTTGGTAATGTCCTCCTCTGTGACGAAGGAGGCCATCCACTTGCCTCCCGCTCCGGACATGCTGTGGATGGTCCTACGGAGAAGGTGAAAACTTGGGCGCTGGGGCTCGAGAGTGCAAGAACGGATGATCAAAGGAGGAAGAAGGCGTGGGTGAAAATGAGAGATCGTTATCCCTTTATAAAGGCGGTGAAAAAATGTGCGCCTCCCCACTTGCCTGTTAAAATTACTCATTTTCCAAGCGCCATGATTGATGGCACGGTTGGGTTACCCATACCCGTATTGATGGGGATCCCGCGATAAGGGGACACGATCTCTGCTTTGACAAGACGTGCCAAGGAAGCCGCCTCGCAATGTGTGCGAATAATGACAGGGCCATGGCGTGATGTCACGCTATGAAGAATTGTCAACATATTAGATTTGTGGAATATTGTTCTCTCAACGGTGCTATGTGAAATTTGTCTTGCAGAGCAGGACACGATTTAAGTGTTCGAAATTTACCTTAGAAGTATTCGGAGATGAAACCCACCTTGCAATGACAAATACAATCTGCGTGCAGGACTCATCGTCATTGAAGCCTGTTTCAGGGGCTACTGAGGGAATCCTAGATAAGGGGGTATCCGGACAGCCACACTATATACTTTGGCCAGACTGTTGGACTATGAAGATACAAGATTGAAGACTTCGTCCCGTGTCCGGATGAGACTCTCCTTTGCGTGGAAGGCAAGCTTGGCAATTCGGATGATAGATCTCCTTCTCTGTAACCGACTCTGTGTAACCATAGCCCCCTCTGGTGTCTATATAAACCGGAGGGTTTAGTCCGTAGGACAACAACAATCATAACCATAGGCTAGCTTCTAGGGTTTAGCCTCTACGATCTCGGGGTAGATCAACTCTTGTAATACTCATATCATCAAGATCAATCAAGCAGGATGTAGGGTATTGCCTCCATCAAGAGGGCCCAAACCTGGGTAAACATCGTGTCCCCACCCTCCTGTTACCATTAGCCTTAGACGCACAGTTTGGGACCCCCTACCCGAGATCCGCCGGTTTTGACACCGACACCCGGGTCTCTTTTCCATCATATAAGTTCTATTTTCCATCATACTAGTTTCTGATCTATTATTTTGCAATCTTTTACTTTCCGATCTATAAACCAAAAATACCAAAAATATTTACTTTACTGTTTATCTATCTCTATCAGATATCACTTTTCAAGTAACCGTGAAGGGATTGACAACCCCTTTATCGCGTTGGGTGCAAGTTATTAATTGGTTGTGCAGGTATTCAGTGACTTGTGCGTTATCTCCTACTGGATTGACACCTTGGTTCTCAAACTGAGGGAAATACTTACTCAACTTTGTTGCATCACCCTTTCCTCTTCAAGGGAAAAACCAAAACAAGCTCAAGAGTTAGAACTTACCCATGGCGCGTTTGTTTATCTTCTTCACTATCGGGTCTTTATCTGGATCAGTATATTTGGTTTCATCCCGGCCCAGGAACAAGAATACCTACTGCAGCTTAGTTAGGAGGGAGTGCTCTATATCTGGTATCTTCTTTAGTTTCTCATTGTTGATGGTGGTGCTTGCCCGTACGATGCAGCCTATTTGATTGTCGTAGCACGCGCACGCTTTCGCAGGCTCTTTGGGCTCAAAATTGTGGGAGTTCACCTACGTGATCACCAGTCTTGCAGTGATGAGCTTGTTTGGGCACCGCATCCTCTTCGGTTTCGGTTCTATATCGGCTTCGCCAGTAGCGGTGCCGGTCTCGGCGTCAATCTCAGTCTCAGCATCGGTCTCGATGTCGGTCTCAGTCTCAGATGTGACAGGTGGGCCCTCCAACAATCGTTGCTCGTTGAGAAGGTTCAAATAGGCGTCTGACACCTTGTAGACGTTGCAATCACCAGAACCCTGTCCTTCATCGTTGCTAGCCATGTTTCTATGATTAAATCTAATCAATTAATTCTAAACCTAATAAAATGAATAATGACATTAAAAAGGTTTATGTTTTGGAGGAATGTTGATTCATTGATGTTGCCGCAAATCCCGGGCACTTGATATGTCCTAGTTTGCAGCACAAGTCATGCCGAAATTCATGGAAAATTTTGGCATGACCTTTGCTACAAAGTGGACAAATCGAGCGCCTGAAATTTGCCGGAATGGAAATGAATCAACATTCTGGCAAAACATAGGCCACTCGGCTTCATTCTCTTCAAACAACAAAAGGCCACTTGGGCACAATTGAACCACTTCAATGAAAATATATAACATGTCCGCTTCAATGAAAAGATATAATCAACAATAATGGAATATGCAAATGAACATCAATGACATATATCATATAACATCAATCTTATTTTTCATTCATATAGCAACAATTACTTTAACCTTTGCAAAATGACCTCACTAAACACTTCTCTGCCTAGGACAGAACCCAAATTCTGTTCTAGCTATTCCTCTCTCTCTCTCACACACACATACACATTATTTTCTTTTCATCCAAATTGTTTTATAGCAAATATTCCAACAATACTTGACCTTATTAGAAATTGCAAAGGAACTCCATTTTCTCTAAACCTTCTGACCTGACCAAAATTTCCACAGCAAGACCTTATTAGTACCGACACCGAATTTCTTGAAAAATATTCAGGTCCATAGTCCAAATAATTCAATTTTCATCTTAATGAAATTTGGACCAGATTCAAGTCCATAGTCCAAATAATTCAAATAGTCCAAATAATTTTTTATAGCTAAATGTTACTATTTTTGTTTATAGCCTCTATTAATTTAAAGCTAAATGCAACTATTACTTATATACACTCTGTTAATTTAAATCTAAATGGAATTACTGTTTAGGCATTTTCATACAAATTTGCTCTACAAATTTCCTCAAAAAATTGCTAATCTTTTTTTCCTAAATGCTAAAAAAATGCCGACTACCCTAAATAAATCTAGGGTTCATATGTAAAGGAAATATGCCCTAGAGGCAATAATAAAGTTATTATTTATTTCCTTATATCATGATAAATGTTTATTATTCATGTTAGAATTGTATTAACCGGAAACTTAGTACATGTGTGAATACATAGACAAAACATAGTGTCCCTAGTATGCCTCTACTTGACTAGCTCGTTTATCAAAGATGGTTATGTTTCCTGACCATAGACATGTGTTGTCATTTGATGAACGGGATCACATCATTAGGAGAATGATGTGATGGGCAAGACCCATCCTTTAGCTTAGCATTATGATCGTGACAGTTTCATTGTTACTGCTTTCTTCATGACTTATACAAGTTCCTCAGACTATGAGATTATGCAACTCCCGAGTACAGGAGGAACACTTTGTGTGCTACCAAAGGTCACACCGTAATTGGGTGATTATAAAGGTGCTCTACAGGTGTCTCCGATGGTGTTTGTTGAGTTGGCATAGAACAAGATTAGGATTTGTCACTCCGATTGTCGGAGAGGTATCTCTGGGCCCTCTCGGTAATGCACATCACTATAAGCCTTGCAAGCAATGTGACTAATGAGTTAGTTACAGGATGATGCATTATGGAACGAGTAAAGAGACTTGCCGGTAACAAGATTGAACTAGGTATTGAGATACCGACGATCGAATCTCAGGCAAGTAACATACCGATGACAAAGGGAACAACGTATGTTGTTATGCAGTTTGATCGATAAAGATCTTCCTAGAATATGTAGGAGCCAATATGAGCAACCAGGTTCCAATATTGGTTATTGGCCGGAGACGTGTCTCGGTCATGCCTACATAGTTCTCGAACCCGTAGGGTCCGCACGCTTAACGTTCGGTGACGATCGGTATTATGAGTTTATGTGTTTTGATGTACCGAAGATAGTTCGGAGTTCCGGATATGATCACGGACATGATGAGGAGTCTCTAAATGGTCGAGACATAAAGATCGATATATTGGACGACTATATTTTGATGTACCAAAGATAGTTTGGAGTTCGGGCGTATACCGGAGTACCGGGAGGGTACCGAAACCCCCTGGGAGGTATATGGGCCTTATTGGGCCATAGTGGGAGAGGCATGCCCCCCTCAAGCCCAATATGAATTGGGTGCCTGTCGGTGCCAAAACCGGCGGATCTCGGGTAGGGGGTCCCGAACTATGCGTCTAAGGCTAGTGTTAATAGGAGACTGGGACACGATGTTTACCCAGGTTCAGGCTCTCTCGATGGAGGTAATACCCTACTTCCTGCTTGATAGGTCTTGATGATATGAGTATAACAAGAGTTGATCTACCACGAGATCGTAGAGGCTTAACCCTAGGAGCTAGCCTATGATTATGATTGTTGTTGTCCTACGGACTAAACCCTCCGGTTTATATAGACACCGGAGGGGGCTAGGGTTACACAGAGTCGGTTACAGAGAAGGAGGTCTATCATCCGAATCGCCAAGCTTGCCTTCCATGCAAAGGAGGGTCCCATCCGGACATGGGACGAAGTCTTGAATCTTGTATCTTCATAGTCCAACAGTCCGGCCAAAGTATATAGTCCGGCTGTCCGGATACCCCCTTATCCAGGACTCCCTTAGTAGCCCCCGAACCAGGCTTTAATGACGATGAGTCCGGCACGCACATTGTCTTCGGCATTGCAAGGCGGGTTCTTCTCCAAATCTAGAGTACCTGTCATAGCGGACAATGTCCAGCCTCCCATTAGTGTTGTACTCCTTGGCCTCTGTGCTTCAATAATGGCCATCTCCACGTGTCGAGCGAATACGAGGAGCCGGGGCATTTTTACATTTGCCAGCCTGACCCTTTGAGCGAACCGTCTATTCTAAGAGACGGGGACCCTCAGATCCAAATCTCACCATCTTCTCCCAAGCAAGCATTCAACGGAGTGCGTCCGGAAAAATCCATTCCATCATGGCCGGTCTCCACAGCTCCTCTTCTTGTTCCCGTAGCTCTGCGCAGGGTGACTGGAAAAGGTGTTCTGTCCCCCATAGCCGTTTAGTAGAGTTGCAGACCAAAGGGTTTCTTCCACCTGCATACATGGTCCTCGTCCGAGCCGGACTAGCCACCTATAACGGCGGGGAGCAAGCGGAGAACTTTCCAAACCCATCTAGAGGGGAGCGGATATGCCTTGTCCCATATTTGCTGAGAGGACTTGGGTTTCCAATCCACCCATTCCTCCGCGGGCTCCTGGAGATCTACGGCCTCCAGCTACATAGCTTCACTCCTGCCTCCATACTGCATATCATAGGGTTCGTTGCCTTCTGCGAGCTATTCCTGGGATGCGAAGCTCATTTCGGTTTATGGAAGAGGCTATTCTTCCTTGTCCCTCATAATCATGAGGGGTCTATATATCAAGTGGGCTGAGCCGAAATATGGCGCGTCGCCCAGGCCGGATACCTGTCCGGCACTCCAAAGAAGGCATCCAAAGACTGGCCTTCGGAGTGTTTTTATGTGGACGACGTTCCCCTCCCGGACCCAGTCCGGCCAGGCCTTCCTGAGTTCAACAACGCCCCGCTAAAGAAACACCAAAGTTGGCGCCCTCGGAGCCCCCAGGAGGAAGACGATAGAGAAGTCCTCTATCTGATGGGCAGGATGAAAATACTAGCCCAATCAGGACTGACAATAATAGAAGTTATCTCAATATGCATAACGCGGGGGGTGCAACCACTTCAATATCGGGGGAAACCCATGTGGCACTTCAACAGAGAAGACGACGCCACCCGTTGCAGTTGTAAAGGTCCGGACTCCGCCATCGCTCTGGCGAGAATATTGTCCGATTTATACAAAGGGGAAGAAGAAGAGTTCCTCCCAATTAAGCCGCGGGATGGATTTTCCATGTACAACCCCCCAAGCTGGGTAAGCTATCATTCTTCATTCAACTCTATTCATTCTTGTGTCCTTTGTCACCAATCATTCATCCTGCTATTTTCAAAGCAGGAACTGAGAAGGGCCGTGGAAGAGTTCAACAGCCCACCTCCGCAGCTAGAGGATCCTGGTCGGGCTCTCGACCCCGAACTTGAAGAAGATCTGGATATATCCGTGGAGCTTGTCGGCGGGACATTCTATCAAGAAAGTCGTGACATCGCCTTGGTGGCCATCCTTGCCGATTATCCCGGGCTGCTCCCGGTGTCGAATGTAAGTAAAGCCGGAGCCCTAACTTCGGAATTATGCCGTGCATTATGCGCATATGTTGTATTCTTACAGAAATGGCCATCAGGACGCCGTGCCGAGCCCGCGGGGGCTCATCAGCAAAGGGCGTCTGGGACGGGCAGGCTTGAGAGGAAGGCGGTTAGGATTGAGACGCCGGGACAGAGGTACAAATTAAACTTGCCACGTGATTATTTTTGCTTAAATGTGACATTTTTCGTTATTTTCTGGTAGAAAAAGCAGCCGTCGGACTATATCCGAAGGTCCTGTCGACCACGCATCAAGCAGCCGGATTCCTGAACCGGACTCACGGGTTGAAGCTAGCGTGGGGGCAACGCCAAATTTCCCTCCCACAGAGGATGTGGACAGGCTTTCCGCTACAAACTCCGAAGCGGAGAGCGCCATGAATCACTGGCGCAGACGGGCCGTACTCCGCAATGGTATTTTCTCCGAGGAGGCTTTTAATGCCTTCAACTCCGGAGACGCATATATTCGCGCCGCTCAAGATGGACTTGCCAGAGTGACGGACCAGTATGCGAAGGATATACGGGTAAGAATTTTTGATAAGTATGTGTAGTAGTAGCCCCTGAGACTTGAAACAGTTGGCAAAGCTGATTTGAGGATCATTGTGTTCATAGGTTCTTGTAGAGAAGAATACCCATTTATCTCAGGAGCTGGAGGAATGCAAGACCCAGCTAAAGGCCGCAGTTGCCGGAGCAGAGGAATCCCAAAAGGCCTCTTCTGGTAATACTGACCTTGACAAAGGAATTTATAAGGACGCGTACCAGTTATGTATTCAGCGTAGTTGACGAATCTAACAAAAGATTCTACAGGCAATCCCGGAGAGAATCCGAAGATCGCGAAAGATAGTGAGCCACATATGTGAAGTCAGCTGAAGGCGGGTGAGCGCGTGCTGACGCAGGTTCTTCAAGAGAAAGATATTCTCCAAGATGCCAATATCCAACTGAGCATCGAACTGGCAGATGTTCGGGCTTAGCTTGCTGACTCCGTAAAGGAGAACAGGAGGCTTCGACGCGGCATTTATAGTAAGTGCTTTAAACGAGCTGCAGAACAGTTCGGCGAGGAAGCAAATTAATAGAGTTATGTCTGTAGGTATGCTAACGGGCCGTCCTGGAGAGGAGATGCCCGGATCCGCAGGTGATTTGCTGCAAGGTCTTTCACAACTACATGATCAAGCTCGGCAGGTGATGTAGGGTATTGCCCAGGCCTTGTGGCCACCTTCTTCCCTGCCAGAAGGCATGAGCGAGGTTGTGGAGATGCTCAAAGGAGCACGGCGACGCTTCTGATTATGGAAGATATCAGCTTGCCGACAAGGTGCGAGGGAAGTCTGGGCCATGGTGAAGACGCGATACGCCAAGGCTGACCCGAACCATATGGCCGAAGTCGGACCGGTGGGGTCAGATGGGCAAGAGATACCCGTAAGTCTGGTATATGACCAAGTAGCATTAGCCGCAAAGTATTCCCAACAGGATTGTAGGCTAGACAGCATGTTGGATGGTATAGAGGAAGAATATAGCCAGTCCAAGTAACTATGTAATTAAATGGACCTATGTGGCCCCTAGCCAGATTGAAAATCATTTGTCATGGCGGACCTTTTTGCTTCAACCCCCGGACCCGACAGTCTGAAGTGTATCCGAATACCCGCGCAGTTATGAAAAACCGGGGTGTGCATGGAAACCAGGCCTAGGGGTCATAAGTGCTTCAACAGACAAGTACCCAACTAGTTATGTTATATTACATGGATAGTAAGAAACATCTTCCAGAGAGAATAGTTCCGTTAGTGGTTCCTTTCCCTGGGTGCGCATGCATCGATGTGCATGTCTAAACTGCGAACAGAAGCACAGGAAACAAAACATTCGGGGATTCACGTTGTAATAAACGAAAACATCTTTTGTTCACCGACCGAATATTCCCTTAAGAACGCTAGCTTTCGGCTTCACCCAGTCTGAGGTACACATCCGTCTCAACTGGCAGTAACAATCGCAGAGGTGCTGCCCTTATGCCCTAGCCAAATTAATGGGAACGTAGGGCATAAACACAAGAGCCAGGCAACCCAGCATGGCCAAAACTTAAGTCATATCGATGCATATAATGGTGAAGAAAAGGCACATATGGAAAGAAAACACATATGTGGTTGGCAGGGAGCCATTAGAGTAATTGTGTTTAGCTTCCCTATAGGAAGCCCCCAGGTATAATGAGCACGCGTAGTGCGGCCGGAGCGATCAAAGAATCCGTACATTATGTAGGGCTTTATGTGAAAAAGGTAAAGAGGGCGAGAAAGGAAGAAGGAGGACATAATTGAAAGAGCGGCGATCAGGAGACGAACACTGAGTTCGGCACTAGGCGTAGAATCATTGGAGTCTGGCCGCGTTCCATAGGTTCGGCTCGAGTCTGTTATCAGATGCATTGCGCAGACGGTACGCTCCTTGCTAAGAACTTTATCAATGATGAAGGGACCCTCCCACTTGGGTTTGAGCTTGTCCTTCTTCTCCGGTAGGCGTAGAACTAGTTCGCCAATGTTATAAGTTTTGGCCCGTACTTCTCGGCTTTGATACCTTCGAGCCTGCTGCTGATAGAATGTGGAACGGGCTTTTGTGACGTCACGCTCCTCCTCCAGAGCATCTAAGTTGTCCTGCCGATCTCGTTCGGCTTCCTTCTCTTCGTACATGCGCACGCGAGGTGAGTCATGGATTATGTCGCAGGGTAGCACTGCTTATGCGTGGTACACTATAAAAAATGGTATGTATCCGGTGGTACGATTCGGCGTGGTCCGCAGCCCCCAGAGTACGGAGTCAAGCTCCTCGACCCAATGCGTGTCTGATTCCTTCAAGGATCGCACTAGTCTGGGTTTGATGCCGCTCATGATGAGACCATTTGCACGTTCGACTTGACCGTTTGTTTGGGGGTGATAGACAGAGGCGTAATCGAGCTTGATGCCCATGTTGCCACACCAAGTTTTCACCTCATCGGCTGTGAAATTTGAGCCATTGTCAGTGATGATGTTGTGAGGGACACCGTAACAGTGTACGACACCTGATATGAAGTCTATCACTGGTCTGGATTCGGCTGTTTTAACTAGTTTGGCTTCTATCCATTTGGTGAACTTGTCCACCATGACCAATAAGTATTTTTTCTTATGGCTTCCCCCTTTAAGAGGTCCGACCATGTCCAGCCCCCAGACCGCGAAGGGCCAAGTTATGGGGATTGTTTGGAGAGCGGTAGGGGGCATATGACTCTGATTGGCAAAGAGTTGGCAACCAACACAATGTTGGACAAGGTCTTGTGCATCTGCCCGGGCTGTCGGCCAGTAAAAACATGTACGGAAGGCCTTGTTTACACGAGCCCGAGCTATAGTGTGGTGCCTGCCGAGTCCGGAATGGATTTCGGCTAAGAGCTGCCGCCCTTCCTCTTCGGAGATGCATCTTTGGAGCACTCCGGTAGTGCTTTTCTTGTAGAGCTCTCCTTCATGGACTTTGTAGGCCTTAGAACGTCGCACAATACAACGTGCCTCATTTTGGTCCTCAGGGAGCTCTTGCCTATTTAGGTAGGCTAAGAAGGGCTCGGTCCACGGGGTGATGGCAGCCATGATTTCGTGGCCCGAAGGTGTTATTTCGGTGGCAGATCCTCTGATTAAATCTGATGATTCGGATTCTGGGGTTGTGCTCGGAGCGGGGCTGGTATTGCCGGACTCCCCTTCCCATACCACGGATGGATTGAACAGCCTTTCCAAGAAGATATTAGGTGGGACGAGGTGGCGTTTAGCACCGATGCGGGCAAGGATATCCGCCGCTTGCTTGTTTTCTCGGACCACATGGTGGAATTCGAGCCCCTCGAACCGAGCTGATATTTTGAGGACGGCATTATGATAGGCCACCATTTTCGGATCCTTGGCTTCGAAGTCTCCATTTACTTGTGATATTGTGAGGTTCGAGTCCCCGCGCACTTCTAGGCGTTGGATGCCCATGGAGACTGCCATCCGAAGACCATGCAACAGAGCCTCATATTCGGCCGCATTGTTGGAATTTGTTTATAATAATTGGAGTACGTATTGGATCGAGTCTCGGGTGGGGGATGTCAGGACAACACCTGCTCCAAGTCCGGCTAACATTTTAGAGCCGTCGAAGTGCATGGTCCAATTGGAGTAGGCATCGTACTCTTTAGGGAGTTCGGCTTCTGTCCATTCAGCGACAAAGTCAGCCAATACTTGCGACTTGATGGCTCGCCGTGGTTTGTATGTAATGTCGAACGGAAGGAGCTCAATAGCCCATTTGGCAATCCGGCCCGTAGCATCGCGGTTATTTATTATGTCATTGAGTGGTACTTCAGAGGCCACTATAATCGAACACTCTTGAAAGTAGTGTCGTAGCTTCTGGGATGCCATGAAGACCGCATATGCAATCTTTTGATAGTGTGGGTATCAGGATTTGCATGGAGTGAGGATAGTGGACACATAATATACCGGCTTTTGGAGCGGGAACTTGTGTCCGTCTGCTTCTCGTTCGACGATGAGCACTGCTCTTACAACCTGGTGTGTCGTAGCTATGTATAATAGCATTAGTTCGCCAGTATTTGGCGCGGTTAGGACTGGATTGCTGGCCAATAGGGTCTTTATTTCTTCCAGTTCGGCCATGGCCGCATCCGTCCACTCGAAGTGTTTGGTGCGCCGAAGAAGGCAATAAAGATGTAGTGCCTTTTATCCTAATCGGGAGATAAAGCGGCTTAAGGCTGCCATGCATCCAGTTAGTTTCTGGATCTGCTTGAGGTCTGTTGGGATAGCCAATTGTGACAGAGCTTGGAATTTTGCCGGATTTGCTTCAATTCCTCTATTGGAAACAATGAAGCCGAGCAATTTCCCTGAGCATACTCTGAAGACACATTTTTCCGGGTTGAGCTTGATGTCGTATGTTCGGAGGTTGTCGAACGTTAGTCTCAAGTCATCTATTAGAGTTTCGACGTGTCTTGTTTTGATGACCACATCGTCGACGTATGCCTCCACTATTTTGCCGATTTGCTTCTCCAGGCATGTCTGAATCATGCGTTGATAGGTTGCGTCAGCGTTTTTGAGCCTGAAAGGCATAGTGTTGAAACAATAGGGGCCATATGGCGTTATGAAGGACGTTGCGGCTTGGTCCTATTCCGCCATCTTTATCTGATGGTATCCGGAGTATGCATCGAGGAAACACAGTGAGTCGTGTCCTGCGATGGCATCAATGATTTGGTCAATGCGACGGAGGGGGAAGGGATCCTTAGGGAAAGCCTTATTGAGGTCCTTGAAATCGACACATAGGCGCCAGTATTTGTCCTTCTTTGGTACCATTACCAGGTTTGCTAGCCAATCCGGATGTTTTATATCTCTGATGAATCCGGCCTCGAGTTGCTTGGCTAGCTCTTCTCCCATGGCTTGCCGCTTAGGCTCTGAGAAGCGCCTAAGAGTCTGCTTGACTGGCTTGTATCCTTTCAGTATATTGAGGCTATGTTCGGCCAGCCTGCGTCAAGGATGCCAGGCGAAAATGTCCCAATTCTCACGTAGGAAATCTCGAAGTGCGGCGTCCATTGTGGGGTTCAACTGTATCCCAATGGCAGTTGTCTTCGTGTGGTCCGTTGGGTGGACCTGGAATTTGACTAGCTCATCTGCAGGCTTGAAAGAGGTGGACTTGGGTCGCTTGTCAAGTATCATGTCATCTCTGTCCACTGTGGCGCGCAGTGTTGTTACTTCTTCGGCCGTGAGGGCTTCGGATAATGCCTCCAGGGCTAGTGCGGCAGTTTTAGTTTTGGCAGAGTGCGATGTCCGGGTCACTAGCTAGAGTGATGATTCCATTGGGTCCGGGCATTTTGAGCTTCATGTACCCGTAATGGGGTATAGCTTGAAAGCTCGTGCATGTGTCCCGCCCTAAGAGGGCATGGTATCCGCTGCTAAACAGGGCCACTTGGAACGTGATTTCTTCGGACTTGTAATTCTCCTGTGTACCGAATACCACATCCAGTGTGATTTTCCCCGCACACCGTGCCTCTCGACTAGGGATGATTCCCCTGAAGGTCGTGCTGCTTCGCTCAATGCGTCTCTTATCGATTTCCATTTTGTTGAGGGTTTCCTTGTAGATGAGGTTTAATCCGCTTCCGCCGTCCATGAGCACTTTATTCAGCCAGAAACCGTCCAGGATTGGACTAAGGACCAAGGCGGCTAGTGCCCTGACTGTTCGGAATTGAGGTTCGTCACTAGCATTGAAAGTTATTTCCGTGTTGTTCCACGGATTTATTGTTGCCACATGGCAAACTTCGACGAGACTATGCTGAGCTCGCTTGCGCCTATTATTTGAGGCGAAAGTCTCGATGACTGTCAATACCATATTGTTATTTCTGGTGGGATGTTGCTCTGCTGTATGGTTTATGAGGAGATCCTCGCTGCTCTTTGCTACCTGCCGAAGTATCCAACATGCTCTAAGGCTGTGTGTTGGCATGGTATCCGGTGTGCTATGCATTTTGCATGGCCCATTGAGCCATTCCTCCAATACGGTTCCACACCTTGCATCGGGCTTTGGTTTTTTGGTAATTGAATCGGGTAACTTACGAGAGTTTGCCCTTTTAGTTCGGACGAAGGGTTTAGTGAGAGCCGGATTATCCCAGAAGCTTGTTTGGGTTTTCCAAGCGCTTTCCATCGTGCAGTATTTCTACACTATGGCCGCTAAGTCAGCAAAGTGTACTATGTCACGGTGACTTATAGCGTTGAGGATCCCTTTGTCCATGAAATTTTTGCAAAAAGAGGGAGATTGCGTCTTCCTCGCGACACTCCTTGACCTTGTTTATCACAAGGAGGAATCTGGCCTAGTAATGATGTACTGTCTCTTGGGGCTCTTGTCTGATATGTGAAAGATTGAATAAATCTGAGTGGGTGGGTGGTTTTGAATTTGAATCCTGACCCAATCTAAGACCCAGGGGCAAAGAAGCTTCCGAGCTTAACGGCTCGGGCTCCAGGATGTTGCCCAATTTCTTCGGCCCCCACCCGATTCTGAATTCGGGGTTTGGGTCATGTCCTCCCATGAGCGGGTGTCCGGCTCAGAGAGCTCGGAAATCCGGACATAGTTCGTCCACAAAATAGAGGGAGAATTCGTATGATGCTCTTCCACTACCGCTATCTCATGGGTGACCGGCGGAGAGTAAATCTCCATTTGGTTGGGTTTAAGCCCGATCCGATCATAGTCCGTAGTGATGCCCAGGGCAGTGATATGATCCAAGAGCTTGTTAAGGGAGAAGAGCTCCATTGGGTCCATCTATTCGGCGAGTTCCGAATCGACGTGGAGGCTATTTTTGATGACCTGAGAAGTCATCATCGGTGCGACAGCCGATCGGGCGGTCATGACGAAGCCGCCCAGCCAAAGAGTTTGGCCTATGGCCAGGCCTCCCCCAGAGGTGATGTTGTCCCTGACAAAGAGACGAGGCATCAAGCCTTATCGCGACGACAAAGTGGAACTTTCAATGAAAGCACCAACGTCGTTGTCAAAACCGGCGGATCTCGTGTAGGGGGTCCCGAACTGTGCGTCTAAGGCTAGTGGTGATAGGAGACTGGGGACATGATGTTTACCCAGGTTCGAGCACTCTCGATGGAGGTAATACCCTACTTCCTGGTTGATTGATCTTGATGATATGAGTATTACAAGAGTTGATCTACCACGAGATCGTAGAGGCTAAACCCTAGGAGCTAGCCTATGATTATGATTGTTGTTGTCCTACGGACTAAACCCTACGGTTTATATAGACATCGGAGGGGGCTAGGGTTACACAGAGTCGGTTACAGATAAGGAGATCTATCATCTGAATCGCCAAGATTGCCTTCCACGCAAAGGAGAGTCCCATCCGGACATGGGACGAAGTATTCAATCTTGTATCTTCATCGTCCAACAGTCCGGCCAAACTATATAGTCCGGCTGTCCGGATACCCCCTTATCCAGGACTCCCTTAGTGCCTCCCCCCTTTCCTTACCCCTCACTCCCCCTTCCTTCCACTCCTAGTGCAACTAGGGAAGGGGGGAATCCTACTCCCGGTGGGAGTAGGACTCCCCAGGGGGCGCGCCATAGGAGGGTCGGCCCTCCCCCTCCTCCACTCCTTTATATACGAAGGAGGGGGGCACCCCATAGACACACAAGTTGATCATTGATATCTTAGTCGTGTGTGGTGCCCCCCTCCACCATAATCCAGCTCGGTCATTGAGGGAGTCCTGGATTAGGGGGTATCCGGACAGCCGGACTATATACATCGTCCGGACTATTGAAGCGTAAAGATACAAGACTCAAGACTTCGGCTCGTGTCCGGATGGGACTCTCCTTTGCGTGGAAGACAAGCTTGGCGATTCAGATATTATATTTCCTTCCTTGTAACCGACTCCATGTAAACCCTAGCTCTCTCCGGTGTCTATATAAACCGGAGAGGATGGTCCTTAGAAGGCCGATCACAATTACAATCATACCATCATAGGCTAGCTCTTAGGGTTTAGCCTCTACGATCTCGTGGTAGATCTACTCTTGTACTACTCATATCTTCAATATTAATCAAGCAGGAAGTAGGGTTTTACCTCCATCGAGAGGGCCTGAACCTGGGTAAACATTGTGTCCCTTGCTTCCTGTTACCATCAGCCTAAGACGCACAGATCGGGACCCCATACCCGAGATCCGCCGGTTTTGACACCAACATTGGTGCTTTCATTGGGAGTTCCTCTGTGTCGTTCCTTCGAGGCTTGATGATGTCTTCAGTCACTAACAACACGGTCCAGGGGAAGACTTTTCTCGCCGGACAGATCTTTGTGTTCGGCGGCTTCGCACTGCGGGCCAATTCACTTGGTCATCTGGAGCAGATCGACAGCTACACCCCTGGCCACCATATCAGGTTTGGAAACTTGAACTACATGGCCGATATTCGCGGAGACTTGATCTTCGACAGATTCAGGCCTGTGCCAGGAGTGCCGGACAGTCACGACGAGCACGGCATAGACCTGCTGTCGGACAACGCTCGAGACATCATCCCTGCAGTATCCCGGGATCTAAATCCAGAACAAGTGGCGTTGTCCAAGGACGGAGAGGTGGACCCCGCCTCGCAGGACACATACTCATCGGCGGTGGAGCCAAACACAGGGCTCACCTTTGGGGAGGCATGTAACCCCGGGCCCCCGGACTCATATCCGGTTGTTGGTTCCGGTCCGCATACCCTTGACCCAGGTTGGGCTCCTGTAATGGAGTTTACTGCTGCGGACATCTTTCAGCACTTGCCCTTTGGCGACATGCTGAACTCACTAAAGTCTCTCTCTTTGTCGGGAGGCTCCAGGCCGAACTATGTCCGGCTTGAGTGGGAAGCAGGCGACGAAGGAATTCGCTGCCCACCCACCACCCACTTCATTGCCATGGTCGATGATTTAACCGACGTGCTTGACTTCAACTTCGAAGACATCCATGGTATGGACGACGATGCCGGAGACGTACAGGGGCCACCGCTCACAGGGCGGTGGACAGCCACCTCTTCATATGATATATATATGGTAGACACTCCGAAAGAAACCAATGGTGATGAGGCAACGGAGGATAACCCCTCCAAGAAGAAAGCAAAGCATGGGCGTCACCAGCGCCGCTCCAAGCCCCGCCAAGGCAATACCGGCACCGGAGACGAAAACAATCCGGCCGGTGTCGACGATGAATACAACCCCGATCAGCCCGCCTTCGAGCAGGCCGAGCAGGAAGATGGGCGGGATAGCCCAGATGAACAGGCGACAGACGGGTATCTGGAGGAGGACAACTACATGCCTTCCTCCGAAGACGAGATTAGCCTCGGCGACGACGAGTTCGGCATGCCCGAAGACCCCGTGGAGAAGGAGCGCTTCAAGCGTCGGCTTATTGCCACTGCGAGAAGCCTGAAGAAGAAGCAGCAGCAGCTTCAAGCTGATCAAGACCTGCTCACAGATAGATGGACAGAAATCCTGGCAGCCGAGGAATATGGACTCGAGCGCCACACGGCTGACCGGCCGCCTCGAGGTCGGGATAAAACAGCATATCAGCCCGAATACCAGCCTACACCCCCGCGCCAGTTTACTACGGCCCGGGGCAATACTCAGGATCTGCGCGATAGACTGGATAACACCGCAGGGCAACCAAGATCGATCTATGGATCACGGGGGCGCGCCGCAGCACATGACGATGACCGTCATACCGGATACACTAATAGCAAATCCGGTCAGGCCGAATATAACCAGTCAGACGCAGCCGGACTGCGTCGCGACATAGCCTGGCACAGAGGCGCCGCACACCCCCTCTGCTTCATCGATGAAGTGATGGATCATGAATTCCCAGAAGGGTTCAAACCTGTAAACATCGAATCATACGATGGCACAACAGATCCCACGGTATGGATTGAAGATTTCCTTCTCCACATCCACATGGCCCGCGGAGACGATCTACATGCCATCAAGTATCTTCCCCTTAAGCTCAAAGGACCTGCCCGGCACTGGCTAAACAGCCTGCCCGCAAATTCCATTGGCAGTTGGGAAAACCTGGAAGATGCATTTCTTGACAACTTCCAAGGCACATATGTGCGACCTCCGGATGCCGATGACTTGAGCCACATTACTCAACAGCCCGGAGAATCAGCCAGGAAGTTCTGGACTCAGTTCCTAACTAAAAAGAACCAAATAGTTGACTATCCGGACGCCGAAGCCCTGGCGGCCTTCAAGAATAATATCCGTGATGAGTGGCTCGCCCGACACCTCGACCAAGAGAAACCCAAGTCCATGGCAGCTCTCACAACACTAATGACCCGCTTTTTCGCGGGCGAGGACAGCTGGTTGGCTCGTAGCGGCACTACGCCACATTCTGGCACTTCAATGTCCATGACAATAATGGCAAGCTACGGCGCAACATACACAAGCGACGGAACAACGCCGAAAACACCGAAGACATGGCGGTCAATGCCGGATTCAGCGGACCCAAATCCGGTCAGCGGAAGAAGCCATTCAGAAGGAACAATCAGGGACCATCAAATCTCGACCGTATACTGGAGCGCTCGTGCCAAATTCATGGCACCCCGGACAAGCCAGTCAACCACATCAATAGAGACTGCTGGGTATTTAAACAGGCCGCCAAAATAAATACCGGAAACAAGGACAAGGGGCTGCACAGCAATGATGACGAGGAGCCCCGGCGTCCGAACATGGGGGGACAGAAGAAATCCCCCCCCCAGGTGAAAACAGTCAACATGATGTACACTACTCACATCCCGAAGCGGGAACGGAAGCGGGAACGGAAGCGAGCACTACGGGACGTCTACGCGATGGAACCAGTCGTCCCCAAATTCAACCCATGGTCAGCTTGTCCGATCACCTTTGATCGTAGGGATCGTCCTACTAGCATCCGCCACGGCGGCTCGGCCGCATTGGTCTTAGACCCAATCATCGACGGATTCCACCTCACGCGAGTCATTATGGACGGCGGCCGCAGCCTGAACCTGCTTTACCAGGACACAGTGCACAAAATGGATATCGATCCTTCAAGGATTAAGCCCACCAAAACCACCTTTAAAGGTGTAATCCCTGGAGTAGAGGCCCATTGTACGGGCTCTATAACATTGGAAGTGGTCTTCGGATCTCCGGATAACTTCCAAAGTGAAGAGCTAATCTTTGATATCGTCCCTTCCCGAAGTGGTTACCACGCACTGCTCGGACGAACCACATTTGCTAGATTCAATGCGGTACCACACTATGCATACCTCAAGCTCAAGATGCCAGGCCCGCGCGGGGTCATAACAGTCAACGGAAATATGGACCGCTCTCTCCGTACAGAAGAGCATACTACAGCCCTTGCGACAGAAGTACAATGCGGCCTCCTCCGGCAAACCACCAATCCAGCGACGACAACCTCAAGCTCCGTCAAGCAAGGGTGGAACACCCTGCAACAGGATCACCAGGCACGCCAAGAGCATGACTAGCAGTCCGACCTCCGCTCAAATCCCATCAAAGCAGCATTCGTGCCACGCGTACACAATTACGCACTCAAAATACCATGGGCACAGGCGGAGGCACAGTAGTGGCTCAGTCAACAGTGCGGTATCGCCGCCACACACTTCGTAACATTTCCTTTTACCTTTCAGGATATTGCTTTCGCACAGCCTCTTCAAAAGAGCGGGATTGTCGGACTTACATAGGAGAGGAAACTAAGGAGGCAATAGGCTTTGCGCACAGAAGGAAACACCCAGGTGGAATCTATTTACGATCGTTATACCCGCTTTATCTATCCGTACGTAGCCTGCCCCTGGATAGGATATGTTAAATAATCCTATTTATCTCCGCTTAATGCATTCATTGTAAACATATGCTTAAATGTATTATTCATCAATGGGAGATCATATATAGCGTCAGCTTATTATTCTTATTTGAGCATTTTTTTCCTTACAAATGTCTATTTGATATTGCATCCGTACACCTTAGTACGTTTAGTTTGCCAGGGGCTTCTTATGGCGCCCCATAATACGGTAAGACAAGTCCGAACACTTTCAACAGTGCGGCACCCCGAACTTATAGCATTATATGCATCAGCTCCGAATCATGTCTTGGTTCTACAGTTGGGATAGCCCGGCTCCCTTGTTTTGGTGCCTTACGTTCCATTATATCGGCTAAGGTAGAGCAGGGAGAACTACTGTGATTGTGTCCCGGTTCTTCCGGACGAGCACCTTAGTAGAGAAAGCCGAAAAATGACCAGCATGATGTGGCGAGAGCTGGTCGCTGTTCGAGAGGTCTTGAAATCCTTAAAGATTTTTCCGCTTTAGGTGATAATTTGGCTTCGTCCGATCTAGGCGTATATAGCGCCCCAATTCGGCTTTCCGGATTCTAGGGGCTTCGAAAAAATTTAAAATTGTAGACTTCTATGGATAAGTGAAGGTTATAAAGCCGCATAGTCTGATTGCCTTGTCCGTTGCGTCGGACACCTCCTTAAGGGACCAAAACATTAGGATAAAGAGTGTTCGGGTTTTCCACGAACACCCCAGTACTAGTTGCATGGGGGCGGAAGCCGACGACTGGCCTACTTTCAGAATTTTATAAACAGCCGCACAGAAGGTAATATTTTAAATAACAAAAGTGCTACATAGCGCAAGTAACTTCATCTTTAAATTACAAACATGATAGAAGTGAATTCCTTCAAAAATTATGTCCTTGGTACATTCGTTGGCCACGAGGCGAGCACCCTTCATAACGCCATCATAATACTTCTCCGGAATGCGATGCGGCTTGCCCTCTGGCGGCCTGTCCTTCACCAGCTTCTCCGCATCCAGCTTGTCCCAATGCACCTTCGCACGGGCAAAGGCCCGGTGGGCACCCTCAATGCAAACGGATCGCTTGATGACTTCCAGTCGCGGACAGGCATTCACCATCCGCTTGATCAGGTCGAAGTAGCTGGTGGGCAGGGGCTCACCAGGCCACATCCGGACTATGAAATCCTTCATAGCCACTTTGGCCGCCTTGTGGAGTTCGACCAACTACTTCAGTTGGTCACTCAGAGTCGTTGAATGTTTGGCCCCAGCATACTGGGACCAGAACAGCTTCTCCGTTGAGCTCCCCTCCTGGGCACGGTAGAACTCCGCGGCATCTGATATGCTGTGTGGCAGATCTGCAAATGCCCCTGGAGAGCTCCGGACTCGGGTAAGTAAAAGAAACGCCTCCTCCACATGTTTGCTTTGCATAAAGAATTTCTTACCTGCCGTTATCTTTTTGGCCTCCTGTATTTCCTGCTGTGCCTTCTCGGCTTCGGCCTTGGCGTCTTTTATACTTGCAAGGGCCCTCGCAAGCTCAGCCTCTTTTGCCTTAAGCTCATGCTCCACGGACTCGAACTTCTTGCCGAGCTCCTGGAGCTCTTCTTGTACTTCGCCCACTCGGGCTTCTTGCTTTTTGCGCTCCTTGCGTTCCAAGGCCGCCTTGTGTTCGGCCTCGGACATCGCTTTCTTGAGAGACGCCACTTTGGTGCTGGCCTCTGTTATCAAATCACGACGCTTTGTCGTTAGAATAACCAATTTTATCTATCCTTCATTATATGAGAGCTGGGAATCACTCACCTTTGTTGTTCTCGAGCTGCCTCCTCATGAAGTCGAGCTCTCCCTGTGCCTACTTCGGGTCATGTTTCAGTCCGGCGATCTTGGCCGTACGGACCGCAGCGGCAAGCAGCATAGCCTGCTTATTCAAATTCAAACTTATGGTTAAACTCCTGCGGATTAAAATTGACCCTCCGTTTGGTTTTTCCTTCCGAACACCAAATAGAGTATCAGGGGCTACTACCTATCAGGTGGTAATTTCACACGGTTTTATTACTTACCTCAAAGCCTATCAGGAGGCTGGTGCAGGCTTCGGTTAGTCCGCTCTTGGTGGACAAAACCTTCTGAATCACCACACCCATAAGAGTACGGTGCTCTTCATCCATGGAAGTGCCCCGAAGCGCTTCCAGCAGACAATCCGATGCATTGAGCGTATTGGAAGTCCACGGCACAGACGGCTCACCCTCCTTAACGAGGGGCTGTCCGCCTAAGTCCGGAACCATTGAAGGCTCCGAAACAGTGTTCGGCTGAGAGTCCGGCTTACTGCGGCTCTCACTAACACGATCCGCGGGGATCTTGAACCCCGTGTGTCCGACGTTTGGAATGTAGCCTTGGGGCACCTCCAGATCCACCACACCCTGCTCTGGGAGCATTTGGGACAATACCTCCGTGTCGTCCGCGGGTTGAGAGGTATTGGTCGTCGGAAGCGAGTTCATTGCTGAATCACTCAAGGACCCGTCTGAAGACGACACCTCGGGATGGGCCCTGGCCGGACTGCATACAAGTTCGGCGTTATGACAAAACTATGAAGCAAAATTACGATGGAGTGCGGATACTTACGATCGCACTAGGGGCTTCTTCTTGGGCAGCCACCCCTCCTCGCTATCGGCGCCGGTGGCGGAGTAGTCCGGAAGGGACACCTTTCCCTTCTTGGATGTCCCAGTCTCCCCCACCGGGGTGGCCTTCCTCTTTTTCTCCCCCCCCCCCCAATACGAGGAGGTGGAGTTTCTTCTTGTTTCCCCCCGCCTCCGTGGGAGGAATCTGCCTCGTCATCATCGGACGACGAGGGAATGACGGCCTTGCGCCGGGGGCCTCTCCTGGTCCCCTAGTCCGCCCTCTCAGGCCCCCCGTCCTTTCCGGATGGGGCGGCCTCCTCTTCTTCTTCTCCTTCCCCTTCAGGGGAGGAGTGTGCCTCGTCATCTTCGGACGAAGCTTCTGGCACAACCTTACGCCGGAGACCCTTTTGGATCCCCGCGGCCTTCTTATCGGCCTTCTTCTCCGGTCCCTTGTAGGGCGCCGGGACCAGCATCTCCGTCAGGAGAGCATTAGCTGGACTTTCGGGCAGCAGAGCCGGATAGTCAATCTGCTCCGCTGTCTCCACATAATCCTGAGGAAATATGCACAATTACTTAAGGCTCCCCCATGAATATATTGGGAAGAACCGAATCCCGTGGCAGCCTGAGAACTCACCTGAATAGGATGCCGCACGGCATGGAGCCCACGGTCCTCGGATATGAGAGGAGGTACTTCAGAGGCCTTGAACAACGCCTTCCACACGTTTTTGTGCTTCATGCCGTAGAGCCTCTGGAGCGTCTGGTGTTCGGCCGGGACGAACTCCCACAGATTGAATGCCTGCCTTGGCACGGCAGAATCCGGCGAACGAGCATGACCTGTATCACGTTGACAAGCTTGATGTTCTTGTCCTTCGTGCCCTTGATGCAATTTATGAGTCCGGTCAGCTCTGTAGGTTCGCCCCAGGATAGGCCCTTTTGTTCCTAGGAGGTGAGCCGCATGGGGGTTCCGGATCGGAACTTGGGGGCCGCCGCCCAGTCGGCGTCGCGCGGCTCGGTGATGTAGAATCACCCCGACTTCCACCCCTTCATGGTTTCCGCAAAGGAGCTATCAAGCCAGGTGACTTTAGGCATCTTGCCCACCATGGCTCCTCCACACTCCGCTTGCTGGCCGATCACGATCTTCAGCTTCACGCAGAAGATTTGCAGCCACAAGCCGAAATGAGGCTTGATGCGGAGGAAAGCCTCGCATACGACGATGAACGCTGATATGTTGAGGACGAAGTTCGGGGCTAGATCATGGAAATCTAGCCCATAGTAGAATATGAGCCCGCGGATGAAGGGTTGGAGTGGAAACCCCAGTCCATGGACGAAGTGGGCGAGAAACACAACCCTCTCGTGGGGTCCTGGAGTTGGAATGACCCGCCCCTCGTCTGGTAGCCGGTGCGCTATGTCTGCAGCCAAGTATCCACCCGCCCGAAGACTTGCGATATTCTTCTCCTTCACGGTGGAAGCCACCCATTTACCTCCTGCTCCGGACATGTTTAACTCTGCGAAGAAGACTTGGACTAGGGCGCCGGAGCTCGAGGAGGCAAGAGTGGGCAAAGGAGGAAGAAGGCGTGGGGAAGAATGGGGAACTCTTATCCCTTTATAGAGGCGACCAAAGCGGTGTGCCTCCCCACTAGACTGTTGAGAAACGCTTACTTCCCAAGCGCCACGATTGATGGCACGGGGGGATTACCCATACCCATATTGATGATAATCCCGTGATAAGGGGACACGATCTCTGCTTTGACAAGACGTGTCAAGGAAACCGCCTCGCAATACGCGCTGTGGCTGGTTGTGGGAAAACAGTTCAAATAATGACCTGACCATAAGGACATGTCACGTCGTTTAAAAAGTTGTTAGCTGAAGTATCATTCTCTCTTCGGTGGTATGTGAGGATCATTTTGCAGATCCGAACACGGCCTATTTGTTCGATAATAACCTTGGAGTATTCGGAAGGAGGAACCTGCCTTGCAATGCCGAAGACAAGACTGCGCGCCGGACTCCTCGTCATTGAAGCCTGGTTCAGGGGCTACTGAGGGAGCCTGGATTAGGGGGTATCCGGATAAGCCGGACTGTATACATCGTTTGGACTATTGAAGCGTAAAGATACAAGACTCAAGACTTCGTCTCGTGTCCGGATGGTACCCTCCTTTGCATGGAAGACAAACTTGGCGATTCGGATATTATATTTCTTTCCTTGTAACCGACTCCATGTAAACCCTAGCTCTCTCTAGTGTCTATATAAACCGGAGAGGATGGTCCTTAGAAGGCCGATCACAATTGCAATCATACCATCATAGGCTAGCTCTTAGGGTTTAGCCTCTACGATCTCGTGGTAGATCTACTCTTGTACTACTCATATCTTCAATATTAATCAAGCGGGAAGGAGGGTTTTACCTCCATCCAGCGGGCCCAAACCTGGGTAAACATCATGTCCCTTGCTTCCTGTTACCATTAGCCTAAGACGCACAGATCGGGACCCCCTACCCGAGATCCGCCAGTTTTGACACCGACATTGGTGCTTTCATTGAGAGTTCCTCTGTGTCGTCGCCGCAGGGCTTGATGGATCGTCTCGTTTTCAAGGACGACATCATCTCTGGAGGAGCGCTGGCTGTAGGCCAGACTCTCCGACTTGGCGGCTTCATTACGGCCGCCCCATTGGCTGTCGCGCCAACGATGGCCTCTCGGGTCATCACGCATAACCTTCGCATCAGTTCGGAGCTTGCCGAATAGATGGATCTGATAGAGCTCACCTCTCTTAATGAGCTCTTGGATCGCATCACCGCTTTGGGAGTCGCTACGGACTATGACCGGATTGGGCTTAAACCCGACCAGAGGGACATTAGATCCCCGCCGGCCACCCATGAAATAGCAGTGGTGGAGGAACCACACACGGGTCGTCCCTCATCTTTGAGGATGAATTATGTCTAGATCACCGAACAAAGTAAACCGAACACCTACTCAACGGAAGACATGACCCAAGTCCCGGACTTAGAATCGGGCTTGGGCCGAAGAGATTGGGTGATACTCCGGACCCTGAACTGTCGGGATCGAAACCTTCCATGCCCCCGGGTGTCAGATCGGATCAAAAGCCGGACTCAGCCAACGACACTCGCTCGGACTTAAACCGTCTCTCCCGCATCAGGCAAGAGCCCCCGGAGACGGTACACCGTTACGGGGCCAGATTCCTCCTTGCTCTTAACAAGGTCGAGGACTGCCATAAGGAGGATGTAGTCTCACTTTTCCGCAAAAACTACACGAACAAAGGACTCCTTAATGCTATAAGTTGCTGTGACATAGTACACTTTGCAGACTTGGCAACCATAGTACAGAAGTATTGTGCAATGGAAAGCACCTGGAAGACCCAAACAGAATTTTGGGATAGTACGGCCCTCACCAGAACCTTTGTCCGAACTAAACGGCCGAACTCTCGTAAGTCGACCAATTCAACTCCCAAGAAACCAAAGCCCGCCCTAGGGCGTGGAACCGTATTGGAAGAATAGCTCAATGGGCCATGTAAGCTTCACAGTAGGCCGGATGGAACACCTACCCATAGCCTTAGGGCATGTCGGATACTCCGGCAGGTAGCTAAAAGTGGTGAGGATCTCCTCGAGAGCCATAAACCAAAACAACATCCCGCCAAGGAACACAATACGGTACTAACGGTCTTCGAGACCTTCGCCTAAAACAATAGGCGCAAGCGAGCTCATCGAAGATCTGCTGAAATCTGCCATGTGGCAAAAGTAAATCCGTGGAATGACACTGATATAACTTTCAATGCCGGTGACGAACCCAATTCCAGGCCATCCGGGCACCAGCCGCTTTAGTCCTTAGCCCAATAGTGGCTGGCTTTCGGCTCACTAAAGTACTCATGGACGGCGGAAGCGGATTAAACCTTATCTATGAAGAAAACTCAAGAAGATGGAAATTGATAAAAGCCGCATTGAACAAAGCGGCACAACCTTCAAGGGAATTATCCCCAATCGGAAGGCACGGTGTGCAGGAAAAATCACACTCGATGTGGTATTTGGCACCCCAGAGAATTACAGGTCCGAAGAAATCACATTCCAAGTGGCTCCTTTCAGCAGCGGATACCACACCCTTCTAGGGTGGGACGCATTTGCAAGCTTTCAAGCTATACCCCATTACAGGTACATGAAGCTTAAAATGCCCGGACCCAATGGAATCATCACTCTAGCTAGTGATCCGGACATCGCACTCTACGCCGAAAACAAAACCGCAACACTAGCCTTGGAAGCACTATCTGAAGCCCTAGCAGCAGAAGAATTAACAACGCTGCGCGTCACCGTGGACAGGGACGACGTGATACTCGACAAACTACCCAAGTCCACCTCATTTAAACATGCAGATGAGATAGTCAAATTCCAAGTCCACCCAACGGATCCCACGAAGACAGCTTCCATCGGGACACAGTTGAGCCCCGCTATGGACGCCGCACTGCGAGACTTCCTACGCGAGAACTAGGACATTTTCACCTGGCACCCATTGGACATGCCGGGCATCCCACGTGAATTGGCCGAACACAACCTTAGCATACTAAAGGGATACAAACTTGTAAAACAGACCCTAAGGCGATTTTCAGAGCCCGAACGGCAAGCCATGGGTGAGGAGCTAGCCAAGCCACTTGAGGCCGAATTCATCAGAGATATCAAACATCCCGATTGGCTGGCGAACTTGGTAATGGTACCAAAGAAGGACAAATCCTGGCGCCTGTGCGTCGACTTCAAAGACCTTAATAAGGCTTGCCCCAAGGATCCCTTTCCCCTCCCTCGCATCAATCAAATCATCGATGCCACGGCAGGACATGACTCGCTGTGTTTCCTCGACGCCTACTCTGGATACCTTCAAATAAAGATGGTAGAGTCCGACCAAGCTGCAATAGCTTTCATAACGCCATATGACCCTTTCTGCTTCAACACGATGCCTTTCGGGCTTAAGAATGCCGGTGCAACCTTCCAACGCATGATTCAAACATGCCTGGAAAAGCAAATCAGCAAAACAGTGGAGGCATACGTGGACGACGTAGTCATAAAAACAAGACACTTCGAAACCCTAATAGATGACTTGAGGCTTACGTTCGACAACCTCCGAACATACGACATCAAGCTAAATCCAGAGAAATGCATTTTTGGCGTCCCCTCTGGAAAACTGCTGGGCTTCATCGTTTCCAATAGAGGAATTGAAGCTAATCCGGCAAAAATCGGAGCTTTGTCGTAGTTGGCTATACCTACAGACCTCAAACACATCTAGAAACTAGCTGGATGTGTGGCTGCTTTGAGCCGCTTTATCTCTAGGTTAGTAGAAAAGGCATTGCCTCTTTACCGCCTTCTTCGGCGCACCGAACACTTCGTGTGGAAAGATGCAGCCGTGGCCGGACTCGATGAAATAAAGACCTTATTGGCCAATAATCCAGTCCTGACAGCGCTATCGGCGAACCTATGCTACTGTACATAGCTTCAACACATCAAGTTGTAAGCGCAGTACTCGTCATCGAACAAGAGGTTGACGGATACAAATTCCCTCTACAGAAGCCGGTTTATTACGTATCCATGGTCCTCACCCCATGCAAATCCCGATACCCACACTATCAAAAAATAGCATACGCGGTCTTCATGGCATCCCGAAAGCTACGACACTACTTTCAAGAGTGTTCAATCACGGTGGCCTCTGAAGTACCACTAAACAATATAATAAATAACCGCGATGCCATGGATAGGATCGCTAAATGGGCCATCGAGCTCCTTCTGTTCGACATGATATACAAGCCTCGGCGAGCTATCAAGTCGCAAGTATTAGCTGACTTCGTCGCAGAATGGACGGAAGCCGAACTCCCTAAAGAGTACGACGCGTACTCTAACTGGATCATGCACTTCGACGGTTCTAAAATGCTGGCCGGATTGGGAGCAGGCGTAGTCCTGACTGTTGGGGAACGTTGCAGAAAATAAAAAAATTCTACAGTTTCACCAAGATCAATCTATGAGTTCATCTAACAACGAGAGAGAGGAGTGCATCTACATACCCTTGTAGATCGAGCGGAAGTGTTCAAGAGAACGGGGTTGAGGGGAGTCGTACTCGTCGTTATCCAAATCACCGGAGATCCTAGCGCCGAACAGACGGCACCTCCATGTTCAACACACGTACGGTTGCGAAGACGTCTCCTCCTTCTTGATCCAGCAATGGGGAAGGAGAGGTTGATGAAGATCCAGCAGCACGACGGCGTGGTTGTGGATGCAGCAGCGATCTCGGCAGGGCTTTGCCAAGCTTCTGCGAGAGGGATAGGTGTAGCAAGGATAGAGGGAGGCGCCAAGAGCATAGGTGCGGCTGCCCTTCCTCCCCCCTCTTTATATAGGGCCCCTAAGGGGGGGCACCGGCCCTAGGAGATGCAATCTCCTAGGGGGGGCGGCCAAGGGGGTGGCATGCCCCCCAAGCCAGGTGGAGGCGCCCCCACCACTAGGGTTTCCCAAACCTAGGCGCAGGGGGGCCCAAGGGGGGGCGCACCAGCCCACCAGGGGCTGGTTCCCCTCCCACTTCAGCCCATGGGGCCATCCGGGATAGGTGGCCCCACCCAGTGGACCCCCGGGACCCTTCCGATTGTCCCGGTACAATACTGATGACCCCCGAAACTTTCCCGATGGCCGAAACCTGACTTCCTATATATAATTCTTTACCTCCGGACCATTCTGGAACTCCTCGTGACGTCCAGGATCTCATCCGAGACTCCGAACAACTTTCGGGTTACTGCATACTCATATCTTCTAGAACCCTACCGTCACCGAACCTTAAGTGTGTAGACCCTACGGGTTCGGGAGACATGCAGACATGACCGAGACGCCTCTTCGGTCAATAACCAACAGCGAGATCTGGATACCCATGTTGGCTCCCACATGCTCCTGTATGATCTCATCGGATGAACCACGATGACGAGGATTCAATGAATCCCGTATACAATTCCCTTTGTCAATCAGTACGTTACTTGCCCGAGACTCCATCGTCGGTATCCCAATACCTCGTTTAATCTCGTTACCGGCAAGTCACTTTACTCGTTCCGTAATGCACGATCCCGTGACCATACACTTGGTCACATTGAGCCCATTATGATGATGCATTACCAAGTGGGCCCAGAGATACCTCTCCGTCATACGGAGTGACAAATCCCAATCTCGATTCGTGTCAACCAAACAGACACTTTCGGAGATACCCGTAGTGCACCTTTATAGTCACCCAGTTATGTTGTGACGTTTGGCACACCCAAAGCACTCCTACGGTATCCGGGAGTTGCACAATCTCATGGCCTAAGGAAATGATACTTGACATTTGGAAAAGCTCTAGCTAAACGAACTACACGATCTTTGAGCTATGCCTAGGATTGGGTCTTGTCCATCACATCATTCTCCTAATGATGTGATCCCGTTATCAATGACATCCAATGTCCATAGTCAGGAAACCATGACTATCTGTTGATCAACGAGCTAGTCAACTAGAGGCTCACTAGGGACATGTTGTGGTCTATGTATTCACACGTGTATTACGATTTCCGGATAATACAATTATAGCATGAATAATAGACAATTATCATGAACAAAGAAATATAATAATAACCATTTTATTATTGCCTCTAGGGCATATTTCCAACACTGACATCTCCCACTGGAGACACGGTCCAATACGTCCTCCAAATATTATACACTGACTCCAACAATGCAGCCGAATATGAGGCTCTGTTGTACGGTCTTCGGATGGCAGTCTCTATGGGCATTCAACGCCTAGAGGTGCGCGGGGATTCAAACCTCGCAATATCCCAAATAAACGGAGACTTTGATGCCAAGGATCCGAAAATGGCGGCCTACCGTAATGTCGTCCTTAAAATGTCAGCTCGGTTAGAGGGGCTCGAATTTCACCATGTGGCTCGAGAAAACAATCAAGCGGCAGATGTCCTTGCCCGCATTGGCGCTAAACGCGACTCTGTCCCACCTAACATATTCCTGGAGAGGCTCTTCAAGCCATCCGTGGTGTGGGAAGGGGAGTCCGGCAATACCAGCACGGATCCGAACACATCCCCAGATTCCGAACTATCTGACATAATCGGGGGCTCTACCAACGAAATAACATCGTCAGCCCATGAAATAATGGTTGTCATTGCCCTGTGGACCGAGCCTTTCTTGGCCTACCTAAATAGGCAGGAGCTCCCCAAAGACCAAAATGAAGCACCCTGCATCGTTCGGCGTTCTAAAGCTTACAAAGTCCATGAAGGGGAACTCTCTAAGAAAAGTGCGACCGGGCTGCTCCAAAGGTGCATCTCCAAAGAGGAAGGGCGGTAGCTCTTAGCTGAAATCCATGCCGGACTGGGTGGGTGATGACCCACAAGTGTAGGGAATCTATCATAGTCCTTTCAATAAGTAAGAGTGTCAAACCCAACGAGGAGCAGAAGGAAATGATAAGCGGTTTTCAGTAAGGTTTTCTCTACAAGCACTGAAATAATAGGTGGTAGATAGTTTTGTGATAAGATAAATAGTAACGAGCAAAAAGTAAATAAAGTAAATAAAGTGCAGCAAGGTGGCTCAATCCTTTATGTAGCAAAGGATAAGCATGGACAAATTCTAATAATGAAGAAGGAGCTCCCGAGGACACATGGTGAATTATCATCAAGCTAGTTTTCATCACGTTCATAAGATTCGCGTTCGGTACTTTGATAATTTGATATGTGGGTGGACCGGCACTTGGGTACTGCCCTAACTTGGACAAGCATCCCACTTATGATTAACTCCTATTGCAAGCATCCGCAAGTACAAAAAGGAGTGTTGAGGTAAACCTAACCACATCATTAAACATATGGGTCCATATCAACCCCCAACGAAGCAACGCATAAACTAGGGTTTAAGCTTCTGTCACTCTAGCAACCCATCATCTACTTATTACTTCCCTATGCCTTCCTCTAGGCCCAAATAATGGTGAAGTGTCATGTAGTCGACGTTCACATAACACCACTAGAGGAAAGACAACATACATCTCATCAAAATATCGAACGAATACCAAATTCACATGACTACTAATAGCAAGACTTCACCCATGTCCTCAGGAACAAACGTATCAACTCAAAAGGCATATTCATGTTCATAATCAGAGGAGTAATAATATGCATAAAGGATCTGAACATATGATCTTCCACCAAGTAAAACAATTAGCATCAACTACAAGGAGTAATCAACACTAGTAGCTACCCACAGGTACCAATTTGTGGTTTTGATACAAGATTGGATACAAGAGATGAACTAGGGTTTTGAGAGGAGATGGTGTTGGTGAAGATGTTGATGGAGATTGACCCCCTCCCAATGAGAGGATCATTGGTGATGACATTGGTGATGATTTCCCCCTCCCAGAGGGAAGTGTCCCCGGCAGAACAGCTCCGCCAGAGCCCTAGATTGATTCTGCCAAGGTTCCGCCTCGTGGCGGCGGAGTTTTGTCCCGTAAGCTTTCCCACGATTTTTTCTAGGGTAAGAGTGATGATATAGCAGAAGATGTACGCCGGAGGCCCACCAGGGGGCCCAGGATATAGGGGGCCGCGCCCTAGAGGGGGGGCGCGCCCCCTGTCTCCTGGACAGGGTGTGGGCCCCCTGGCCTATTTCTTTCGCTCATAAATTCTTAATAAATCCAAAATGTTGTTTCGTGCAGTTTCAGGACTTTTGGAGTTGGGCAGAATAGGTTTCCAACGTTTGCTCCTTTTCCAGCCAGAATTCCAACTGCCGGCATTCCCCTTCTTCATGGCAAACCTTGTAAAATAAGAGAGAATAGCCATAAGTATTGAGATATAATGTGTAATGACAGCCCATAATGCAATAAATATTTATATAAAAGCATGATGCAAAATGGACGTATCAACTCCCCCAATCTTAGACCTCGCTTGTCCTCAAGCGGAAGCCAAAATCGAAAAATATGTCCCCATGTTTAGAGATAGAGGTGTCGATAAAATTAAAATACGGACATGATGGCATCATGATCATTCTAATAATAGTAACAGATATAGATTTTGTCATCTGATTTCCTATGCTCAAGTAATAAGCAATTCACAATGTCATGTATGGTTCATAAACTTCATTGGGAACTAAGAAACTATAATCTCAGTCATTGAAGCAATTGCAATTTATCGTAACATCAGAAAGTGTCAATAATAAAGCTTTTCAACAAGCTCACATACTCAACTATCTCGTAGTCTCCCATAATTGCTAACACTCACGCAATACTTGTGGTTATAGAGTTTCAGCCGGACACTGAGAAAGATAGGGGCTTATTGTGTTACCTCCTGACGTATTCACCTTTAGGTGATGTCAACAATAATAGCCTATGCCAACTTACATCCAATTGGATATATGTATCATGATCTTTCAAACACGAGGAGCTTGCCAAAGGATAAAATGAAAAAGGGGAAAGGTGAGGATCACCTTGACTCTAGCATAAAAACATAAAGTAAAAGATAGGCCCTTCACAGAGGGAAGCAGTGGTTGTCATGCGTGTTTAGGGTTGATGCATGAAATCTTAATGCAAAAGAACGTCACTTTATATTGCCCCTTGTATGTGGACCTTTATTATGCAATCCGTCGCTTTTATTACTTCCACAACAAGTTCGTACAAAGCTTATTTTCTCTGCACTAATAAGTCATACATATTTAGAGAGCAATTTTTATTGCTTGCACCGATGACAACTTACTTGAAGGATCTTACTCAATCCATAGGTAGGTATGGTGGCCTCTCATGGCAAAACTGGGTTTGAGGATATTTGGAAGCACAACTAGTATCTCTACTTGGTGCAAGGAATTTGTCTAGCAAGAGGGGGAAAGGCAAGCTCAACATATTTGGAAGGTCAATGACAATATACTTTAACTAAGATGTCGGAAAACATAAACCATTACGTTGTCTTCCTTGTCCAACATCAACTCTTTTAGCATGTCATACTTAATGAGTGCTTCACAATCATAAAAGATGTCCAAGATAATATATTTATATGTGAACCCCTATTTCCCTATCACTTCCTATTAATTGCAACGATGACCAAGCCTACGTTCATCAACTCTCAACAATTTTTATGCCTCATACTTTCTATGTGTGAAGTTATCACTATCCATAAGATCAATATGAACTCTTTTGTTCTTTCTACTTCCCTAAGATCATAGCAACATAGCAAAGCCCTTGACTCAACACTAATTTTTATTATAGATAGCACACGGACTCGCTTACATAAAGATATCACAATGCAAAACTCAAACCTACTTGATATCAAAACTTCAATCTACTAGATCAAGATACTACTAAAAGGATCGAACTAAATAAAGCGGTAAAGATAGGAGTGTGATGATAATACGATATCGGGGCACCTCCCCCAAGCTTGGCCGTTGCCAAGGGGAGTGCCCATACCCAATCGATTATTTCTTCGGAGGTGATGGAGGTGGTGATGATGACGGTGGATAATCGCACATCGAGCGTAAAAGCTCCTCCAACTTGCGGATAATGGCCTTGAGCCCAGCAATATGATCCTTCAACAAAATATTCTCCTATGTGAGATACTTGTTTTGTATGCGGGCTAACTCAATCATCTTGAAAGCTTCAATCTCTGTTGGAGTGAAAAGTTTAGGTAAAGGTTGAGGGATGTCTTCTTCTTTTACCACCAGAGCTTGAACCTCCATGGCCTTCTTGATCCCTTCATCCTTGTTGATCTCTTCTGGTTCCTCTCTTTTCAACTCTATCTTCAATAGCCAAGCATCCTTGTCTTCGTTGTTGGACGAGGGAGAAGCCATGGTGCTCTAAATCTGCAAAGGAAACAGCTCGAAATGAAAACACAGGATATTTGCGTGATACGGTAGTCAAAACGTTCGGGAATATATATAATAAATTTTTACCTACCAAAATACGTAACATACAATAAAACGGAGTTCGGGAGGCACACGAGGTGCTCACGAGACAGGGGGGCGTGCCCTACAGGGGGGCGCGGCCTCCTCTCTTGTCGGAGCCTCGTGTCCCTTTCGGACTACTTCTTTCTTCCTAAAATTATTAAATAATCCAAAACTGATAAAAATTGCCATTAGAGTTGTTTTGGAGTCGGTTTACTTACCGTACCACGTACCTATGCCTTTTCGGGGTCTGGAACGTTCTAGAAAGTGTCTCTTATGTATTCCTTGGGGGTTATGGTTTCAATAATATTAGTTTCAACATTGATAGGATTACTTGAAATATAATGTTTAATTCTTTGACCGTTAACCACCCTCGGATTTGTGCCTTCGAAGTTATTGATTTTTATAGCACCAGAACGATAGAGCTCCTCGATAACGTAGGGACCTTCCCATTTTGAGAGAAGTTTTCCTGCAAAAAATCTTAAACGAGAGTTGAATAATAATACATAATCTCCTATGTTAAACTCACGCTTTTGTATCCTCTTATCATGCCAGCGTTTGACTTTTTCTTTGAAAAGCTTGGCATTGTCATATGCTTGGGTTCTCCATTCATCAAGTGAGCTAATATCAAACAACCTCTTCTCACCGGCAAGTTTGAAGTCATAATTGAGCTCTTTAATAGCCCAATATGCTTTATGTTCAAGTTCAAGAGATAAATGACATGCTTTTCCATAAACCATCTTATATGGAGACATACCCATAGGATTTTTGTATGCAGTTCTATAGGCCCATAATGCATCATCAAGTTTTTTGGACCAATTCTTTCTAGATCTATTCACAGTCTTTTGCAAAATTAATTTGAGCTCTCTATTGCTCAAATCTACTTGACCAGTAGACTGCGGGTGATAAGGAGATGCGATTCTATGATTGACATCATACTTAGCAAGCATCTTACGGAAATCACCATGAATAAAGTGTGAACCACCCTCAGTCATAAGATATCTACGGACCTCAAACCTCAGAAAAATAACTTCTTTAAGCATTTTAATAGAAGGGTTATGATCAGCACTACTAGTTGGAATAACTTCTACCCACTTAGTAACGTAATCAACAACAACTAAAATATGTGTATAACCATTGGAGGTAGGAAAAGGTGCCATATAATCAAAGCCCCAAACATCAAACGGTTCAATAACAAGAGAATAATTCATAGGCATTTCTTGACGTCTACAAATGTTACCTATTCTTTGACATTCATCACAAGATAAGACAAACTTACGAGCATCTTTGAAGAGAGAAGGCCAATAAAAACCAGATTGTAGTACCTTGTGTGTAGTTCTATCTCCAGCGTGGTGTCCTCCATAAGATTCAGAGTGACACTTGCGTAGGATTTGTTCCTGTTCATGCTCAGGCACACAACGTCTAATAAGACGATCTACTCCTTCTTTATAAAGGTGTGGATCATCCTAGAAGTAATGTCTTAAATCATAAAAGAACTTTTTCCTTTGCTGGTATGTGAAACTAGGCGGTATATATTTAGCAACAATGTAATTAGCATAATCAACATACCAAGGAGAAGTAAGAGAAGCATTGACAACTGCTAATTGTTCATCAGGAAAACTATCATTAATAGTCAGTGGGTCATCAATAACATTCTCTAACCTAGACAAGTTATCTGCAACGGGGTTCTCAGCTCCCTTTCTATCAATAATATGCAGGTCAAATTCTTGGAGCAAGACAACCCATCTAATGAGTCTAGGCTTAGCATCTTTCTTTTCCATAAGATATTTAATAGCAGCATGATCAGTGTGAATAGTAACTTTGGAATCAACAATATAAGGTCTAAACTTATCACATGCAAACACAACTGTTAAGAACTCTTTTTCAGTAGTAGCATAATTTCTCTGGGCAGTATCAAGAGTCTTACTAGCATACTGGATAACATTCAATTTCTTATCGACTCTTTTTCCTAAAACAACACCTACAACATAATCGCTAGCATCGCACATAATTTCAAAAGGTAAATTCCAATCAGGTGGTTGAAAAATAGGTGCAGTGATCAAGGCTTTCTTAAGTGTTTCAAATGCTTCTACACAATCATCATCAAAGACAAAAGGAATATCTTTTTGCAATAAATTAGTCAGAGTCCTAGAGATTTTAGAAAAGTCCTTAATGAACCTCCTATAAAAGCCGGCATGACCAAGGAAACTTCTTATACCTTTTATGTCCTTAGGACATGGCATCTTTTCAATAGCATCAACTTTGGCTTTATCAACTTCAATACCTCTCTCGGAGATCTTGTGCCCCAAGACAATGCCTTCATTAACCATAAAGTGACACTTTTCCCAGTTAAGGACGAGACTAGTGTCCTCGCATCTCTGCAAAACTCGATCAAGGTTGCTCAAACAATCATCCAAAGAGTATCCATAGACGGAGAAGTCATCCATGAATACCTCACAAATCTTTTCATAAAAATCAGAAAATATAGCCATCATGCATCTTTGAAAGGTAGCTGGTGCATTACATAAACCAAAAGGCATACGTCTATAAGCAAAAGTACCAAAAGGGCAAGTAAAAGTAGTTTTCGATTGATCCTTCATGGACACAGGTATTTTAGAGAAGCCGGAATAACCATCTCGAAAGCAAAAATGTGTGTCGGAGTAATGGGCCACGGGTAGGCTAACCCGAGCCCCAGGACATTTCAAGACATCGGGGCAGGACGCGCCCCTCAGGCCGAGTCCCAGGGGCGACTCCAAGATATGCCGAGTCCCAGGCGGCGACTCCCAGATAAGCCGACCCCAAGCTGGCGACTACCAGGGAGGCTGACTGTGGAGAGTCGGCCCAAGACTCCTCCCTTATCCCGAAGTACGACGCGGGGTACGGTCACGGCATCGCCGTCTCCCCCCCTATTTACGAAGGGTCGGCATGGCTACAGTGAGCCGTACCGCTGGAAGATCTCCGGCGAGATGCGGCACTGTTGCCATGCCTGCCCTGATCTCAGCCACAGTACGCAGTACACAGTGCCCACGATGCCGGCCTGTATGACTCGAAGGCGGTGGGGCCGCCTGTCAGTGGGTGGGCCGAAGGCGGCCTGGGCAACCCGAAGACGGACCTGTGGGAGTCGGCCTCCCTGGAGTCGGCCGACTCCCCCCGGGGCCCCACGAGCCATTAATCAGATGAGATGGGGAATGGTGACAGTGATCGCCCGATAGACGGCGGCACTGTTGCCACGACCCGATGACCGAGCCTGCGTCATCAGGAGTGCCGCTACAGTATCAAGCCTGTCCGCGGGACCCGCTAGTCGGTGGGCCCCAGAAGCCGGCAGGAAGGACGGCGGCCTGAGAGACAGACGGTTGGGACCCGCGCCCAGCCGGATTACTATTGTACCCCTGGGGGGTAGGCCTATATAAACCCCTCAGGGCACCCATGCAAAGGGTTCAGACCGAGAGAGGGAGATAGCCCAGGGAGGAGAGAGCTAGCCTTGCCCTCTCCTACCTCCCGAAACAGCTCCAGGAGCACCATTGTAGTCACTTTGCTTTAGTGATCATGCGGAGACCCTGCAGAGCAGCAGTAGGGGTGTTATCTCCTAGGAGAGCCCTGAAGCTGGGTAAGTTCCGCCGGCATGCATGTCTTCGCCTCATCCCGCTTCCAGGCACCGGCGACGTTCTACTCGCTCCCCCCATGATAAGCCATCCTTTGGCATATGTCGTATCCAACCCCCGACAATGTGTGTGTTTGGATAGCCTTTCTATCATTTGATCAATAAAAGGTAAAGGGTAATGATCTTTCTTAGTAGCTTTATTTAACTTACGGAAATCAATTACCATCCTATAGCCTGTAATAATTCTTTGCGGGATCAATTCATCTTTATCATTAGGAACAATGGTAATACCTCCCTTTTTAGGGACACAATGGACATGGCTTACCCATTCAATATCAGCAACAGGATAAATAATACATACTTCAAGGAGTTTTACAATCTCCTTTCTTACCACTTCCTTCATTTTGGGGTTTAATCGTCTTTGAGGATCTCTAACTGGTTTGGCATCTTTCTCCACTGAAATTTTGTGTTGACATAATGTGGGACTAATGCCCTTAAGATCGTCCAGAGTATATCCAATAGAAGCTCGGTGCTTCTTCAGAGTTTTCAATAATCTTTCTTCTTCTTTCTCTGAAAGGTTAGCACTAATAATAACAGGATATATTTATTTTTCATCAAGATAAGAATACTTGAGATTATCAGGTAAGGGTTTGAGTTCGAACACGGGATCACCCTTGGGTGGAGGGGGATCCCCAAGAATTTCAACGGGAAGGTTATGTTTTAGCATAGGTTCTTGTTTAAGGATCACTTGATCTATTTCTTCCCTTTCCTTCACAAACATATCGTTTTCATGGTCTAACAAATATTGTTCTAACGGATCAGTTGGAGGAACAACAATGGAAGCAAGAGCAATAGTTTCATCCTTACTAGGTGGTTCCCTCTCATGAGGTTGTCTACTAAACTTAGCGAAATTAAACTCATGAGACATACCATCTATGCCAACAGTGACAATATTCTTTTCACAATTAATCTTAGCACTAGCAGTATTCAAGAAGGGTCTACCAAAAATAATTGGACAAAAATGATCTTGTGGGGAACCAAGAACAAGAAAATCAGCAGGGTATTTAATCTTCCCACACAAGACTTCAACATCGCTAACAATCCCAATAGGTTTAATGGTGTCCCTATTAGCAAGCTTAATAGTAACATCAATGTGTTCTAATTCAATAGGTGCAATATTGTGCATAATTTATTTATAAAGATCATAAGGTATCGCATTAGCACTAGCACCCATATCACATAAGCCATGAAAACAATGATCTCCTATTTTAACAGAAATAACAGGCGTGCCTACAACAGGTCTACGTGTCTTAGTATCGGGTCTAGCAATATTAGCAGTTTCACCCAAGAAAGAGATAACAAGCCCAACTAAGTTCTCATCCAAGAGATCTTTAATCATAGCAATACCAGGTTCAACATTAATTTGCTCAGGAGGTGTACAACTCTTAGTATTACTCTTACGAACAACAGTCGAAGCTTTAACATAAGCAGTAGGAATAATAGGATCACTATATGTAATAGTCTTTTCTTCGACTGTAATAGGTGCAACTACTTTCACTTCAATAGGAGGATTATATTTAAACCACTTCTCTTTAGGGAGATCAACGTGAGTAGCAAAAGTTTCACAAAAAGTAGCTACTATCTCAGAGTCAAGTTCATACTTAGAGCTAAGTCCACGCAAAGCATCAGTATCCATAAAAGATTTAACACAATCGAACTTAGGTGTCATACCTAACTCCTTACCATCGTTGGAACCCCAATCTTCAGAGTTGCGTTCAATTCTTTCCAATAAGTCCCATTTGAAATCAATAGTCTTCAGCATATAGGAACCAGCACAGGAAGTATCGAGCAAGTTGCGACTATCAAGAGAAAGCCGAGCATAAAAATTCTGAATAATCATTTCCCGAGAGAGCTCATGATTGGGGCATGAATATAACATTGACTTAAGCCTCCCCCAAGCTTGAGCGATGCTTTCTCCTTCACGAGGCCAGAAATTATATATGTAATTACGATCACGATGAACAAGATGCATAGGATAGAACTTCTGGTGAAATTCCAACTTCAGCCGCTTATAATTCCAAAATCTTGCATCATCACATAGCCTATACCATGTCATTGCATCTCCCTTCAAAGATAAAGGGAAGACCTTCCTTTTGATAACATCATCGGGGATACCTGCAAGCTTAAATAATCCACAAACTTCATCCACAAAGCTAAGGTGTAAATCGGGATGCAATGTTCCGTCTCCTGCAAAGGGATTAGCTAGTAGTTTTTCTATCGTACCCGAAGGAATCTCAAAGTGAATATTTTCATAAGGTTCAGTAGGTTGAGGAGCATCTCTTTGCTCTTCTGGTTGGGGTGAAGATACCCCAAACAAGCCCCTCAAAGGATTAGTTTCCATAGTGTCAAGTAACAAAAAATTTCAGCACACTATATAAATGTTTCCTTACCAAGTTCCACTCACCAAAAGCGCGACACTCCCCGGAAACGGCACCAGAAAAGATTCTTGATGACCCACAAGTGTAGGGTATCTATAGTAGTCCTTTCGATAAGTAAGAGTGTCAAACCCAACGAGGAGCAGAAGGAAATGATAAGCGGTTTTCAGTAAGGTTTTCTCTGCAAGCACTGAAATAATAGGTGATAGATAGTTCTGTGATAAGATAAATAGTAAGAAGCAAAAAGTAAATAAAGTAAATAAAGTGCAGCAAGGTGGCCCAATCCTTTATGTAGAAAAGGATAAGCCTGGACAAATTCTAATAATGAAGAAGGAGCTCCTGAGGACACATTGGGAATTATCATCAAGCTAGTTTTCATCATGTTCATAAGATTCGCGTTCGGTACTTTGATAATTTGATATGTGGGTGGACCGGCACTTGGGTACTGCCCTAACTTGGACAAGCATCCCACTTATGATTAACCCCTATTGCAAGCATCCGCAACTAAAAAAAGGAGTATTAAGGTAAACCTAACCACAACATTAAACATATGGGTCCATATCAACCCCTAACGAAGCAACGCATAAACTAGGGTTTAAGCTTCTGTCACTCTAGCAACCCATCATCTACTTATTACTTCCCTATGCCTTCCTCTAGGCCCAAATAATGGTGAAGTGTCATGTAGTCGACGTTCACATAACACCAATAGAGGAAAGACAACATACATCTCATCAAAATATCGAACGAATACCAAATTCACATGACTACTAATAGCAAGACTTCACCCATGTCCTCAGGAACAAACGTAACTACTCACAAAGCATATTCATGTTCATAATCAGAGGAGTAATAATATGCATAAAGGATCTGAACATATGATCTTCCACCAAGTAAACCAATTAGCATCAACTACAAGGAGTAATCAACACTACTAGCAACCCACAGGTACCAATTTGTGGTTTTGATACAAGATTGGATACAAGAGATGAACTAGGGTTTTGAGAGGAGATAGTGCTGGTGAAGATGTTGATGGAGATTGACACCCTCCCGATGAGAGGATCGTTGGTGATGATGTTGGTGATGATTTCCCCCTCCCGGAGGGAAGTGTCCCCGGCAGAACAGCTCCGCCAGAGCCCTAGATCGATTCCGCCAAGGTTCCGCCTCGTGGTGGCGGAGTTTTGTCCCGTAAGCTTGCCAACGATTTTTCCAGGGTAGGAGTGATGATATAGCAGAAGATGGATGCCGGAGGCCCACCAGGGGGGCCCGGGAGATAGGGGGCCGTGCCCTACAGGGGGGCGCCCCCCTGTCTCCTGGACAAGGTGTGGGCCCCCTGGCCTATTTCTTTCGCTCATAAATTCTTAATAAATCCAAAAAGTTGTTTCGTGGAGTTTCAGGACTTTTGGAGTTGTGCAGAATAGGTTTCCAACGTTTGCTCCTTTTTCAGCCAGAATTCCAGCTGCTGGCATTCCCCTTCTTCATGGTAAACTTTGTAAAATAAGAGAGAATAGCCATAAGTATTGAGATATATTGTGTAATGACAGCCCATAATGCAATAAATATTGATATAAAAGCATGATGCAAAATGGACGTATCAGCGGGCACCACGCCGCGGCTCGAGCACCAGTCAGCAAAGCCTTCCGTACAGGTTTCTATTGGCCGACGGCCCGAGCAGACGCACAGGACCTTGGTCAACACTGCGTCGGTTGCCAGCTCTTTGCCAATCAGAGTCATATCCCCATAACTTGGCCCTTCGCGGTCTGGGGGCTGGATATGGTTGGACTCCTTAAAGGGGGAAGCCACAAGAAAAAATACTTATTGGTCATGTAGACAAGTTCACCAAATGGATAGAAGCCAAACCAGTTAAAACAACCAAATCCGGACCAGTAATAGACTTCATATCCGGGGTCGTACACCGGTATGGTGTGCCCCATAGCATCATCACCGATAATGGCTCAAATTTCACAGCCGATGAAGTGAAATCTTGGTGCGGCAAAATGGGCATTAAGCTCGACTATGCTTCCGTCTACCATCCTCAAATAAATGACCAGGTCGAACAGGCAAATGGTATCATCATGAGCGGCATCAAACCCAGACTAGTGCGATCCTTGACAGAGTCGGATACTAATTGGGTCGAGGAGCTCGACTCCATGCTTTCGGGGCTGCGGACCACGCCGAATCGCACCACCGGATACACACCATTTTTTATGGTGTATGGTGCGGAAGCAGTACTACCTTGCGACATAATACATGATTCGCCATGCGTACGCATGTACGAAGAGAAGGAAGATGAGTTAGATCGGCAGGATAACATGGATGCCCTAGAGGAGGAGCACGATGTCGCTAAGGCCTGTTCCGCATTCTATCAGCAACAGGCTCGACGATACCAAAGCAGAGAAGTGCGGGCCAAAACTTATAATATTGGCGAGCTCGTCCTACGCTTATCGGAGAAGAAGAAGGACAAGCTCAAACCCAAGTGGGCAGGTCCCTTCGTCATTGACGAAGTTCTCACCGGAGGAGCGTACCGCTTACGTAATGCGTCTGATAACAGACTCGAGCAGAACCCATGGAACGCGGCCAGACTCCGGAGATTCTACGCCTAGCACCGAACTCAGTGTTTGTCTCCTTACCTCCCCCTTTTTTAATTATGCTCCCCCTTTTTCCTTTATCGATCTTTTTCTCTTCACACAAAGTATTTAATATAGTGCGGACTCCCGTATTATTCCGGCTGCACTATGTGTGTAAGCAATACCTGGGGGCTTCCTATACGGAAGCTAAACATAACTTACTCTAAAAGGCTTTCTTGCCCATCACACATGTATTTTCCATGTGTGCCTTTTCTTCACCATTATATGCATCGATATGACTTAAGACATGGCCAAGCACCTCTACGATTGTTACTGTCGGTTCAGCCGGATGTGTACTTCAGACTGGGTGAAGCTGAAAGCTAGTTTCCTTAAGAGAATATTCGATCAGTGAACAAAACATGTCTTCGTTTATTATAACATAAATCCCCAGAAGTTTTGTATCCTGCGCCATGGTTCGCAGTTCGGACATGTGCCTTGTCGCATGCCTACCCAGGGAAAGGAACCCTTAACGGAACTATTCTCCCTGGAAGATGTTTCTTACTATCCATGTAATATAACATAACTAGTTGGGTACTTGTCTGTTCAAGCACTTATGACCCCTACGCCTGGTTTCCACGCATACTCCGGTTTTGTATAACCGAGCGGGCATTCGGACACACCCTGGACTATAGGATCCGGGGGCTAAAGTGAAAAGGTCCGCCATGACAAATGATTTTAATCCGGCTAGGGGCTACTTATGTCCATTGAATTACACAGTCACTTGGACTGACCATATTCCTCCTCTATACCATCCAACAGGCTATCTAGCTTACAATCCTGTTGAGAATACTTTGCGGCTAACACCACCTGGTCATATACCAGACTCCCAGGAATTTCTTGCCCATCTGGCCTTGCTGGTCCGACTTTGGCCATATGGTTCGGGTCCATCTTGTTGTAGCGCGTCTTCACCATAGCCCATGCTTCCCTTGCACCCTGCCGGTAGGCTAAAATCTTCCACAGCCGGAAGCGCCGCCGTGCTCCTTGAAGCATGTCCACAAGCTCCCCCATGCCATTCGGCAGGAAGCTTGATGGCCACAAGGCCTGCGCTACGCCATGCATCACCTGCCGAGCTCGCTCGTGCAGCTGCGAGAGGTCTTGCAATAAATCACCTGCAGATGCGGGCATCTCCTCCTTAGGGCGACCGGTCAGCATTCCTGCAAGAAAAACTCTTTCAATATACTCCCTCGCCGAACTATGCTACAGTTCGTCTAGGCACTTACCATAAATGCCGCGGCGAAGCCTTTTGTTCTCCTTCACGGAGTCCGCCAGCTATGCACGGACGTCTTTCAATTCCATGTCCAGCCGAACATTGGCATCTAGGAGAGTATTCTTGTCCTGCTTAAATTGTGTAAGAATGCGCTCGGCAGCTTTTAGTTGCCTCTGGAGATGCGACTCGTCATCCCTCCCGCCCTCCGGATTTACTCTGGGGTTATCTGCAGAATTTTTTGTTAAATTAGTCATACCAGCCAGTTGCTAACTAGTACATTTTCGTACAATTGAGATAAATGTTACCATATGAGGCCTTCTGGGATTCCTCTAGCTTGGCAACTGTGGCCCTCAGTTGGGTCTTGCACTCCTCTAGCTCCCGGGACAATTGCTCATTCTTATCTACAAGAACCTGCGCATAAATTGATACTTAAAACTGTTGTGCCAACCGTTTCACATCTCAAGGGCTACTGCTATACATGCTTATCAAACTTTCTTACCCGTATGTCTTTGGTATACTGGTCCGTCGCTCGGGCGAGTCTGCCTTGAGCAGCTCGGATGTATGCGTCTCCCGAATGGAAAGCATTAAATGCCTCTTCGAAAAAGATGTTGTTGCGAAGCACGGCCCATCGACGCTAGTGATTCATGGCGCTCTCTACTTCGAAATTCGTGGCAGAGAGCATGTCTACGTCCTCTGTCGGAGGACTATGCGGCATCGGCCCTACGTCCGCCTCCTCTCTCAAAGTCGGGTTTGGAGCCCGACTGGTGGAGGCATGGTTGGCAGGATCCCCGGATATAGTCCGGATACTCCTCTTCCTGCCAGGATGCAAAGGGCGATGTTATACTTAAAATAACAATAATTACATGACAGGTTGTTTCCTTACCTCTGTAGAGGTGTGTCGGCACTAATCGCCTTCCTCTTGAGCCTACCCAATCCGGACGCTTGTGGCTGACGGGTCCCTAGGGGCTTGGCCCTGCGCTCCAAACGTCGCCTCTGCAAAAACATGGCGCTTCAGGGATAAGGCGTGACATCAGGAAAGAGTCCTCTTCGGAGGATCGAGTCTTCGGCTGGCTTACACGCGACGAAGGTAGAAGTCCGGGATAATCAGCAGTAATAGCCAGTAGGGCGCCGTCACGGCTCGCCCGATGAAATATTCCGTCGACAAGCTCCACGGCCGCATCCGGGTCTTCTTAAAGTTCTGGATCAAGGGGCCTTTCGGGGTCCTCTGGCTGCGGGGAGGGGCTGGAGATTACTTCTATGATCCTCCCTAGTTCCTGCTCGTAAATATCAAAGCAGGTAACCTTAGCAAAGAACGCCACAATAACTAAAGCGACAAAATAAGTGACGACTTACCCAGTTTGGGGGATTATACATGGAGAATCCGTCCCGCGGTTTGATATGGAGGAAGTCTTCCTCTTCTCCTTTGTATAGGTCAGACAGTATCCTTGCCAGAGCGGTGGCGGAGTCCGGACCCTTACGGCCACAACGGGTGGCATCGTCTGTCCTGTTGAAATGCCACATGGAATTGCCCCGATATTGAAGCGGCTGCACTCCCTGCATCATGCATATTGCCATGACCTCGACTGTCGTCAGTCCGGACTTGGCCAGTAACTTTATCTTGTTCATCAGGAAATGTATTTCCATGGTATCCTCTTCTTGGGGGCCTCGGGGGCGCCAGCTTAGGCGTGCCCTCTGAGGGGCGTTACTGAACTTGGTGAGTCCTGTCTGGACTGGATCCGGAAGGGGAGCATCGTCAATATAAAACCACTCTCAAGCCCAGTTCTGTGGTGCCTTCTTGGGCATACCGGATAGGTATCCGGTCTCAGCGATATGCCATACTTCGGCCCCACCCACTTGACATAGGGACTCTCCCTGGTTGCGGGGGACAAGGCAGAACAGCTTCTTCCACAAACTGAAATGAGCCTCACAGCCTAGAAATAGCTCACAAAGGGCGACATACCCTGCTATATGTAGTACGGAGGCTGGGGTAAAATTGTGCAACTGGAGGCCATAGAACTCTAGGAGCCCACGAAGGAATGGATGAATAGGAAACCCGACGCCCCTTAATAGATGCGGAATGAGGCATATTCGCTCCTCTGGAGACGGATTAGGGGATCTCTCCGCTTGTTCTCCGCCGTCATAGGTGGCTATTCTAGCTCGGACGGGGACCATGAACGCCGGTGGGAGAAGCCCTTGGGTTTGTAACTTTATCAAACGGCTATGAGAAACTGAACACTCTCCCCAGTTCCCCTGCTTGGGGCAAGGGGAGCGAGCAGAAGAGCTGCGACGACCGGCCATGTTGGGTTGGTTTTTTCCGGGCGCTCTGTTGGATGCTTGCTCGAGGGGGGAGAGTGAGGTTTGGATCTGGGAATCCCCGTCTCTTCAAATAGATGGTTAGCCCGAAGGACCAGGGGTGGCAAATGCAAAAATGCCTCGACTCCTCGCATTCGCTCGACACGTGGAAACGGTCATTATTGAGGCACTGAAGCCGAGGAGTACAACATAGATGAGATGCCGAACACTGTTCGTCATGATAGGTACATTGGAGTATTCGGAGAAGAAACCCGCCTTGCAATGCCGAAGACAAGACTGCGCGCCGGACTCATCGTCATTGAAGCCTGGTTCAGGGGATACTGAGGGAGTCCTGGATTAGGGGGTATCCGGACAGCCAGACTATATACATCGTCCGGACTATTGAAGCGTAAAGATACAAGACTCAAGACTTCGGCTCGTGTCCGGATGGTACTCTCCTTTGCGTGGAAGACAAGCTTGGCGATTCAGATATTATATTTCCTTCCTTGTAACCGACTCCATGTAAACCCTAGCTCTCTCCGGTGTCTATATAAACCGGAGAGGATGGTCCTTAGAAGGCCGATCACAATTACAATCATACCATCATAGGCTAGCTCTTAGGGTTTAGCCTCTACGATCCCGTGGTAGATCTACTCTTGTACTACTCATATCTTCAATATTAATCAAGCAGGAAGTAGGTTTTTACCTCCATCGAGAGGGCCTGAACCTGGGTAAACATTGTGTCCCTTGCTTCCTGTTACCATCAGCCTAAGACGCGCAGATCGGGAACCCCTACCCGAGATCCGCCGGTTTTGACACCAACAGTAGCCCCTGGGTATTCGATACTTGTTCGCTTGCTAAGATTAGTAACTCAAAACAGGAGTTATAGAATAAATAGAGACTAGTTAAGGATGAAGTGAAGATGTATGTTGGAAGTAGTTCCAAGATTGATATGATCATCATCGTACACTCCCTATACTTTCGGAATTAGTGTTGAACCTAAATAAATGTTATTTGGTGTTTGCGTTGAGCATGAATATGTTTAGATCATGTTTATTGCAATACGGTTATTCATTTAAGACAGAGAATAATTTTTATTCTGCTTACATGAATAAAACCTTCTATGGTCATACAACCAATGGTGATGGTTTATTGAATCTTGATCGTAGTGATACACATATTCATAATATTGATGCCAAAAGATGCAAAGTTGACAATGATAGTGCAACATATTTGTGCCACTGTCGTTTGGGTCATATTGGTGTAAAGCGCATGAAGAAACTCCATTCTGATGGACTTTTGGAATCAATTGATTATGAATCACTTGGTACTTGCGAACCATGCCTCATGGGCAAGATGACTAAAACTCCATTCTCCGGAACAATGGAGCGAGAAACATATTTGTTGGAAATCATACATACTCATGTATGTGGTCCGCTGAATATTGAGCCTCGCGGCGGGTATCATTATTTTCTCACCTTCACAGATGATTGAGCAGATATGGGTATATCAACTTAATGAAACACAAGTCTTAAACATTTGAAAAGTTCAAGGAATTTCAGAGTGAAGTGGAGAATCATCATAACAAGAAAAGAAAGTTTCTACGATCTGATCGTAGAGGAGAATATTTGAGTTACGAGTTTGGCCTTCATTTAAAACAATGTGGAATAGTTTGATAGCTCACGCCGCATGGAACACCACAGCATTATGGTGTGTCCGAACGTCATAACCGCACTTTATTGGATATGGTGCGATCTATGATGTCTCTTACCGATTTACCACTATCATTTTTGGGTTATGCATTAGAGACGACTACATTCACTTTAAATAGGGCACCATCAAATCCGTTTAGACGACGCCTTATGAACTGCAGTTTGGCAAGAAACCAAAGTTGTCGTTTCTTAAAGTTTGGGGCTGCGATGCTGTGAAAAAGTTTCAACCTGATAAGCTCTAACCCAAATCGGAGAAGTCCGTCTTCATAGGATACCCAAAGGAAACTGTTGGGTACACCTTATATCGCAGATACGAAGGCAAGCTATTCGTTGATATGAATGGATCCTTTCTAGAGAAGGAGTTTCTCTCGAAAGAAGTGAGTGGGAGGAAAGTAGAGCTTGATGAGATAATTGTACCTTCTCCCGAATTGGAAAGTAGTTCATCACAGAAATCAGTTCCAGTGATTCCTACACCAATTAGTGAGGAAGCTAATGATAATGATCATGAAACTTCAGATCAAGTTATTACAGAACCTAGTAGGTCTTCCATAGTACGGTGCACACCAGAGTGGTACGGTAATCCTATTCTGGAAGTCATGTTACTAGACCATGATGAACCTACGAACTATGAGGAAGTGATGATGAGCCCAGATTCCGTGAAATGGCTAGAGGCCATGAAATCTGAGATGGGATCCATGTCTGAGAACAAAGTATGGACTTTGGTGAACTTGCCTGATGATAGGCAAGCCATATTAAATAAATGGATCTTCAAGAGGAAGACGGACACTGATAGTAGTGTTACTATCTACAAAGCTCTACTTGTCGCAAAAGGGTATTCGACAAGTTCAAGGTGTTGACTATAATGAGGTTTTCTCAACTGTAGCGATGCTTAAATCCATCTGAATCATGTTGCAGTTGCCATATTTTATGAAATCTGGCAAATGGATGTCAAAACTACATTCCTTAAATGGATATTTTCTTAAAGAAGAGTTGTATATGATGAAACCAGAAGGTTTTGTCAATCCTAAAGGTACTAACAAGGTGTGCAAGCTCCAACGATCCATCTATGGACTGGTGCAAACATCTCGGAGTTGGAATATACGCTTTGATGAGTTGATCAAAGCATATAGTTTTATACAGACTTGCGGTGAAGCCTGAAAGTGAGTGGGAGCACTACAGCCTTTGTGATAAGTATATGTGAATGACATATTGTTGATCGAAAATGATGTAGAATTTTCTGGAAAGCATAAAGGGATACTTGAATAAGCGTTTTTCAATGAAAGACCTCGGTGAAGCTGCTTACATATTGGGCATCAAGATCTATAGAGATAGATCAAGATGCTTAATTGGACTTTCACAAAACACATACCTTGATAAAGTTTTGAAAAAGTTCAAAAATGGATCAGTCAAAGAAAGGGTTCTTGCCTGTATTACAAGGTGTAAAGTTGATTAAGACTCAAAGCCCGACCATGGCAGAAGATAGAAAGAAAATGAAAGTCATTCCCTATGACACAGTCATAGGTTCTATAGAGTATGTTGTGTTGTGTACCAGACCTATTGTGTACCTTGCCATGAGTTTGGCAAGGGGGTACAATAGTGATCTAAGAGTAGATCACTGGACAGCGGTCAACATTATCCTTAGTGAGGACTAAGGAAAGGTTTCTCAGTGATGGGGGTGATAAAGAGTTCGTCGTAAGGAGTTACGTCGATGCAAGCTTTTACACCGATCCAGATGACTCTAAGTCTCAATCTGGATACATATTGAAAGTGGGAGCAATTAGCTAGAATAGCTCTATGCACAACATTGTAGACATAGAATATTTGCAAAATACATATGGATCTGAATGTGACAGACCCGTTGACTAAACTTGTCTCATAAGCAAAACGTGATCACACCTTAGTACTCTTTGGGTGTTAATCACATAGCAATGTGAACTAGATTATTGACTCTAGTAAACCCTTTGGTTCTTGGTCACATGGCGATGTGAACTATGGGTGTTAATCACATAAAGATGTGAACTATTGATGTTAAATCACATGGAGATGTGAACTAGATTATTGACTCTAGTGCAAGTGGGAGACCGAAGGAAATATGCCCTAGGGGCAATAATAAAGTTATTATTTATTTCCTTATATCATGATAAATGTTTATTATTCATTCTAGAATTGTATTAACCAGAAACGTAGTACATGTGTGAATACATAGACAAAACATAGTGTCCCTAGTATGCCTCTACTTGACTAGCTCGTTTATCAAAGATGGTTATGTTTCCTGACCATAGACATGTGTTGTCATTTGATGAACGGGATCACATCATTAGGAGAATGATGTGATGGACAAGACCCATCCGTTAGCTTAGCATTATGATTGTTACAGTTTCATTGTTATTGCTTTCTTCATGACTTATACAAGTTCCTCAGACTATGAGATTATGCAGCTCCCAAATACCGGAGGAACACTTTGTGTGCTACAAAACGTCACAACATAACTGGGTGATTAGAAAGGTGCTCTACAGGTGTCTCCGATGGTGTCTGTTGAGTTGGCATAGATCGAGATTAGGATTTGTCACTCTGATTATCGGAGAGGTATCTCTGGACCCTCTCGGTAATGCACATCACTATAAGCCTTGCAAGCAATGTTACTAATGAGTTAGTTACGAGATGATGCATTATGGAACGAGTAAAGAGACTTGCCGGTAACAAGATTGAACTAGGTATTGAGATACCGACGATCGAATCTCAGGCAAGTAACATACCGATGACAAAGGGAACAACGTATGTTGTTATGCACTTTGATCGATAAAGATCTTCCTAGAATATGTAGGAGCCAATATGAGCATCCAGGTTCCAATATTGGTTATTGGCCGGAGACGTGTCTCGGTCATGCCTACATAGTTCTCGAACCCGTAGGGTCCGCACGCTTAACGTTCGATGACGATCGGTATTATGAGTTTATGTGTTTTGATGTACCAAAGATAGTTCGGAGTTCCGGATATGATCACGGACATGATGAGGAGTCTCTAAATGGTCGAGACATAAAGATCGATATATTGGACGACTATATTTGGACGTCGGAATAGTTCTGGGTGAGTTTGGGCGTATACCAGAGTAGGCGGTTACTGGAACCACCCGGGAGGTATATGGGCCTTATTGGGCCATAGTGGGAGAGAAGAGAGGGAGGCATAGGAGGGGGCGCGCCCCACTCAAGCCCATTCCGAATTGGGTGGTGGGGCGCCCACCCCCCCCTTTCCTCCCCCCTCTCTCCCCTTTCCTTCCACTCCTAGTCCAACTAGGGAAGGGGGGAATCCTACTCCTGGTGGGAGTAGGACTCCCCATGGGGAGCGCCATAGGAGGGTCAGCCCTCCCCCTCCTCCACTCCTTTATATACGGAGGAGGGGGGCACCCCATAGACACACAAGTTGATCATTGATCTCTTAGCCGTGTGCAGTGCCCCCTCCACCATAATCCACCTCGGTCATATCGTTGCAGTGCTTAGGCGAAGCCCTGTGCCGTTAGCTTCATCATCACCGTCATCACGCCGTCGTGCTGACGAAACTCTCCCTCGACACTCTGCTAGATCGTGAGTTCGTGGGATGTCACCGAGCTGAACGTGTGCAGATTGCGGAGGTGCCGTGCTTTCGGTACTAAGATCGGTCGGATCGTGAAGACGTACGACTACATCAACCGCGTTGTCATAACGCTTCCACTTACGGTCTACGAGGGTGCGTGGACAACACTCTCCCTCTCGTTGCTATGCATCACCATGATCTTCCGTGTGCATAGGAAATTTTTGAAATTACCGTGTTCCCCAACAATATGAACACCTAGGGTTCATATGAACATCATCATAGCAGCAACACGTGAATTGCCCTAGGAGAGAGATAGATAGAGAGAGAGAGATCGAGGAGGGTAGGGGAGAGGAGATGGAGAGCCGTACGGTCAGCGGCGAGGGCGGGCTCGGCCTCGGGCGGGCTCGGGCGGCAGCGGTGAAGTCGAGGGCTGCCTTGAGCGGCGGCGGTGAGGTCGAGGGCGACCTTGGGCGATGGCCGGCGTCGAGGGTGTGCTCGATCGGGGAGGGTGATCTATGGCGGCGACATAGGAGTTGCGGGATAGGGGACAGGGGGGAAAGGACTTAGCAAAATTTTGAGCCCGCACGGGGTTAAGTCAAAATAGTAGTAGCCAGTAGCGCTGGTATGCAAAAAGCGCTATAGCTAACTTAGCCATAGCGTTGTCTACCAAAACGCGCTACTTCTATAGGAAGTAGTTATTTATTTTCCTTTTTCTTTTGCTTTTATCTGAGGAATGTAGCTATAGCGCGTGCATATAAAACGTGCTACTTCTAGACTAACTATAGCGCTTTGTGAGAACAAGCGCTACTACTATGCCTTTCGCCTTTATTTTAATTTTCTTTTGTTTTTATTTACATTTTCTTTTTTTAATTTCTCCTTTTTCTACTTCTATCATTTTCATTTACTTTTCTAGCGCTCTATACAAGAAACACGCTACTACAAGTCACTTAGCGGTAGCGTGCTTTTCGCGGGATCGCTACTACTATTCCTAGCCTACCGGGAACGGTATGGGAATTATAGTTGTAGCGCTTTTACCTGCAGACGCGCTACTGCTACGACCGTAGTTGTAGCGCGCTTTGTTGACACGCGCTACGGGTAAGTAGCAGTAGCGCTTTGTTCTAACCAGCGCTACTTCTATACCTTTGTGTATAAGGTTTTCCTTAGTAGTGACACACACACACACACACAAGGGTGGGGGTGGTTTTGGCTTATCTTTGGCTCACCCAGTTCCCATACATCAATCATGTTGTATCCCCTCTTTATAGTATGACATACCTATGGCTCAAAACGAGAAGTCGTATGTAGAAAATTGACGTGCCCTCTTCTTTTATTCTTTAGCTTAGGGGATCATCGACCAACATTATGTTTCTTTTAAATGTGTATGTGTGTGTGTGTAATCACTCAAATCATATTTAGTAGTCTTAACATAGTGCCAAAACCCTCATTAGGGGCTAGATTTCTATTCAATCTTCCCCTTTTTGGTGGTTGATGATAATATTCTTAGAACAATATAATAAAGGTACTACAATTAAGCTCCCCCTTCATTTGTGCAACTAAAATAATGTTTACATTTTAATGAAAAGTGCACAAGGTAGGATCAATTCTCCCCCCTAAACCATTAGAAACCAGAGGGGTGCAAAAGTGATCTCTAAAAACACACAAAGTGAGTTCACTTTTGCAACAACTTGTGACATGAGAGATGTCTCAAATAATAAGCATGCATGTACATAGCCATCTCAAAACGACAACAAGTCATGTGTGTGACATGGCATCAAAAATTAACATGATAGGAGAAAAATATGAACATGGCAATAACAAAATAGACAATAAGAACAAACAATTTTCTCATAACAATAGGGCACATAGTCTCACAGATAACTAAAGTATTCATACACAAAGATAAAGTACGACATATGACATATGACCCCAAATTTTAAAACATCAACAAGCTAAAATAAGATCAAATTAAAAATGAGAGCTTGTATCAATACTCATATGGAAACCCCAAGTGCAACCTAAACATAACTTACTTATACCCCTTTCGCATCAAAGACACCAAAAAGAAGAAAATAGGTGATGCTAACAACCAAGAAAGGATGCCTTCATAATAATGGGCATCATTACCATGAGCGCTTGGAGCAGAGGCTTTCGAGGAGTTGTCAAAATCTGATTCATCAAACTTCTCAAGCTCTTTCAACTCATCTTCGGAGCCTGTAGCATAAACAATGCCTCTTGCGGCGAAACGGCCTTCCTCGATCATACGAATGGCCTTCTTGGAGCATGCGGGTTCCAGGAACCCACAGATATGAGGAGCCTTGCAACATGCAAAGATAATATAAATACAACCTCTAAGCTTGCTCTCTTTCTTCTTGGAACGGGCTTCTTCTTCATAACAGGCTCTAGTTCTTTGAATACGAGAAGTATCTGTTGACACCAAATTTTGGCACGGTCAAGAACTTAATTAATATGTCCTCAAATGGAGAAGTGATCTACATAAAAAAGTTCCGTGTTGTCGATATAAACATCTTTGAAGTTTGGTTCATCGCCATCCGATCTCATCTCAAAGGCCGAAGTTGTGTTCGAAATACTGAGATTTTGTATTCAAAATACTATTCAGCTCATTACGCCCTAAAGACAGCCTCATATGGAAAAACGATCTACACGGATTGTCTTCGTCTCGTCGAAACGATCGACTTTGATATAAAAATCGTTCCAATCCAAGTTCGTATGCAAAAGTTAGAGCCATCAGAATATAGCCCTGCGAGGAGGCGAAGTATGGCGCGCCCCACCACACGCCATGTGATCGGTAGCACGAGGGACGGGTGTTTTGCGTCACAGCCCGTTTTTCCGGAGCAATTTGAGCATCAAGATGACCTTTGATCAACAATCGTTCAACATGAAAGTTTTTCGTCTCGTTGAAATGGTCAAGATTGCTTTTGGGCTCGTTTCCATCCGAGGTCGTTTACTGCCCCAAACATGACCCGCAAGGTGCAGCCAGGTTGTAAACCGAACCGTTTTGGAAAGTTTGATTCCGAGTTGGACCCAAACTAGGGTTTTGGACGTGAATCCAAGCCTTTTTCTTGCACGGGAAGTCCAACGGCCTCTTATATACCTAAGGGGTACGGCCGATTGAACAACAACACACAATCGCAAACACATCTACAACTTTTTCATCTACGTCTTGTCCCTCCCTCGTTCTTGCTCGCTCGTCCTTCATTGTTCTTCGTGTTGGAGAGCTGCGAACCGCGAGGCTCTAGGGGCGGGTTGACCGACCTAGGGCAGCCCATAGCCGCTACACTCCCCGACGGGGTCCCTCCCGGGAGTGTAGGGTTTCGGGTCCTCAAAAGTTCTCGCCGGTCGACTTGCGGATCGCGCTTCCGGTGAGACTCCTTCGACGTGAGCTGCGGTGCATCACCCCCGGCGTCGAGGGTACACGTGACGTGTTCATGTGTGAACACCCTTTTTGGCGAGTCCGCTGGGGAAAAGATCAATCATCATCATCATCCATCATGTCTGGCAATGACAAGATCCCCAAGCCCTCGGAAATCGACGCTGATAACATAATCAAGCCCAATTTTGAGGAGTTATCGGAGGAACATCGCCAAGCCTATGAGGAGTACAAGAAGGCACGTGAAGAGAAGGAGATGCAGGAGGTCCTTGCTAAGTTCAAGAAGGATCGTCAAGGGAATATCACTCCGGTTGGAGAAATCAAGTTTCCTCCTCTTCATGATGAATAGGTTAAACCCTCTGTAAGTAATACCTTCTCTCCTGAGGTATGGGCTGAAATTGATAGTCGCATTACTGATAGCAATAATCGTTTATACCAAATTTTCTTGGAAAATAGTAATACTAAAAATAGTGTGCCTCAAACATCTAGTGGTAATGTTGGTGTACCTGTTACCGCAGAAATCCCTAGTCCAACTTTACCTATTTCATCGGCGCCCCCTGTGCCGATGAATGTTTATCCTAGCCCCACAAATCAAATTGTTGCTGCACCCATTAACCCTATCATGAGTATGCCAAGTTCGGTGGTGACGCCGAACCAAACCCTACCTACAAGAGCAAACACTATTAGATCACTGCCGAATTAGAATTCGGCATGCATGCCACAATTCACACCTGCAACTACTAACCCTACTCCTCCTATGCTACCGCCACAAGCTTCAACATCCACCGTGGATGATGGTCTATCTAATCTTAGAGGGGAGATGGCTAAGATGCTCCGAGAGAATTCTGGAGTTGAGTTACCAAGGAACCGTATTTACCAAAAGCCATATCCAGAATACTTTGATGCAATTCAATGCCCTCCGGGATATAAAATTCTAGATTTTGTTAAGTTTAATGGAGAGGGAACAAAAACCACCTGGGAGCATGTTAGTCAGTACTTGGCACAATTAGGTGAGGAGAGTTCACGAGATGAGTGGAGAGTACGTTATTTTCCTTTATCTTTAACCGGTACTGCTTTCTCGTGGTTTTCTGCGTTACCACCTGGTTATATTACTACATGGTTTCACTTGGAACAAAAGTTTCATGATCACTTCTACAGCGGTGACAATGAGTTTAAACTATCTCATCTTACATCGGTTAAGGCAAAAGTATGATGAATCGGTCTCCGATTATGTCAAAAGATTTAGGGATACAAAAAACCGGTGCTATAGTTTGGTGATAACCGAGAGAGATATGGCTGATCTTGTGCTTAGTGGTTTGAGAACTCACATTAGAGAAAGGCTAGAAGGATACGAGCTTTTAAATATCAACCAAGTCTTGCAAAGGGCTTTGGCTCAAGAAAGCCGAAGCAAAGATCTTAAAGAGGTGCATAGATATAAAACTGATCGTCCTAAAATGAATATGGTTGAGTATGATAGTGACCACTCGGACGATGAGGGTGATATGTATCCTGCTGAATTTGTTTGGCCATCTAAGGCCAAACCATTTACTTGCAATGATTTAAAGCCGATTCATAAGAATCGTGATGAAGAGATGAAATTTACTTTCAACGTTGCTAAGTGTGATAGAATATTTGATGCTTTGTTGCAAGCCAAGATTATTAGAATATCTCATAATTTACCGTCATTCGAAGAGCTGAAACGGCGTGCTTATTGCAAGTATCATAATTCTTTTTCTCATGCTACTAATGATTGTAATGTTTTTCGACGACAGATACAATCGGCCATTAATAATGGACGATTGAATTTTTCTGAGATGCAAGTTGATAAGCAGCCTTTGTTGGGGAATGTTGCAGAAAATAAAAAAATTCTACGCTTCACCAAGATCAATCTATGAGTTCATCTAGCAACGAGAGAGAGGAGTGCATCTACATACCCTTATAGATCGCGAGCGGAAGCGTTCAAGAGAACGGGGTTGAGGGAGTCGTACTCGTCGTGATCCAAATTACCGATGATCCTAGTGCTGAATGGACATCACCTCCGCGTTCAACACACGTACGGTTGGGAAGACGTCTCCTCCTTCTTGATCCACCAAGGGGGAAGGAGAGGTTGATGAAGATCCAGCAGCACGACGGCGTGGTGGTGCATGCAGCAGTGATCTCGACAGGGCTTCGCCAAGCTTCAGCGAGAGGGAGAGGTGGTGCGTGGGGAGAGGGAGGCGCCAAGAGCATGGGTGCGGCTACCCTCCCTCTCCCCCTCTTTATATAGGCCCCCTAGGGGGGCGCCGGCCCTAGGAGATCCAATCTCCAAGGGGGGCGGCGGCCAGGGGGGAAACTTGCCCCCCAAGCCAGGTGGAGGCGCCCCCACCCCTAGGGTTTCCAACCCTAGGCGCAGGGGGGGCAATGGGGGGTGCACCAGCCCACCAGGGGCTGGTTCCCCTCCCACTTCAGCCCATGGGGCCCTCCGGGATAGGTGGCCCCACCCGGTGGACCCCTGGGACCCTTCCGGTGGTCCCGGTACAATACCGGTGACCCCCGAAACGTTCCCGACGGCCGAAACCTAACTTCCTATATATAATTATTTACCTTCGGACCATTCCGGAACTCCTTGTGACGTCTGGGATCTCATCCGTCACTCCGAACAACTTTCGGGTTACTGCATACTCATATCTCTAAAACCCTAGCGTCACCGAACCTTAAGTGTGTAGACCCTACGGGTTCGGGAGAAATGCAGACATGACCGAGACGCCTCTCCTGTCAATAACCAACAGCGGGATCTGGATACCCATGTTGGCTCCCACATGCTCCTCAATGATCTCATCGGATGAACCACGATGTCGAGGATTCAAGCAACCCCGTATACAATTCCCTTTCTCAATCGGTACGTTACTTGCACGAGATTCGATCGTCTGTATCCCAATACCTCGTTTAATCTCGTTACCGGCAAGTCACTTTACTAGTACCGTAATGCATGATCCCGTGACCATACACTTGGTCACATTGAGCTCATTATGATGATGCATTACCGAGTGGGCCCAGAGATACCTCTCCATCATATGGAGTGACAAATCCCAGTCTCGTTTCGTGCCAACCCAACAGACACTTTCGGAGATACCCGTAGTGCACCTTTATAGTCACCCAGTTACGTTGTGACGTTTGGCACACCCAAAGCACTCCTACGGTATCCGGGAGTTGCACAATCTCATGGTCTAAGGAAATGATACTTGACATTTGGAAAAGCTCTAGCAAAACGAACTACATGATCTTTGTGCTACGCTTAGGATTGGGTCATGTCCATCACATCATTCTCCTAATGATGTGATCCCATTATCAATAACATCCAATGTCCATAGTCAGGAAACCATGACTATCTGTTGATCAACAAGCTAGTCAACTAGAGGCTCACTAAGGACATGTTGTGGTCTATGTATCCACACGTGTATTATGATTTCTGGATAACACAATTATAGCATGAATAACAGACAATTATCATGAACAAAGAAATATAATAATAACCATTTTATTATTGCCTCTAGGGCATATTTCCAACAGTCTCCCACTTGCACTAGAGTCAATAGTCTAGTTACATTGTGATGAATCCAACACCCATAGAGTTCTGGTGTTGATCATGTTTTGCTCTAGGGAGAGGTTTAGTCAACGGATCTGCTACATTCAGGTCCGTATGTACTTTACAAATATCTATGTCTCCATCTTCAACATTTTCACGAATGGAGTTGAAGCGGCGCTTTATGTGCCTGGTCTTCTTGTGAAACCTGGGCTCCTTGGCAAGTGCAATATCTCCATTGTTGTCACAGAAGAGTGTGATCGGCCCCGGTGCATTGGGTATCACTCCTAGATCGGTGATGAACTCCTTCACCCAGATTGCTTCATGCGCTGCCTCCGAGGCTGCCATGTATTCCGCTTCACATGTAGATCCCGCCACAACGCTTTGCTTGCAACTGCACCAGCTTACTGCCCCACCATTTAAAATATACACGTATCCGGTTTGTGACTTAGAGTCATCCAGATCTGTGTCGGAGATAGCATCGACGTAACCCTTTACGACGAGCTCTTCGTCACCTCCAAAAATGAGAAACATATCCTTAGTCCTCTTCAGGTACTTCAGGATATTCTTCACCGCTGTCCAGTGTTCCTTGCCGGGATTACTTTGGTACTTTCCTACCAGACTTACGGCAAGGCTTACATCAGGTCTGGTACACAGCATGGCATACATAATAGATCCTATGGCTGAGGCATAGGGGATGACACTCATCTCTTCTTTATCTTCTGCCGTGGTCGGGCATTGAGCCGAGCTCAATCTCACACCTTGCAATACATGCAAGAACCCTTTCTTGGACTGATCCACATTGAACTTCTTCGATATCTTATCAAGGTATGTGCTTTGTGAAAGACCTATGAGGCGTCTTGATCTATCCCTATAGATCTTGATGCCTAATATGTAAGCAGCTTCTCCAAAGTCCTTCATTGAAAAACACTTATTCAAGTAGGCCTTAATGATGTCCAAAAGTTTTATATCATTTCCCATCAAAAGTATGTCATCTACATATAATATGAGAAATGCTACAGAGCTCCCACTCACTTTCTTGTAAACGCAGGCTTCTCCCTAAGTCTGCATAAACCCAAACGCTTTGATCATCTCATCAAAGTGAATGTTCCAACTCCGAGATGCTTTCACCAGCCCATAAATGGATCGCTGGAGCTTGCATACCTTGTTAGCATTCTCGGGATCGACAAAACCTTCTGGCTGCATCATATACAGTTCTTCCTTAAGATAGCCATTAAGGAATGCCGTTTTGACGTCCATTTGCCATATCTCATAATCATAGTGTGCGGCAAATGCTAACATGATGCGGACGGACTTCAGCTTTGCTACGGGAGAGAAAGTCTCATCGTAGTCAACCCCTTGAACTTGCCGATAACCCTTAGAGACAAGTCGAGCTTTATAGATGGTAACATTACCATCCGCGTCCATCTTCTTCTTAAAGATCCATTTATTTTCTATCGCTCGCCGATCATCGGGCAAGTCTGTCAAAGTCCATACTTTGTTTTCATACATGGATTCTATCTCGGATTGCATGGCTTCAAGCCATTTGTTGGAATCTGGGCCCGCCATCGCTTCTTCATAGTTTGAAGGTTCACCGTTGTCTAACAACATGATTTCCAGGATAGGGTTGCCATACCACTCTGGTGTGGAACGTGTCCTTGTAGACCTACGAAGTTCAGTAGTAACTTGATCTGAAGTACCTTTATCATCATCATTAACTTCCTCTTCAGTTGGTGTTGGCACCACAGGAACATCTTCCTGAGCTGTGCTACTTACCAGTTCAAGAGGTAGTACTTCATCAAGTTCCACTTTCCTCCCACTTACTTCTCTTGAGAGAAACTCTTTCTCCAGAAAGGACCCGTTCTTGGCAACAAAGATCTTGCCTTCGGATCTAAGGTAGAAGGTATACCCAATGGATTCCTTAGGGTATCCTATGAAGACGCATTTTTCCGACTTGGGTTCGAGCTTTTCAGGTTGAAGTTTTTTGACATAAGCATCGCATCCCCAAACTTTTAGAAACGGCAGCTTAGGTTTCTTCCCAAACCATAATTTGTACGGTGTCGTCTCAACGGATTTAGACGGTGCCCTATTTAAAGTGAATGTATCTGTCTCTAGAGCGTATCCCCAAAAAGATAGCGATAAATCGGTAAGAGACATCATAGATCGCACCATATCCAATAAAGTGCGATTACGACGTTCGGACACACCATTACGCTGAGGTGTTCCAGGCGGCGTGAGTTGTGAAATGATTCCACATTTCCTTAAGTGCGTACCAAATTCATGACTTAAATATTCTCCTCCACGCTCTGATTGTAAGAACTTTATCTTTCGGTCACGTTGATTCTCTACCTCATTCTGAAATTCCTTGAACTTTTCAAAGGTCTCAGACTTGTGTTTCATCAAGTAGACATACCCATATCTACTCAACTTGTCAGTGAGAGTGAGAACATAACGATGTCCTCCGCGAGCCTCAACGCTCATTGGACCGCACACATTAGTATGTATGATTTCCAGTAAGTTGGTTGCTCGCTCCATTGTTTCAGAGAACGGAGTCTTGGTCATTTTGCCCATGAGGCATGGTTCGCATGTGTCAAATGATTCATAATCGAGAGACTCTAAAAGTCCATCAGCATGGAGCTTCTTCATGCGGTTGACACCAATGTGACCAAGGCGGCAGTGCCACAAGTATGTGGGACTATCGTTATCAACTTTACATCTTTTGGTATTCACACCATGAATGTGTGTAACATCACGTTCAAGATTCATTAAGAATAAACCATTGACCATCGGGGCATGACCATAAAACATATCTCTCATATAAATAGAACAACCATTATTCTCGGATTTAAATGAGTAGCCATCTCATATTAAACAAGATCCATATACAATGTTCATGCTCAAAGCTGGCACTAAATAACAATTATTGCGGTTTAAAACTAATCTCGTAGGTAAATGTAGAGGTAGCGTGCCGACGGCGATCACATCGACCTTGGAACCATACCCGACGTGCATCGTCACCTCGTCCTTCGCCAGTCTCCGCTTATTCCGCAGCTCCTGCTTTGAGTTACAAATATGAGCAACCGCACCGGTAGGTACACATCAATTACTTGTATATCACATATACCTTTGGTGTTGCCGGCCTTCTTGTCCGCTAAGTATTTGGGGCAGTTCCGCTTCCAGTGTCTGCTTCCCTTGCAATAAAAGCACTCAGTCTCAGGCTTGGGTCCATTCTTTTGCTTCTTCCCGGCAACTGGCTTACCGAGCGCGGCAACTCCCTTGCCATCCTTCTTGAAGTTCTTCTTACCCTTGCCTTTCTTGAACTTAGTGGTTTTATTTACCATCAACACTTGATGTTCCTTTTTGATCTCTACCTCTGCTGATCTCAGCATTGAATATACTTCAGGAATGGTCTTTTCCATCCCCTGCATGTTGAAGTTCATCACAAAGCTCTTGTAGCTCGGTGGAAGCGACTGAAGGATTCTGTCAATAACCGCGTCATCCGGGAGATTAACTCCTAGTTGAGTCAAGCGGTTGTGCAACCCAGACATTTTGAGTATGTGCTCACTGACAGAACTATTTTCCTCCATCTTACAACTGAAGAACTTGTTGGAGACTTCATATCTCTCGACCCGGGCATGAGATTCGAAAACCATTTTCAGCTTTCGAACATCTCATATGCTCCGTGTTGCTCAAAACGCTTTTGGAGCCCCGGTTCTAAGCTGTAAAGCATGCCGCACTAAACGAGGGAGTAATCATCAGCACGAGACTGCCAAGCGTTCATAACGTCTTGGTTCTCTGGGATGGGAGCTTCACCTAGCGGTGCTTCTAAGACATAATCTTTCTTTGCAGCTATGAGGATGATCCTCAGGTTCCGGACCCAGTCTGTATAGTTGCTGCCATCATCTTTCAGCTTGGTTTTCTCTAGGAACACGTTGAAGTTGAGGTGGACATGAGTGTTGGCCATTTGATCTACAAGAAATTTTTGCAAAGGTTTTTAGACTAAGTTCATGATAATCAAGTTCATCTAATCAAATTATTTAATGAACTCCCACTCAGATTAGACATCCCTCTAGTCATCTAAGTGATACATGATCCGAGTCGACTAGGACGTGTCCGATCATCATGTGAGACGGACTAGTTATCATCGGTGAACATCTCCATGTTGATCGTATCTTCCATATGACTCATGTTCGACCTTTCGGTCTCTTGTGTTCCGAGGCCATGTCTGTACATGCTAGGCTCGTCAAGTTAACCTAAGTGTTTATGCATGTGTAAATCTGTCTTACACCCATTGTACGTGAACATTAGAATCTATTTCACCCGATCATCACGTGGTGCTTCGAAACAATGAACTTTCACAACGGCGCATAGTTAGGGGGAACACCATGTTGTGATCTATGTATTCACATGTGTATTACGATTTCCGGATAACACAATTATAGCATGAATAACATACAATTATCATGAACAAAGAAATATAATAAGAACCATTTTAATATTGCCTCTAGGGCATATTTCCAACAGCCTTTCCCAATGAACACCATGGATTTGGAGGGGAAGAAGATGTTAATTCGGCCCAACATAGCCGAATCAGCTAATAAAAATAATATTGTCATTGGTGAGCCTGGGAAAAATGAGGAGAGCAACAAGGTCTTGGGGAGGCAAGTTGTGCTTGACAAGCAGCCTGGTGGGAAGGAGGTAATCAAGATCACCATCAAGAATCCTACACTCGGGGGGCAACTACAAGTGGAAGAGAACACTCATGTCAAATTTGTTAAGCCCAAGAGTCCAGAGGTTGGCAACTGGAAGATGAATGAAGCTGAAGTGCAGTGCAAGAGAATCAAGCCAACTTTTGATATGCTGTTGTCCAAGTATGCCAATCAAGCGGACGGTTCTAGCTCTAACTGGTCATCAAATTTGAAGTGCTCAAAGATCACCTCCGAGGGAAGAATCTCATCATCACGCAAGGCCATATGGGTCATGGGCACTAGGACCATGGATGGCGCGGCCCCCCTATGCGCCATACTACATGGGAGGCTTCAATGGAGGATGGGGGCAGCCCCCAATGGCCCCTTATGCTTTTCATCCGGGTTAGGTAGAACCAAGGAGACCCGTTCATGAGAGGCTTTCTTATCCCACACAAGGCTGTTTGAACAATGGTGTCAATCGGCCAATGCAAGATAATCAAAAAAGGGTCAACCGGCAAGTGTGGCGTGCCAAATCACCAAGTGCTGAAATTTCAAAGCCTAGCAAGCAAAAGGAGAAGAATGCTAGTGGTGAAACTATTATGATAGGCACTAAAGAATTAATAATCAAAGAGTCGATTATTGTTGATAATCCGGCTGATTCTAATAAAGATGTGTCCGCGGTCCAGCAAGGCCCCATGGCTAATGATCATGAAGCTAGCATAAGCAAGGCCAAGTCGAGGGATCCAAAATATACTCAGCCTAAGTGTTGTCCTTCCGATCTGACCAAGGCACAAAAAATGAGATTGCAGCGCATGAGGAGTCATGAGAAGGAGGAACAAGAAGCAGAAAAGCTAAGGGATAAATTATTCAATGAAAGTCGTCCCATGGTACCCCCAAAACAAGTGTGGAGACCAAAGCAAAAGGAAAACACTGCAGCTTCTGCATTGATCATAGCAACACCTACACCACCAATGGAGGACGATGTGGCTACTATTACATCGTCCACTTTGCCTACTACTTCCTCTCCCCTTGAAGATATTTCGGAGTCAGTGGACATGCTTGCGGAAGGAGATGAAATGCTTGATTATGAGTCTACATCGGTTCATGAAGGTATGGATATTAATATGATGTATTACTTACCCACTGAATTTCGTGCTATAGATGAAGAAGGGGAAGTAGCTCAGCTAGATTTTGGTCCTAAAAATGCTATATTCAAGAAGCCAAAAGAGCCGGTGACGCACTTGAAGCCATTGTTCCTTAAAGGTCATATTAATGGATCGCCGGTTGCTAGAATGCTTGTCGATGGTGGTGCTGTGGTGAACCTTATGCCATATTCGGTCTTCAAAAAATTGGGGCTGCATGATGAAGAGTTAATAAAGACCAACATGGTGCTTAATGGATTTGAAGGCAAAGAGAAAATTGAAGCCCAAGGTGTGATGTATGTGGAGCTTACGGTGGGAAGCAAAACTTTGGCTACCGCATTCTTTGTCGCTGAAGTGCAAGGTAACTACAATGTGATATTAGGCCGCAATTGGGTTCATGCGAACCAATGCGTGCCATCTACTATGCACCAGTTTTTGATTCAATGGGTTGATGATGAAGTAGAAGTCATTCATGCGGATAATTCGGCTTGTGTTGCTTTGGCCGATGCATCGGTGGATTGGTAACATCCCAATGCTACTTGCTTGATGGGGCGCGACTTATCAGAATATGATTTTCTTAGCGGCACAAAAAGTGGTTTCGTGCCCGTTTCTTTAAAGTCGGTTGATAATCGGCTCCAAGGTATGATGTATTTAAATGGATCCTAACTCAGAGTGCTTACAAAAGCGTCTTGTAGAATATCGGTCGAATGAGAACGATAAGTATGAGTCCATAGAAGAGTTAGATGATATGGATAAGTTAGGACAAGGTTTTACATTGGCCGATCCATTAGAAGAGATAGATATAGGAGATGGTTCAATTCCTAGGCCGACATTTGTAAAGGAAAATTTAAGAGACGATCATAAGGCTAAGTTGATCGAGCTATTGAAAGAATATGTTTGTTGCTTTGCATGGGAATATCATGAGATGCCGGGTTTAAACCGAGAGCTAGTGGAGCATCGGTTACCTATAAAGGCCGGTTTTAGACCATACATGCAATCAGCCAGAAAGTTTAATCCAAAAACGTATGACTGGATCAAGGAAGAGATCGGTTGTTTGCTTAAAACTAATTTTATTAGACCTTGCAGGTATGCCGAGTGGATTTATAACATTGTACCAGTAGAGAAGAAAGGCTCCGGCAAGTTGAGGGTGTGCATTGATTTTAGAGATTTGAATAGAGCTACACCTAAAGATGAGTATCCCATGCCAATGGTAATGATGCTTCTCGACATAAGGTCATTAGCTTTCTTGATGGTAATGCGGGGTATAACCAGATTTTTATGGCCGAAGAGGACATGTCCAAAACGGCTTTTCGATGTCCCGGTTTTCTTGGTTTATTTGAGTGGACAGTGATGACCTTTGGATTAAAAAAATGTCGGTGCCGCGTATCAAAGGGCTATGAATTTAATTTTTCATGATTTACTTGGTGTTATACTTGAGGTTTATATTGATAATATTGTTGTCAAATCGGATGCTTTTGAATCTCACTTAGCCGATTTGCGTTTGGCTTTTGAAAGAATGAAGAAATATGGGCTGAAATGAATCCTTTGAAGTGTGCCTTTGGTGTATCGGCTGGGAATTTTCTGGGTTTCATTATTCATGAAGATGGCGTGGAAATTGATCCCAAAAAGATAGAAGCTATACAGAAAGTAGAGGCTCCAACATGCAAGAGAGATATGCAAAAATTCCTTGGCAAGGTCAATTATTTGAGGAGGTTCATAGCTAATCTATCAGAAGGTTGATGCATTTACTCCTATCCTTCGGTTAAAGAATGATGTTGATTTTACTTGGGGGGCAAAACAACAAGAGGCATTTGATATGATTAAGAAATATTTGTGCACTCCTCCGGTTATGAAAGCGCCCAGGCACAGGGAGCCATTTAGACTTTACGTTGCAGCGGAGGAAGGTGTTATTGGTGCTGTTTTGACTCAAGAGACCGAAGGAAAGGAGCATGCTATTACTTATTTGAGCCGACGGTTATTGGACGTCGAGACAAGGTATACATTTATTGAGAAATTATGCTTATGCTTATATTATGCTTGCACAAAATTGAGACATTATCTAGTGCCTGGTACTTGCATTATAGCTTGTCAAACCAATGTCATCAAATACATGTTGCATAGGCCAATTCTTAGTGGTAGAATTGGCAAGTGGGCTTATGCTTTAATTGAATATGATTTGGCTTATGAATCTCTGAAATCCATGAAAGGCCAAATTCTTGCTAATTTTATTGTTGCGCATCGGATTGATGACAATCATGATATTGATATAAACCTTGTCTCATTAGTACCATGGAGATTATATTTTGATGGTTCAGTTTGTAGCAATGGCCAAGGTGTTGGTATTGTTTATATATCTCCTCATGGTGCTGTTTTTGAAGCCTCATGCCGCTTAGAATACTTTTGCACAAATAATCAAGCTGAATATGAAGCATTGTTATTTGACTTAGAGATGTTGCTTGCCATAGGTGCTACACATATTGAGGCTTTTGGTGATTCGTTATTAGCAGTGCAACAAATATCCAAAGTCTTTCAATGTTTTGACGAATCACTTAATGTTTATCTTGATAAATGTCTAGATATAATTTCTAATTTGGATTATTTTAGCATTGCTCATATATCTAGACATGACAATTGGAGAGCAAATGAGTTGGCACAACAAGAATCCGGCTATCATGTTGATCGTGGCATGTTTCATATTTCTCAAAGGCCAATGTCTAGTCTTGCCAACATAGGGGAGGCCAAACCGAAGCCCACCATTTCGGCCACTAATGAAATATTTAATGCAGGAGAAAATGAAGACTGGAGGAAACCCATTATTGATTATTTGTGTGATCCTAATAAAAGGGTGGACATGATTGTTTGGCGTATGGCTTTCAAATACACAATGAGAGATGATGGTCTCTATCGCCGAACGGTTGATGATGTTCTTTTAAAGTGCTTGGACGAGGACCAAGCGAGAGTTGCTATGGGAGAGGTCCAGGAAGGTATTTGTGGCACTCATCAGTCGGCTCCCAAGATGAAATGGTTATTACGACGTGCTGGGTTTTATTGGCCGACGATGGTTAATGATTGCTTCCGGTACTATAAAGGATGTGAAGCTTGTCAAAAGTTTGGTGATATTCAGTTAGCTCCCACTGCTATGTTACATCATATTATCAAGTCGTGGCCTTTTAGAGGTTGGGGATTGGACTTTATTGGAGAGATTCATCCTTCTTCTTCAAAGGGGCATCGGTTCGTGTTGGTGGCAACTGATTATTTCGCTAAATAGTCTGAAGCAATACCACTTAAAAACATGACGCATACAGAGGTAATTCAATTCATAACTGAGCATATTATTCATAGATTCAGCATACCGCAAACATTAACTACGGACCAAGGTTCATCCTTTATGTCACATCAAGTCAGAGAATTTGCCGAATCATATAAGATAAAGTTGCTCAATTCCTCTCCATATTATGCCCAAGCCAATGGACAAGCTGAGTCTAGTAATAAAATATTAATCAAGCTCATCAAGAAGAAGATTGAGGATAATGCAAGGAGATGGCATGAGCTATTGTCCGAAGCTTTGTGGGCACACAGAATCTTAAGGCATGGTGCTACAAAGGTAACTCCGTATGAGCTCGTATATGGTCAAGAGGCCGTTTTACCAGTGGAAGTGAATTTGAATGCTTTGATAATAGCCAAACAAAATGATTTATTGGCGGTGGACTTCTATAACTTGATGATGGACAATATTGATGAAGTCGCCGATAAACGTTTGTCTGCTTTGAATGCCATAGAGAGAGATAAGTTGAGGGTGGCAAGAGCTTACAATAAGAAGGTCAAGTTGAAGAATTTTCAAGTTGGCGATCTTGTGTGGAAGGTGATTCTACCAATTGGTTCAAAATATAGAAAATTCGGGAAGTGGTCTCCAAGTTGGGAAGGTTCTTTTAAGATTACAAGAGTGGTTCCCGGAAACTCATATTTGGTGGAATCTGTACAAGGCACATTATTACCTCGATCTCTCAATGGCAAATATTTAAAGAAATATCACCCAAGTGTGTGGCAAGAAGCCTAGATAGGCAATGGCCGATATATCACTATCGTCCTAAGAAAGACATGGCCGATAAATAACTATCGCCCTTAGCATAAACATGGCCGATATATAATTATTGCCCTAAGAAACTATAAATGGCCGATGGAGTGTTGACATCGTCCTTAGAACAAACATGATACAAGTTATTTTTCGGCACGCTAGCTTTGCCGAAAAACAGGGGGGCATGTGTTGACACCAGATTTTGGCACGGTCAAGAACTTAATTAATATTTCCTCAAATGGAAAAGTGATCTACATAAAAAAGTTTCATGTTGTCGATATAAACATCTTTGAAGTTTGGGTCATCGCCATCCGATCTCATCTCGAAGTCTGAAGTTCTGTTCGAAATACTGAGATTTTGTATTCAAAACACTATTCGGCTCATTACGCCCTCAAGACAGCCTCGTATGAAAAAATGATCTACATGGATTGTCTTCGTCTCGTCGAAATGATCGATTTTTATATAAAAATCGTTCCAATCCAAGTTTGTATGCAAAAGTTAGAGCCATCGGAATGTAGCCCTGCTAGGAGGCGAAGTATGGCGCGCCACACCACATGCCATGTCCGATGGGTAGCGCGAGGGATGGGTGTTTTGTGACACAGTCCGTTTTGCGCGAACTATTTGACCCTCAAGATGATCTCTGATCAAAAATCGTTCAACATGAAAGTTTTTCGACTCGTCGAAACGGTCAAGATTGCTTTTGGACTCATTTCTAGTTGAGGTCGTTTACTGCCTCAAATATGACCCGCAAAGTGCAGCCAGGTTGTAAACCGAACCGTTTTGGAAAGTTTGATTCCGGGTTGGACCCAAACTAGGGTTTTGGACGTGAATCCAAGCCTTTTTCTTGCACGGGAAGTCCAGACGCCTCTTATATACCTAAGGGGTGACGGCTGATTGTACAACAACACACAATCGCAAACACATCTACAGCTTTTTCATCTACGTCTTGTCCCTCCCTCGTTCTTGCTCCCTCGTCCTTCGTTGTTCTTCGTGTTGGAGAGCTGCGAACCGCGAGGCTCTAGGGGCGGGTTGACCGACCTAGGACAGCCCATAGCCGCTGCACTCCCCGACGGGGTCCCTCCCGGGAGTGTAGGGTTTCGGGTCCTCAAAAGTTCTCGTCGGTCGACTTGCGAATCGCGCTTCCGGTGAGACTCCTTCGACGTGAGCTGCGGTGCATCACCCCCAATGTCGAGGGTACACGTGACGTGTTTGTGTGCGAACAGCATCTTCTTCTTCCCCATCTTGTCCTACAAGAGGAGTGTTTGTTGGTAGCACATAAGCATGCTTCACATAGGTATAGTTGTTGATAGGAGCCTTAGAGGTAGCATGAGTGAATTACACTTGAAGATAAGAAGCATAAATGCACTACTACTGACAGTATATGAAATCCCAAACATCAAGTGGCTTGGAGCGGTTGAGGTGACACATAATGTAGATCAAAGAGGTCCAAATCATAGAAGTATATCCAACACTAGGAGCAATGGTTTTGACGTAGGAGCTTCTGTGTGGTGTCAAAGAACGGAAGAAAGTCTCCGGTAGACCCAAATGGCTCCATGAAGTTGGTAGGGTAGCACTTCCAAGGAAATCATTTCTCTTTAGCTACTCTTTAGAAATGTGAACGTGGATGAGATTGACCTCTCGATTGGACTCATAGCACAAAGGAAATGCACAATGACTCAAAGGAACACTACTCTTGATAGTGTTGGACATCCATGTCATAGTGCGTGCATCAGAACATGCTTAGTGGCGAACTAGATTAATCTTCTCAACATAGTCATGCCTGAGCTCCATGATCTTCAAATGATCTAGTTTGCCACAATATTCACACACACCTTCAAAATAGACGAGTGAATGTATTTAAGGAGAATCAATGGCCTTTTGTCACAACACTTTATTCTTCTACTGCATGAGAATCTCCTCAAAGATGATCCTTTGTGACTCATTCCAAAAAAATCATCACTGCACCATTGCCCAACCGCATATGGGTTGCCTCTCATCCTTGTGAGAATCCATTTGTGCTCTTTCATACTGGGAAGGTTGAAACTGGGTCCCACATGAGGCCTTGGATGTACCCGTGCCAGTCTTCCTCGAGTGACGTTGAGGCATCGTGTGACCATCCCCTCGAAGTTGCATGAGAAGCATATGGGATACAAGCAAGGATAAGTAGTACAAACATGGATGGATGCCAAAAAATTTGTGAATTAAAAAGGGAGAAAATGAAGCATATAATTAATTTTGCACTAGGTGTAGAGGCTCCAGACCAGGTGTGAAGTTTGATGGTAATCCCTTTTTCTTTCACGGTCAAGGCCTAGACAAAATTTTGTTCATGTTAGCAAGGCTATGGTGGCTATATGAACATGGCATATATCCCTAATATCAAGTTTAATTTGCGGCACCTCCATGGTGCATCTTTTATTTTATTTCTCTTTTTGTGGTAGAAGCAACACTTTACAATGATGGAAATATACTTTATTTTAGCATACCTCCACTGATGTAGTCATAACTCAATCTATGAACATCAGAGAAACTCTATATGAATGCCTCTGGGAGTGTACCAAGAATTACAATGATCTTGCATAGCATATGACAATGATAAACAATGGCTATTTGTGCCAACTTGTATGAAGCTAGCTATACAATATGTAAAGCATATGAAAAGAAAGAACCTGACTATATTAATGTAATGTAATACTCAGAATAGCTATTGGGGACAAGAGGAAGTCCACCCACAAAATTTGGATGTACCAGCAAAGTATGCACCATGTCTCAGTGTGACAATGGGCGCCACACCTAGTGTTAAATGATTATATCACTAAGAGTTAAAAAAGAAAAAATGTGGACCAACCAAAAAAATTCCAAGCTCATTTACTTTTTGCTACTTTCTATCTCCTATTTGAATTTTAATTGGGATTTCCCCTTTAATAAGAAACTAAATTTTCCTAACTCAAATTGGCATAAATACTTGCCACATACTTATAATATGGAATTATTACTAAAGTAAAATTTTGAGAGTCTATCTTAAAAAATAAAAAAATCTTCTTAGGCCCTAAAAAACGTATAACTATAAGTTAAAAAACCATTCCAATAATTATTTATTAAAAATAACTTCTCAGGTCTATAACACCTTAGAGCATCTCCCATAGTAAAAATTTATAAGTTTTTTTCCTTTAGTGGTGGTTAAATTTTTTTCATTTCAAAAATAGGTAGAAATAGAAATAATACGCTATAATTTAATCTGGCAAAATTCTCCAAAGCTTTGCCATGTCATCCCTAACCTTGGGTAGAAGGATCAACCCCAACCTATATTGAGGTTTGTCCAACAAAAATTCTGTAATAGTTTCTAGCCTAAACCTAATTTTGATCAAAACATGGTAATTTTTATTTTAAAATCCAGAGTAATTGTTGTAGATGCCATAGTTCTATAACACCTTTTTTCTATTTGGTTCTTGCCCGTATGAACCGAGCATGCAAAGATCCACTGTGCCCAGATTTTTGGCATATGGCCAAAGCCTAGAAAACCTAAAGCTACCTAACCTTCTACTCTTTCTTGGATCCCTCTCACTTCGAGTGGACCCAAGGGCCCATAACTTAGCCACCACCCATAAAATCCCCTTCTTTCCTCCTCTTTACCCTCTCACTTTTCTCTCTGCCAATCCAGTGCACTACAGAGTGCGCCCATGGACACCCCCGCATGACCCTTGTCACGCTCATGCGCTCAATCCAGCAGTGTCGTGCCAACGGCCACCCTATGGTCTCCGCTAACACCCTTGCCTTCTCCCCTCTTTTTCTCCATGTGAACCTACCACCGTAGCCCCGTGTAGGCTGCCACCGGGACCGCGCAGAGAGCACCGCATGCAGCTACCACATTAACTGTGGATTTCAGAAACTCCAGATAAGTTTGTTACGGGCAGTCCAAAGCACCCAACACTGGGCCACGAAGTAGATCCAAAGATCATGGCACGAATGAGACCATCCATTCCCCGAAGATGACAAACCAGTCTTAAAATAAGCAGGGTTTCCAATAGGGTCAAAGATCTCTAACCACACACCACATGAGACAAGCAAAGACAAGTGAGATAAATATATGAGTGATGCTCTCCTGCTCCACGCAAAGGGCACACACCCATCCAACCACATTTTAGTTATGATATTCGGTGTTCAGATCGTGACACCATGTAAAATTCAAACAAAATTTTGTCTAAGTAAACTTAGTATTGTGACACAAATGCCAACACAACATGAAAAAAAACTTCAGTAGTTTAGAACAACCGAAAACTTACACGGCGAAGGCACACTTTATTTGCGATATAACTATAATACAATATCATGTGGCGGCGAGTGGAGTAGATGAGGGCACGGTCATTGTTGTTGTTTTTTCTTGAAAAAGTGGTTGAAACCCACAACATCTGCATCATTGTAGCTGTTGTTGTAGTAGATGTTTCCGTCGTCTTGGCGGCTAGATTCCCTGTCAGAATGATTGATGGTGTCTTTGTTACGTGTGTGGGTAGTTTTTTCTTGCTATGATTCTCTACGCGAAAAAATTGGGGCCTGTACTTGACCTTGAATTTTTTTTAAATGTCTAACGTTGAAGAAAGTCAAGGTGCGATAAATGGAGCTAGAGACTGCTTCAATATATTGTGACGCAGAGCCTCTTTGGTTCAAAGGAGTTTTACATCAGTTTTGGAAGATTCTGTTCCTTACAACCTATATAATTTGTTTGAATAATTTGCAGGACTAGAAAGTGAAAATCATATGATTTTTTTATGGACCACTTTACAGGCGTTTAATTTTTTTTTTTGCGGGGAAAACTTTTAATCTATTCATCTTCAATCATGGTAGTACAACGAGCACTAGAAATAATAAAAATTACATCTAGATCCGTACACCACCTAGCGACGACTACAAGCACTGAAGCGAGCCGAAGGCGCGCCGCTGTCATCGCCCCTCCATCGCCAGAGCCGGGCAAACCTTATTGTAGTAGACAGTCGGGAAGTCGTCGTGCTAAGGCCCCGTAGAACCAACACACCAGAACAACAACCGTCGTGGATGAAGAGTGTAGACCAAAAGAATCCAACCTGAAAACACACGAACGAAGACGAACAACGAACAGATCCGAGCAAATCCACCAAAGACAGATCCGCCGGAGACACAACTCCACACGCCCACCGATGATGCAAGATGCATCACCGGAAAGGGGGGTAGGCGGGGAGACATTTATTTCATCTTCAGAGAGCCGCCACCGTCTCGCCTTTCTGAGCAGGACACAAACCCTAGGAAAGCTCGAAAAAAGATCTAAAAACGGAACCCTCCCACCGGCAAGGGCCGAGATCCACCCCACCTCCATGGCCATAGGGCCACCGGAGACGGGATGGACCGGCGCCGGCGCCGGTGAGAGGCAGAAAGCTAATTTGAAATGGGAAAAATACACTATGCTCAAGTTTCTTCTTTCTTTTTATTATTGGGACCCCGAGTGCAAGGTTAGGGAGATGTTGTCTCAATGACACACCATTCACCTAATCCTTTTAGAATAAACAGCATGCTCTCTGTCACGCAACCAATGAACTCGTATTTTATACCAACACGTTTTTCTCGAATTAGCACGACAAATTCGTTCGTACGTTGCCTTGTGTTTGATGGGAGGAGGCCATGAAAGGGCCTGTATTATACTTGCAGTCAAATCATTTGCTTACAAAAATCCCAATTTGCAAATGTCATACGGTTGTCTAGTGTGAATGGCGAGGTGCGGCCCGTCGGATTCCGGTCTACACTTTGGCTCTCGGATGAAAGAAACCCCGTGGTTGCTACTACCAACCGAGTGAGCCAATGAATCTTCTCCAGACAATTGCAGTGTTGACGCTTTTGGCGGAATCTTTTGCGTGGAGGTCTAGGTATCTCACAGCCCAATCATCCATCCTCGCTTCCTTGCCCGGAACTGCGATGAACACTAATTAATTGGTCGATAATACTACAGCTACGTAAGGTTTTACGCAGCTTTACGTAATCCTTGATTTTCAGGGAGTGGGCCTCTCCCTCTCCTTACACCCAATAATAACCCCCCACATTGGACAGCCAGTAAAATAAGCGAATCCTTCGATAAACTGCAGCAGAGACTTTTCTTTCTGGGAAAACCTTCCAATCTATATTATTCATCTTCAATCAAGGTAGTACAACGAATACTAGAAATAATGGAATTACATCGAGATTCGTAGACCACCTAGCGACGACTACAAGCACTGAAGCGAGCCGAAGCCGTGCCGCTGTCATTGCCCCTCCCTCGTCAGAGTTGGGCAAACCTTGTTGTAGTAGACAGTCAGAAAGTCGTCGTGTTAAGACCCCATAGAACCAACACACCAGAATTCAGAATAGCAACCGCCATGGATGAAGAGTGTAGATCACCCGTCGGAGTCGTCTGAGCAACGCGGGCGGCGACTGCGGCCCGACGCTCAGCACGAGCTCGGCGTGCGTCGGCCATGGAGGTGTCGGAGTGGCGGTGGATCGATCGACGGAAGAGAAGATCCGACGACCCCCTACCACTTTCCCCTCCTCCTCCCGCGACGCTCCCGCGAGCGTCCGGGAGGATAACCTAGCATCGCCGCCCCTCCTCCCCTCCTCCTCTCCCCCTCCCTCGCCGCCGCCAAGGGGCGCGAGCGGGCGAAGCCCAGTCGTCGCCGGCGGCGGCGGGGCCTTCCTCTTCCCCTCGCGCGGGGATCTCGGCGCGGGCCGGATCTCACGGGCCGCGACGCGGCGCCGGATGCTGGGCGCGACAGCGCAGCGGCGCTCCGGCGGGGGCCGATGACGCTGGCGTGGCGGCTGCATGATGGGCGGCATGGCGATGGTGCAGGCCGGCGGGTGGGTCTCGGCGGCGGCGGCCTCCCGGCAGCACCGTAGAGCCTGCCCTGGCGCTGCGGGTCGTGTACGACTGGGTCGCGGGCGGCTCCTCTCGCCGTGGCTCTCTGGTGGTGGGGGGGGCGGCGCGGCGGCGGCGGTGGTGGGCGCCCCCGTCCTGTCGGGCCCTTGCGGCTAGACGGCGGAGCTCGGCGCGGGAAGACCTCCTAGGTGGCCTCCCATGGCTGCGGCGGCGGCAGATCTGCCATCTCTTCCTTCTTCCTCGACATCGGGTGACGGTTGCTGCTCTCCGGCGGGTTCGGACCTTCGGCTCCGGGGGCGAAACAAGTGGTTTGGGGGGGCTAGTTGGGGGATGGGTTCGTCGTTGGCCATTGGTCGTTCCCCCACCTCCCCCTTCCCACGGCCGGCGTCTGGTCGCGGCTCGTCTTGAGGTAGTGCCGGTCGGTGATCCCAGGAGGCGGTTGGGGGCATGGATCTGGCCAAAGTCGTGCCCTTTGGGAGCTCTTGCGGTGGTCTGGTGGCAGGGTGGCGGTCCTGGCGATGGGAGTCGTTGTGGTCGTGGGCGGACTGCGCGGCTCGGATGCGGGCAGGCAGCTATGGCCGCTCGAGCGGCATAGCTGCGGGTGGTTGTCGGACCGGGGAGACGACGGAATGATTGAAGCACCGGAGTACATCACTTGCCCAGTCCGTGACCATGCACTGGCCGGTGGTGATGGCGTCCGCGGACGTTGTGTTCCTCCCTGGAGGCTTCGTCGTGGTGCTCCCTCTCCTTCCATCTCGCTTCGGGTGAAAACTTGATCTTCGGATTGGACGGTGGCGACATTCCGTGGTCGTACCCTTCTTGGAGGCATTGTCTTGGAGTCCTCGGTCCGGCGTGGTCCGTCACACTTCTTCCCGGTCGATCGATCATCCTATGGTGCATGGTAGTCGTGGAGGTTGTGTGTCGATGCCCGGCATTCTTGTATCTCGCCTTGGGTGTGTGTGGTGTGCGTTTGTATCGGTGACTTGGTTGTGGATGTTGGTTGCTTTATAATCTAAAGCGAGGGGAAACCCTTTTTCTTAAAGGATCCAAATGAACGAAGACGAACGACGAACAGATCCAAGCAAACCCACTAAAGACAGATCCGCCGGAGACACACCTCCACAAGCCCACTGATGATGCTAGACACATCACCGGAACGAGGCCTAGGCGGGAAGACCTTTATTCCATCTTCAGGGAACCGCCGCCGTCTCACTTTCCTGAGCAGGACACAAACCCTAACAACGGTCAAAAAAAGATCTAAAAATGGAGCCCTCTCACCGGCAAGGGTCGAGATCCACTCCGCCTGCATGGCCCTAAGGCCACCGGAGACAGCGCGGACCGGTGCCGGCGCTGGCGGGAGGCAAGAACTCTAGCCTTTTGGAGGCGGCGGCTGGCTCCCTGGGCGTACGACCCAGTAGAGACTTTTTCTTCAAGCGTTTTTCTAACATTTCCTTCGGCGGCCAAGACAAAATCTCCTTTCCTGCTGACGAGCTCATGGATTCGCCTTTTATCTGCCTGCCGCTCCGGCCACTGACGGCGGGGAGAGGAATCCCTTTTTTTAGTCCTCGCGGGAGTCACACTCGGGCAGATGGCGACGCTTCTTTTTTGAGTTTGTCTTCTGGACTCCGTTCATCCTCAATTCGTTCATCTGGACGTAGTCGACAGAGTTCCTGCGTAGATTTCTGCCGTCTTCTTGGGGCAGCAACGTCAGGGTTTTTCGTTGTGGGTGCGCGACGATAACATTTTATGTTAGTTGCTTTAGATCTATTCAAGGGTTCAACAACTAAAACTGCGGCTCCAGACGGTGGTAGTGATCCAGAGATCTCAATATACTTTTTATTATGTTTAAGTTTAAGGGGCTTTGTAACAAGCGACAAACACAGAGTGTACGCCGTTTTCCACGCATGCGGGGTGGCCATGGACGTGGTCGGCTCACGGCAACATATAACCCGCTGGCCCCGGCATCCTCGATCGATCGGTGCACGGAGCGGAACGGCGGCTCCTTTTCGTCGTCACCGTCTTGTCTTGACTGACTCTCGGTGCCCCTCTGCCATTGTGCGGTACGGTACGGCATATATGTACACCCAGGCCCTGCCTGGCCACACAGCGCAGCGGCAGCATACACACATAGAGGCCCCGCTGCTTTCTCAACTCCCAATTTTCAGGGTACTAGCTGCTTACGATGGGCTTTCTCGGGGCTGGCATGGCGACGGCGGCGACGGAGGAGGACACGACGCGGCTGTGCGACCTCCCGGAGGCGTGCGTGGCGCACGTGCTCGCGCTCACCTCCCCACGGGACGCGTGCCGCTGCGCCGCCGTGTCGCCCTGCTTCCGCGACGCGGCCGAGTCCGACGTCGTCTGGGCGCGCTTCCTCCCGCCAGACTACCGCGCCATCCTCCAGCTGCACGAGGCGCCGGCGCGGCGCTTCTCCCTCTCGCGCTCCGGCTCCACGGCGGGGGCGGCGTCGGCGGCGTCGAGCAAGAAGGAGGCCTTCCTCGGGCTCACCGACGCGGCCGTGCTGGTGGACGGCGGCAGCATGGCGGTGTGGCTGGCCAGGGGGAGCGGGGCCAAGTGCGTGGCGCTGTCGGCGAGGAGGCTCAGCCTGCCGTGGGAGGACGGCGAGTTGAGCTGGACGTGGACGCCCCACCCGCTCTCCAGGTACGTACTACAAGTATTATCCACGTCGATCCTTGTTCGCTTCTCATTTCTTCCCACTCTGGAGTCTGGATCAACCAACTCCATTGCCATTTTTAACTTTAATTTTTAGTTACTAATTTAGAACACAAACACACCAGTTAGTCTACCATGCATGCACGAATCTTGTCTTGTGTCGTTGTGCCTAGCTATTTCATTTCCTTCCAACCAAGCAGGCTGCAGCTAATTAGTCCAACGGCGAGAGTCGTAGAAGACCGGCAGAAATCACCGGCGCCAGGCAGGATTTCGATTAAGCAAGTCCATGCGCGTGCGTGTGGCTACGATCTACTAACAAAGTCAACTCCACCGGCCACCGCACCCGGCGACTCCCCAATAATTTGGCATTCATCATCAGTTGTTTCACTCGCCAACTTGCACACGTCGCCATCGACGAATTTTTTTCCGGAGCTTTGCGTGTCGATTCATTAAGATAGGGTAGAAACAGTAACAAAGATTTTTAGGGGTACAAACTCAGAGCCAGCAGTACCACCGATACGCTATGCAGGGTGACTACTCACTAATTCCCATGATCGTATCCTAGCTGTGTGCATCACATGATCGACGTGGATCGTTGCCGGCAAGATTGCCATTCTATTATAAGATTATTAAATCGTGATACTACCAGTAGTGTCCTTGTGCTGATATTGACTATTATTAGCTGGCTGTCTTTTTGAGAAAATAAGCAGCTTGCTTATACTACGCGCTTTCTCCGTTTGAGTCTGATTTGTTGTTCTAGATACTCCCTTTGGCCCTTTTTAGTTTGCATATAAGTTTGGTCTAAAGTCAAAGAATCTCTACTTTGACCAAATTTATAAAAAAAAAATCAACATTCACAATGGCAAATCAGTTTTGTTATGAAATGTAGTTTCATAGTATATATATTTGATATTGTAGATGTTGATATTTCTTTATTATAAATTTGGTCAAACCTTGTAAAATTTAACGTGACACAAATTTAATATGCGGAGTAAAAATGACCGTAAGGAGTACAACATAAGTGCTTTCGCAGAAAAGAAAGATATAATATAAGTACAAATCATCTCTGAAAACTTTGATTGACTGAGTGTTGCTGATTTAAATGGTTATCAGTGTTTTTATATTTTTTTTATCAACTTTTTGTACACATAGAACAGTGATCGTTGTTGTAAGTAAAATGTGGATTGCCACAACAAGTTTAAAAGGTACTCCCCGTAATATAAAAACGTTTTTGGCACTAGAAAGTAGACACTAAGGGATTGATCTTGAATCCTTAGTCTGCTGAAGAAATCATTCCACGCATCTAGGTGGATTTAATTGTAAAATTTGTACTAATCTTTGCCCGATAAATATATCAGGTTCGCGGATGTGGCCCAACTGGTGGATTGCACGTGTCTGGACATCTACGCCCGGCTCCCCACCGCGGCGTTGACACCGGCCACTGCCTACGCAGCGTACCTCGTCTTCGCCACCACGGACGCCCACCGTGGCCTGAGCTTCCCAGACCAGGAGACAACGGTGAGCGTGGGTGGCAGTGCCCCGTCCCGCCATACCGTGTGCCTCCGGCCCGACACCGCCGAGGCACGCAGATTCAGAGGCGGGAAAGGTACGGATGGCGTCGACGTGAGGGGGCCGGCGCTGCGCGGCGACGGATGGTGGGAGATAGAGATGGGGCGGCTGCGCACCGGCAGCGAGGCAATGGTGGGGGAGGAGGTGGCGGTGAGCTTTGAGATGCTGGGGTGGTACCCCAAGCGCGGGCTCGTCGTGGAAGGCGTCGAGTTCAGGCCCCTATGATCAATCGATATCGGAGATGACCTCGAGTTAATACGGATGTGTACATACCCGTCAAAAAGAATACGGTTGTCTATGTTATTTGTACTCTACGCTGAATGTCGGTTCATCTCGTCGATGAGCTAGCACACGCAGTGCACGTGCAGTTTGTGAATAGTAACTTGAACAACTTTGTTTCCAGTTTCCAGTGTCTTAACTAGTGATATCAGAGGCTTATTCTTCTTACTTTTCTTTTCTACACTGCATCAAGAAATTTTTTTTATAGAAACACAGCATGGGCACATACGCTCATGAACACGCATAAGAGCATCTCCACCTGAGCTCACAACAGTCCCTCCCTGGTCCCTTTTTGACGCTGACGCAAAAAAAAAGGTCCAGTCGCGTCCCAGGAGCCCATTTTTCGCCGGTTAGGCCCGAAATTGGTGTCGGCGTACCCAGCCCGAACCCGTCACGCTGGGGGCGCATGGGGGCGCCGGGGCAATCATTTTTGGCGTGAAAGAACGGCGGGCCCGCCGAGTCAGCGACCCCCGCGTCTCGTCGTCCTCACATCGCCTCGATTTCCCGCGTGGAATAAATGCCAAGGCTGCCGCCGGTTAGCCTTCCATTGATTTCTCACGGGCGGCATGGTGAGGCGACACGCCCCCTCCTGCCACGCGTACACACGGTGACGCCCCCTCGGCCGCTATATAAAGCAGCACCTCCCTCACAGGTGGGCACACCCGCCCACAACCCCTCTCTCTCCCCGTGCACAACCGCCGCCGACGAGCTCTGTTTTTCCTCTCCCTCCCCACAGCCGCCGCAGACTATGGGCGAAAAGTTCCCCGGCGATGCGGCGGCGGCCAATGGCTTCGGCTGCCGCTCTTTGCACG
>LT934116.1:70253135-70270025 GCA_900231445.1 Triticum turgidum subsp. durum
CGCCCCAGGCGCGCCCTCGACCCCAGCCTGCCGCAGCTCTCTCCAGCCACGGCCAGCGGGCCGCCCTGCTCCCCTCGCCCCGTGCTGTCGCTGCCTTGGCCGCCGGCGCCCAGGCGCGCCGATGGCGACCCCTGAGCCAGCGTCCGGGCTTGCCGTGCCCGTGGCCGGCGCCTCCCCCTGTCGATCTGGGCGCTCGCCCAGTCGGGCGCCGACGCCCAGCGCCCGCACCCGCGGCAACCGCATGCCCGTTAGCCCCCAGGGCCCTATGACAAAGGGGGCCCGCCCCCAAAACGTTAAAAAAAAGTATATAAAAATAAAGAAAACAGTAATTAAAATAAAAATAAATTTAATTAATTAATTAATTAATTAAATTAATTAAGTTAATTAACCTTAATTAATTAATCTAATTAACATGTTAGCTTAATTAAACAGTAATTAGATTAACCTAAACACTAATTAACCTAATTAGAGGATGACAGGTGGGTCCCCCTGGACCCACATGTCAGGTTGACCAAGTCAACTCTGTTGACTGCTGACGTCAGCATGACATCATGCTGATGTCATAAATCCATTTTTCGAATTAATTAAATAATTAATTAAATTCCAGAAATTAATAAAATCTTTAGAAAATCATATCTTTTAATCCGTAACTCGGATTAAAATATTTTCAACATGAAAGTTGCTCAGAACGACGAGACGAATCCGGATACGCGGTCCGTTCGTCCGCCACACACCCCTAACCTATCGAACCCGCAACTTTCCCCCTTCGGCTCCTCTGCCCGAAAACACGAAACACCGGGAATGCTTTCCCGGGGGTTTTCCCCCCTTCACCGGTATCACCTACTACCGTGTTAGGGCACACCGAACACCGCGTATTGCCTTGATATATTTTGTGGTGCTTTGTTTGCTCTGTATTCATTATTTCTTCCCCCTCTTCTCTCCGGTAGACTACGAGACCGACGCTGCTGCTGACCAGTTCGACTACGGAGTTGACGACCCTCTCTCTTGCCAGAGCAACCAGGCAAGCCCCCCCCCCCCTTGATCACCAGATATCGCCTATTCTACACTATACTGCTTGCATTAGAGTAGTGTAGCATGTTACCGCTTTCCGTTAATCCTATTCTGATGCATAGCCTGTCATTGTTACTACAGTCATTGATACCTTACCTGCAATCCTAAATGCTTAGTATAGGATGCTAGTTTATCATCATTGGCCCTACATTCTTGTCAGTCTGCCTTGCTATACTATTGGGCCGTGATCACTCGGGAGGTGATCACGGGTATATACTATACATACATACATACATACTATACAGATGGTGACTAAAGTCGGGTCAGCTCGATGAGTACCCGCAAGTGATTCTGATGAGGGGGCTGAAAGGACAGGTGGCTCCATCCCGGTAGAGGTGGGCCTGGGTTCCCGACGGCCCCCGACTGTTACTTTGTGGCAGAGCGGCAGGGCAGGTTGAGACCACCTAGGAGACAGGTGGGCCTGGCCCTGTTCGGCGTTCGCGGATACTTCACACGCTTAACGAGATCTTGGTATTTGATCTGAGTTGGCTACGAGCCTATACGCACTAACCATCTATGTGGGAGTAGTTATGGGTATCCCGACGTCGTGGTATCAGGCGAAGCCCTTCAGACGTCAGCGACGGAGCGGCGCGCGCCGGATTGGAACGTAAGCCTGCTCTTGTATTAAGGGGGCTAGTTCTGCTTTCGGCCGCGTACGCAACTTGCAGGTGTGCTATGGGCGATGGGCCCAGACCCCTGTGCGCTTAGGTTTAGACCGGCGTGCTGGCCTCTCTGTTGAGCCTAGGTGGGGCTGCGACGTGTTGATCTTCCGAGGCCGGGCATGACCCAGGAAAGTGTGTCCGGCCAAATGGGATCGAGCGTGTTGGGGAATGTGGTGCACCCCTGCAGGGAAGTTAATCTATTCGAATAGCCGTGATCTTCGGTAACAGGACGACTTGGAGTTGTACCTTGACCTTATGACAACTAGAACCGGATACTTAATAAAACACACCCTTCAAAGTTCCACAGACAACCCGGTGATCGCTTTTCCGCAGGGCGACGAGGAGAGGATCGCCGGGTAGGTTTATGCTATGCGATGCTACTTGGAGATGCTACTTGGAGATGCTACTTGGAGGACTTCAATCCACTCTCTTCTACATGCTGCAAGACGGAGGCTGCCAGAAGCGTAGTCTTCGACAGGATTAGCTATCCCCCTCTTATTCTGGCATTCTGCAGTTCAGTCCACCGATATGGCCTCCTTACACATATACCCATGCATATGTAGTGTAGTTCCTTGCTTGCGAGTACTTTGGATGAGTACTCACGGTTGCTTTCTTCCCCCTTTTTCCCCTTTCCTTTCTTTCTGGTTGTCGCAACCAGATGCTGGAGTCCAGGAGCCAGACGCCACCGTCGACGACGACCCCTACTACACCGGAGGTGCCTACTACTACGTGCTGCCCGCTGACGACGACCTGGAGTAGTTAGGAGGATTCCAGACAGGAGGCCTGCGCCTCTTTTGATCTGTATCCCAGTTTGTGTTAGCCATCTTATGGCAACTTGTTTAACTTATGTCTGTACTCAGATATTGTTGCTTCCGCTGACTCGTCTATGATCGAGCACTTGTATTCGAGCCCTCGAGGCCCCTGGCTTGTATTATGATGCTTGTATGACTTATTTATGTTTTAGAGTTATGTTGTGATATCTTCCCGTGAGTCCCTGATCTTGATCGTACACGTTTGTGTGCATGATTAGTGTACGATTGAATCGGGGGCGTCACACTTAACCATTATCTGGGGTAATTTAGATAACTTATGGTACTCATATACACATTCATAAATTGTTTAAGTGTGTTTCTAATCACACACAACCATGATCTTACCCGATAAATTGCTTAACTTATCAAAGTAGGAGCAAAATTCTCCTGAACAAAAGATAAACCCATTCGAATGGACAATGTCGTTGAACTCATTTCACGAGACTTTTCTGATTGCATTCAGTACCCTATGTACATACCCAGAATGGTTAACTAAATTTCTTATCAAACATAGTCAAATAAATTACATGAGCACTTTCAAAGAATTGTAAATTTACTAGCCTCTTGCTGGAAAAATACGGCCTTACACACTGTAAGTATGATCTAAATCATACCAACTGCATATTATACTACTTTCCCCTTATAGTAACTACGTGGAAATCAATAAAGTATTTCCCATCTGCGATAATTTGGTTACATACCGATATCACCACTCCAGCGTACATCAATGGGCACTCACAGACAATTAGGGATCTATGTGAGGAATAACAATTTATCCGTCAATCAAAATTATTCATAGCCCTTATGCTGATTGCATAAGCAATCAGGATATTTTCTGGCATTACGGGAGATAAGTACCACAAAGAATGCCGAGAAATAAATTATAAATGTTATTGACATTCAATCCTTATATCCACGTACTCAAAGAATCTGAACTAGAAGTTTAGAGAATCATATATTTGCAACACATTGTAAATTTGCCACAGACATTTACTGATGACAAGGTGTCACTAAATTCTATATTCCTGCAGTAAAGTGTCAGGAAGAGTGGAGGTACCTGACAAACCACTCTTCTCCTCAAATGAGAGCAAGAGGGGGAGAAAGTCTGACAACACGAGATATAACTTCTCATATGCTTCCGCGGAAACAGAGGAAATCAATTCCTCAACCAGTAAATGTAATTCAACATCAAGTTGAAAGACACCTCACTGGATGCTCATCATCCAAAGCCCGGCATAAATGTGCACAAATGTTTTGGTGCCGGGACATCGAAACACCTTGCCTCCATTTGTTGTAGAAAATCACAAGGAGTTAAAAGGAATAAATATATTATCCACAAACTTCAATGATTCCATCAGAATCAAATAAACTAAAGACTACATTTGTCGACATATATTTCTTCTCAAATTGCTAAACCTTTTGGGCCCCGAACCAAAATCCATGGTAGAGTGCCTCTTGCACTCATATTGGTTCACATAAAAGGAAGTAAGTAATGAAGAATAGCACTCGCTCTACAAATGAGTAGTATTTACCGCAGTAATACCTACTCCTCATAAGTATCTTCCATATGGAATACTAAAAACTTCTCATTCATAGATAAAGTCAATGAGGTGGTGAGAAAGCGAGGCTTGTAGCAAAAGGGTTCACGCAGAGACCCGACATCGATTATGATGTAACATACCCTCTTGATATGAGCGAAATTATGTTTCGATACTAAATATCATTGGCAATAAAAATAATAACAATAACCATGCAGTTGATGGATGAAGTGGCTACATACTCATATGAGTCTCTCATTTCGGAAATCTCTATTCAAGTCCCTGAAGGACTTATACTTCCGAATCCAAAAGAAAATCGCAACAATTTTTGTGTAAAACTTCATAAGTCACTTTATGACTTGAAATAGTCGGAAATCATATGGTACTACCGACTAAATGAGTTCCTTCTTCAAAAGGATTACTCGAATAATGCTAATTATTTACATGTTTAATGAAGGAACCCCAAATTTGATTTCCTTTCATCACCTCAGTGTATATTGATGACCTCATCATCAATGTCTATACAAGACCTAAACATACACATAATCATCTCAAGACGGGAAATTTGGATTCAACCAAATTTAGCTTAAGCTTACAACTTCAGCATTCTCTCAAGAATATATATCAGTCTACATATATCCAAGACATATATGAGAAGTTCAATGTGGATATATCAAACCAATAAAAGACATGTAATATGGTCATAGTACCCCTGATAGGGTACAAATCCATTCATACCTAGGGGTGATAATGAAGTGATATCAGGACCTGAAGTTCTATCTCACTAATGTCAAAGCACTCATATAACTGCAAAACTACGTCAGGCCGGACACTAAATTTGCTATCTTTGTTCAGAGTGCAACCCACAACAAAAGGTATATGGATGATATAAGAAATATTAGCTTATATCTCAAGCTCACAATAAAGCTTGGATATTTCCATCAGGAAATACAAGATATGACCATGATATGATATAATGATATTGGCTCTTTCTTTGATCCCAACAATGCCATATCAATGACTGAATTTGCGGGAATAGCCTTCATATGGAAGTCATCTAAGTGAGCATTAATGGCTATTTCTAGTTATCATTTTGACATAATTGCTTTATCTAAAAGCATTGCAAAATATGCATGGCTTAGCAGAATGATTAACCACATTCAAAATCATGTGGTTGAGATTCATCGGAATCACATAACTTGAGTTATCATGACGCTACCACTTGTGTTACTCAATACCTAAAGGTTATATGAAGAGCAATATCATAAAGCACATTGCTCGAAAATTACTTATCCTCGGAAATTATAGAAAGTGAGGAAACAATTTGCAAACAACATACTTTGAAAATCCTACAGATTATTAATAATGTCATGATCATATCAATGGAATTTGTATTACACATTCTCTAGGTTTGCAAAGTTCAGGGGGAGTAATTTCCCAAATCTATAACCTGTTAACAATCATAAGACTGCATATATTGTACTCTTTTTCCCTTCATGAGTTTTTCCCTAATGGTTTCTCATAAAAGGTTTTTAATGAGACAATAGAAGCACAAGTGTACATATATGCCATATCATTTCTCCTTATATTTTTCCCACTAGGTTTTAAAGGAGTTTTCAATGGTATATATAATCGCACTCTTTTTCCTTATGAGTTTTCTCTCAAAGTTTCTCATAATGGTTTTTAATGAGGCTATATCTTCTCAAAGAACATATGTCATATACTTTCTATTTTCCCTATAGGGGTTTTTAAAGGAAGTACTCAAGACATATTTATTGGTCTCTAAACTCACTTATGAGTTTTATCCTTCTCCGAAGGTTTTTCTCATATGGGTTATCAAGAGACATAATCATTATATGTTGCCTCATTTTCTCCTTATTTTTACCACTGGGTTTAAAGGAGTTTTAGCAACATATGTACACTATTCTCCTCATATTTTTTCCCACAGGGTTTTTGGAGGAGACTTTAAAGACTATACAAGGATTTCTCAAGATGAATGACGAATATACAAAAAGCCTTCAGTAATGGATTATTCAAGAAGAGGTGTTGTACAAAGGGGAGTGTTAGGAATAGATTTTATATGTTAGTTAATTAACACGGGTCAATTAATGAACCGTCATTAGTTGAATAGGTGTACAAGGCGCCTCTTCGGAGTATATATATATCTTGAGAATCAATGAAATCAGGAGCCTTTCCTTCATTCAATCACTTTTACATTCAACAAAGAGGAACGCCTCCCCTTCGCAGGACGCATCAGGCGGCGCAGCGCAGGCGCGATGGGGAAGAGCGAGCTGAAGGCCATGGCGAACCGGACGAAGGCCAAGGGGCTGCAGAAGCTGCGGTGGTACTGTCAGATGTGCGAGAAGCAGTGCCGCGACGAGAACGGCTTCAAGTGCCACTGCTCGTCGGAGTCGCACCAGCGGCAGATGGCCGTCTTCGGCCAGGCCCCCGACCGCGCCGTCGAGCGCTTCTCCGGCGAGTTCCTCGAGGCGTTCCTCGCCCTCCTCCGCCACGGCCACCGCGGCTCCCGCGTCGCCACCACCGTCGTCTACAACGAGCTCGTCGCGGACCGCCGCCACGTGCACATGAACTCCACGCGCTGGGCCACGCTCACCGACTTCGTCCAGTTCCTCGGGCGCCAGGGCCTCACCAAGGTCGAGCACACGCCCAAGGGCTGGTTCATCGCCTACATCGACAGGGAGCAAGCCACCAAGGCTGGGCTAAAGCGCAAGAGGGTCGAGTGTGAGGAGCTCGTGATTGCCCGGCAGATTGAGCGTGCCCAAAAATCCATGGCCAAGGACAATGGTGACCTTGGGAAAAGTGAGGATGAGTGTTCGGGATCAGGCGAGGCTGATCAAGAACGACAAGAACAACAACATGAGGATGCCAAAGAGATCAACAAGGCAACGGGGAAGGTTGCGATCGCACTCCGGCGCGCCGCTCCGGCAACGCCTGAGGTTAAGCCAGAGATGAAATTTGGCTTGGATGAAGAGGAGGAGGCGACCAACAACAAGGGGAGAGACGCAGGGAAAGCAAGGGACACGAGGAGGTCGGCCATTGATGATCTGATGGAGGAGGAGAAGGCCAAGGAGCGGAGCAACCGGAAGGACTACTGGCTGTGCCCCGGCATCGTGGTCAAGGTGATGAGCAGATCACTGGCCGAGAAGGGGCACCACTACTACAAGCACAAGGGGCTGGTGAGGAGGGTGATAGACAGGTACGTCGGCGAGATCGAGATGCTGGAGAGCAAGCATGTCGTCAGGGTGGACCAAGATGAGCTTGAGACCGTCGTCCCGCGGATCGGCGGGCTGGTGCGGATCGTCAATGGCGCTTACCGGGGGTCGAACGCGAGGCTGCTCTCGGTGGACACAGAGAGGTTCTCTGCCAGACTGCTGGTCGAGAAGGGCCTCTATGATGGGAGAATTCTCGAGGCCGTCGAGTATGAGGACATCTGTAAGGTTGCTTAAGACAATGTACTGTATGTAGTACTGCATACTTTGTTTCAGACAATGTAGTTTACAAAGGGTACCATACAAGGAAGCAAATTTCTGGTGGTAAAACAAGAATTTCAGTGTGTCCTGGTTGCAACCAACCCTCTGTGTGTTGGAATTACTTGGTCTTGACCTTCTCGCTTTGATGAACCGCCGTGCAGATCTTCTTCCAGCTCCTCGTGGCGATCAGCAACGGTATCACAATCCACGAACTGTTTGCGCCGATGAAATATGCCCAGAAGTAGAAGGGGCTGGCCCAGAAGTTGAAGCCGTCCAAGTAGGCGGTGGTGAAGTAGACGATGCATCCATAGAGCTGACCGAGGCACACAGCGAACTGGAGGATGTGGCTGTAGGACTTGCGCGATGCGATAGCATAGCTGCAACCAGTGAACTTTCGTCAGGATGAAATAGAGGCGTCGTTAAAATTAGAACAGCAGTGGAGTGAACTTCATATTAGCTACATCGGCTACGGACTTTTACTAGGCAAGAAGAAAATGAGTGTGCCATTTTTAGAAATAGGTGCAGGCTGAAAGTGCCAAGAGGAGCTTCTTCAGACCTCTGGAACAAGTTCAGTAGAAATACTGCTACTGCCTTGAATTGCTAAGCTTTGCGGTCAAGTCATTTTAAGTTGGGACAGGCCGAAAACACAACTGTTTATAAATCGTCTGCAGAGAACATCAAACTGCAAAATCATCAATTGGTTCTTACATTTTTTGACATTTTGTAAAATGCAAAACTAAGTCGATTGAGTTTAGATGTTGTACGGATGACTTTTGAAAGAATACTTGCCAGTAAGCACTCGAGTTTCTCTTAAAATATGCTATTTGGACTGTAATATACAGTCTAGATTCAGTCAAACGCTCCTACTAAATCATCATATGCTAGCTTATTTCAGGGCCAGAAAGCCTATGCACAAGAAAACACATGAAAACAGACACCATTCACTCATGAATTCTGCAATCTGTTGGCATTGCATGATATTTCCTGCCTCCTATATCAGGGAAATACAACACTAATTTTATTGAATACAGAAGGACTCAAATAATTGGCCAGAGAGGGAAATGGATACAGCAAGTCTCCCCAATTTTGATTTTGTCTTTTTGTTATAAAAAACTAATAATTCTTACTTGTGGGTCTGAGCGACACTGCAAATATATGCCCTGTTGAAGCATCTACCCGTGGCACGTCTCATCAAATTATAAACTTGCATGGTTTAACACAATCAAATTCTGAACTCCATTTTGCACGTCTCGTCAAATTATGAACCAATGCTAATTCAGAGAACAATGCTCTGTCATGGAGATGAGGGCCTGACATCTTAGTGAAAGGAAGGGGTTAATAATCAAGTCTGAAATATGAGTGAGGCGTAAGTATTAAGCTCATACCAGAACCATGCTTGATTGAACATAGCAAACAAGATCTAACTAAAGATTGACCAAGAAAGTCTGGAAATGCAGCCCACAAATCACCACAGGAGAAACAGAGCAAGCTTTTTCAGTGATCATAAACAAGATGAGAAGACGTACACTGCGAGCAGCGAGGCAGGGCCTTTCAGCACGGCCGTGATTCCTTCGACGGTGACGGTGGCGGTGTCCCTGGCGACGTACCTGGAGTCACCCTTGCTGTACTCCTTCCCTGGACAAGCACAACAGATCGAATCAAAAACTCCATCTTGACTGACTTGGATTTGGGGCTAAACCAACTACAGTAGCAATTGTGGCTGTTCTTGGGGGAAAGCAATGAAGAATCGGGCTGGAAATCGACTTACAGACTTCGTCGAAGAAGTTGGGGTTGGTCTTGGTGAAGAAATCGGGGGTAAAGACGAAGGGCCCCTCGATGAGTATGTGGGTGAGGCCGGTGAACGCCCACCAGCACATGAGCAGGCGGTCGATGCCGGATAACCTGCGGCATCTCCCTGCGCAGCGGAGGCGGAGGCGTGAGCTGACTGACGGCCGATGAGATCTCGATCGGGGTGGGATTGGGGAAGGTAGTGTTGTTACCGGAGAGGAGCCAGAGGGCGACGAGCACGAAGAGGGAGGTGCCGAGGTAGGCCCCGAGGATCTCGAGCTGGGTGAGGCGCAGCGGCACGTAGCCCGGGAGGTCCAGGCTCGCCGGCACGTAAGGGTGCGCGCCCATCGCCGCCGCCGCTGCCGTCTCGATCTGGGAGCCGGAGCTGGAGATGGAGATGGAGCAAATCAGCACTAGTCAACTCGACTGTACCGCTGTATGGATTGGATGGGTTGTGACTCTTGCGCCCATGGGGGCATGGGCCATTGGGATCATCGCCTTCTGATTGGAACAACTTAGAGGGGTGTTTGTTTTCAGGCATTTATTGGCCTAGGGACTTAAAAAAGTCCCTATAAATCCCATTTAAATTAAAGGGAAGGGATTTAGAGGGTGCTTGGATACGTTTTAGTCCCATGACTAAAAGTAGTGGGACTAAAACTTGCTAGCCTCATTCATGCTTGGATACAAATACTAAATAGACTAAAATCGAGTTAATGAGCATTTATTATCCTTCAAACCCTCCAATCCAGAACTCGCATGTGTTAAAGGAGAGGAGTTAAATGAGGAGAGAGAGGACTAATCCACATTTTAGTAGGGTTCCCTTGACTAAAACTTTTTAGTCTCAAGACTAGTTCTAGCCTCTCTTTAGTCAGGGGTGATTGGAACTTTAGCCTCTAAAAGAGACTAGTTTTAGTCAGACTAAAAATAGTCTCTTGGATCCAAGCATGCTCTAAGACTCTCAAGGAGGGACTTATAGTTGTAATATGGTCTTATAGGGACTTATAAGTTCCAGGAACCAAACAGGTACGGACTTTTTAGGGACTTGAGACTTATAAGTTGGGACTAAAAAAAGTCCTAAGACTTATGAACCAAACATGGCCTTAACCATCACGTGCGAGACGGACACAACCCAATCACCATCGTAACTTTTAGACCTCAATAAGTCTTGAACGTTCGAAATTTAAGTATGTCATCTCGAATGTTTTTTATGACAATTTTAATTGTTGTGATGTGGCAACTTTAGTTGTTAACACATGACAACTTTGTTCCCAACTCGACTTTTTGTCAGGAAATTTTCGTGTCTGTCAACATCGCCTTAACTAAAGTTGCCATGAAAATAGTTCAGATTAGTGTTTAAAAATCGAACATTCGGGATTTATCTATTCCGTATTTTTTCTTGCTGTAAGGACATCTCCATTCCTAAAAAAAAACAGATCTCATGAATATAGTTCTTTATATACTCTTATTTTGATTTATCTATTCCGTATTTTTTCTTGCCGTAAGGACATCTCCATTCCTCAAAAAAAAAAGCAGATCTCATGAATATAGTTCTTTATATGCTCTTATTTGCCAACTCCCGAAAGGGTTCTACAAAGATTGCATTACTTCGTATCCAAATTATTTTGGCAAGGAGATAGTGAAAAGTAAAAATACCGGCTAATCAAATAGAGGGTGGCCAAGACGGTCTAGGCATGCATGACCTTCAGGTTAAGAATGATACTTTACTCGGTAAATGGTTGTTTAAATTATTTATTGAGGACGGCGTTTGGCACACAATTCCCACTCATGGGGCTGGTCTAATGACGGTAAAGAAATATTTTTTCACTTTGGATCTTTCACGATAAAGGATGACTCGGAAATACGTTTCTGGGAGGACAAGTGTCTAGGTAACGCCAATCTCCGGGAACAATATCCAGCTCCGTACCACATGCATGGTCGCGGTAAGAAGGCTACTCTGGCGCAGGTGCTCAGCTCCTCCACTCTTGCAGGTGTTCAGTTTGCCCCCGTCTCTTGTCATGAAAAAAAAAAATCTTGTATCCAAATTGGGTTCGATCGCCACCTATTTCTTCAGACGTGGACACCGCTCGGGAAGCAGCGCGACTGAGCTCATGCAGGAGGTTGTGGAGCGGATCAGGTGCATTCAGATCACTGCATGGCAAGACGCGACGCATGCCTCATCTTTTGGAGATGCCTTTGTAGGCTGGTGGCAGAGAGTTTGTTCGTTGTTTTCTCATGTTTGGCATCGGAGCCTTTGGTCATGTAACGCTTTATTTTGTACTCTGTTTGTGTGGTTTGTTCGGAACTATGTTGGATGTTGTCTTTCGTGGGCTTTATTAATTTAAAACCGGACGCTTCTTGCGCCTTCGATCTAAAAAAAAAGATTGGGTTCGATTACCCTGACACAAGCACCGGTTGTCTTTCGCCGTAAAGTCACCACGATTGACTCTATGTTCCATGCACTTATTGAATGGAAATATGCCCTAGAGGCAATAATAAAGTTATTATTTATTTTCTTAATTCATGATAAATGTTTATTATTCATGCAAGAATTGTATTAACGATAACTTAGTACATGTGTGAATATATAGACAAAACATATAGTCCCTAGTATGCCTCTACTTGACTAGCTCGTTAATCAAAGATGGTTATGTTTCCTAACCACTAGTAAGTCTGCACGTGCAACGCACGTTATAATCTTAGGAAGAAAATTTCTCATTACCATCTTAATATATATGATTTCTGATCTTCCTTATATACTTCTAATTTTGAACAAATGATGGGCAGGAATTATGTTTCAAAAACATTTTGTAACACAAGACAATACAATGTGATAATCACACAGTCGTAAGGGGTAAAGAATGATTACCAGTATATCTACATCTCAGGACTAATAAGAAACAACCAAAATGTAGTCAAGATGGTCAACAAAGCTAACCTTCTTTTCCATTGAATCTTTGATATAATCACACCAATGCGAACCGATGACTTTGAGCTTTTCAAATGGACGCTTCTCCCTTAGTTCTTTATGTTAATTTAATACTTGAATTGTTGCCTTTGCTACCAGCACATAGGAGCTGTTTAGATACCGAAGACTGGGGGAGTAACATCCTTCTCGATATGATTGCCATACTTCATACTTGTCATAACTTTGACATGTAATAGTTGATAGCTTTGCGAATCTGAGTTTGATGTTGAAGCAAACTTAAAATTAGCAAGACGCACTGGTGTTCATTGAGATACTCTTTTCCTGGAAAACTTATTTTCATAATATCATTTGATGCCCATCTCATTTTTGAGAGGCAGATAGGCCCCACTGCTACATAGCAGTTTAATAAAAAAAGGTTCAAGAGCAATTACGTAAGGGAGGATGGATTAAACAGAACGCCTCCATTTGTTGTGCTTCCTTTGTCTTCCAAGCTACATTTACATACATAGTACCGATAATGCTTCTGTCAACCGAAAAAAACATAATGTTCAGCCATGTTGCAGAGCAGACCTACACAAACATCCTGATGGCCGCAAGAAAAACTCCAGTAAAAACTGGCTTCCATGGTTGATATGTATTCTATTCTCCATGCAACCAGAAAATCATTTGATCATGTCAGACACATTAGAGTGTTGTAAAAAAAGTGCATGAAAGGACTCATCATATATGCTTGAGCTAAAAGAAAGAAAGTGCATAAACACGTTGACAGGAAAATACTAATCCACCGAACAAGGGACAAGGGAGGAATGAGGTTGACAGAGGATCACTCACCATTTGTTTCCTGGTAGATCCATGCACACACAAGGAAAAAAAGAATGAATTTCACAGAAAAAGAAATAAACAAATAAGAGAATCTAGAATAGTTGAAACGAAGAAAAATGATATATGTGAAATTGGTCGTGTGGCAACACCACTAACCACCAAATTATCGAAGAAAACAAAAATAATATTGTGATCTATACCTCAAACGCCTTGAACTTGTGAGTCATGACCCACACTGCCTGCTGCGTCTTCTGCTTCAATTAGATCGGTGACTAATCTTATTGGGTCTTCCACAGTACCAACACTTCCCAATATGTCTGTCTGCTTTCGATCTTTTTTATCTAGCTGCAAAGCCTCGTGCGTATGAGACGATCAGCACTTTGCTAATATGACGGCAATGAATTAGATGATCAAGATCGACACACCTGTGATCAGCACTTCCTAATAAGTTAAGCTAGTAGTGCAATATCTAAGCCAGAAATCTAGTCAAGCCACTGTACGCATGCGGTCGTGGGACGACAACCTTGGTCTTCCATGATGGCTCCGATGAGAGGGCGAGTGGAGTCTGGTCATTGGCCTCCATGAGGACGCCGTTGTGGGGTTGTTGACCTCTCAGTCCGCCGCCGGAAGCCGTCTCAGAGCGAGGGGATGTCCCACAGATCAAAGCAGTCATCGCCCCGTAGGCTCGCATCAGTGCCATGCGTCGCCTCTCGCCGGAGACTGTCGCCACTGGAGGTTCACCGTCGAGGCCACCGGCCGCGCCCCTGCCCTTCCTCATCTCCCTTCCTTCTGTTCGTCTCTAGCTCCTCACCTTCGAAGCTCTCTCTCCCTGGAACCGCAGCTAGCCAGGGAAGAGGTCAGCCGCCACCGGCGTCCCTCCGACTCGCCGGAGCCGCCCGTCATCGACCCATCCGGCTGCCATCCGCCAGATCCATGCCAGCCCTGCCGGAGCCGCCCGTCGTCGACCCATCCGGCTAACATCCGCCAGATCCACGCCAGCCCCACCGGAGTCCACGCTCATCACCGTTCCCTGCATCCAGCTGCCGCCGCCGCTCGGCGTTGACCGCACCGCTTGCTTGGTATCTGTTTGAGATCGGGTTGTATTTTTTCCTTGGATTAAGGTAGCGATGTATGGGGGTGGACGTGGAGCGCGGGACAACTCATTTGGTTCGGCAGAGTTTTCGTCCGCCAGATTATATAATTTACTAAACGCACTTTCGGATGAGGAGTTAGTATAATCTTAACGGTTAGATCAAGTTAAGTGGTCCTATTGATCTGTGTTGTTACGTGTACGTTAGGCTGGACGCACTTAGTGATGAATATGTTTAATTGTTCAATAGTAGTAAAGATATGTATACACTATTTTAGAGTGTAGATTCACTGATTTTGATCTATATGTAGTCCGTAGTGAAATATCTGAAAATGCTTTATATTTAGGAACGGAGGGAGTATAATGGCATGGTAGCATATCAATACAAAAATGCACCTGCCCACCTACAAAAAGAAATATCTACAGACTTAATGCACATGGTAACATGGAGGCCTAGGAATGAAAATAGGGGGAGGGAGGGGGTCCATAGATGTAGGATTATTGTATCAATATATACTGTCCTCTGATGTTGAAAAAACAGCTAATGTGTTGTGATTAGGAGTGAAACGACAGTCCAACAGCCAATGCCTAAAACTGTAGCAAATCATAAAAGATATGCTCGGATGCATATGCCCATATCAGGTTTTAGTCAGGAAAGCTGAATGATACACGCACCAAGCATTCAAACAGGGAAAAGTGAGGCCAAACGTGTCATCTCTACAAAATTGTTACGGTTACACAATATCACTCTCAATCTTCATCGGTTAAAAAGTAGATGCGGTCCCTGTCCACCCTGTGCTTCCTGCTATTGAGCTTGGGCAATGCCACCATCCAGGAAGGAACCTCGCAGCCCGAACATACCAGTATGTTGGCGATGTTCCGCAGGAACGGCTTGTCCTCCTCCGTGAAGAACGTGATCGCCTCCCCCGATCTGCCTGCTCTTTCAGACCGTCCTACATATAACAGGGGAATGGAGTTATTAGAATCTTATTGCAACAACTATGTCCAGGGGGAAAGCCGGATATCTTTCGTACCTATTCTGTGAATAGGCAGAAGCGGACTCAAGGAAATCATAGTTGATTACACAGTTGACACCTTTGAAATCCATTCCCCGCGCAAGAATCTCTGTTGCTATTAGCACCCAGCTTTTTCCAGCTCTCAAATTGTCAACAGCATCTTGACGCTAAAGTAAGGAAATACAGAATTCAGTCAGTGAGCCTGATGTCGACAGTATTAAACCAGTGAAAACGAAAACTACAGAAACAGCTATCAAAATAAGTATCAATAAATTATGCAAAAGTAATACCTGCTCTTCAGTAAGGTCTCCATGGATTACATCAACTCTAATGTCGTCATATACCAGCTCTCTGTAGAGCTCTTTTGCCCTCTCTTTGCTTTGAACAAAGACCAATACCGGTGGATTCAGGGACTACAATTGAAGACAATACAACAACAGTAAGTTTCAAAACACACACCGAGACTCCTTTTTAGTAAGGACAAATGTGCAGTTCAACGTTTTAAATACTTTGCAAGCAGTCAGTTTATGGCTACGGGCAACACAACATATGGCTTAGTTTTGCTACTTATATGCGGGCATGCATTAAACTGCAGTCTGCTGGTTTGGCATGACCAGTACAAACCAGTTCTAAAACAACGAAATGCATGGAAACCAGGAGAAAGAACTGCGAATGAAAAAATGTGCATAACGATCTTTTTGAATATACGGCAGACTACAGCTAAGTGGTAACAAAGAAAATTCATTTTCCGAAAATCGATTCAACATTAACAGAGTCACCATGAGATTTCGTCAGTACATGCACCTCTGAATTCCATCAATCGGTCCAGGTGGATTTGGTCCTGAACTGCACATCAGATGTTTCGCATTACACGTCTGCTTGCTCGCTCGGTCGTCAATGTAGCTGCGCAGGGCTGTTGAAACATCCAGCTAAATATCAACCACCAAAGCTCGTGAGCATTCGATTCAAGTATGAACAAAGGCTACATCGCACGCATCGTCTCAGCTCCAATGTGGTGAAGTTTGTATCACAGAGATGAATAAAACCTGAAGGGCTGCATGGCCAAACAAAAACATGTTTTTCACAAATATCGATCAGACAGGAGCGCATTTGTTCATCTCTTGAACCACAAATACATAAACACATTGGGTTATGGGTCTCTGGGGTCAAAACATGATTATGACAAACTGATGGATAAATAGCACGAACTGAAGATAATCTGGACACAGATTTGTTACTTATCCATCTTCTCTCAAATGTGAAAAAAACCCAGAATGGATCTACTGTACCAGTGACAGGGATGGTGGCACAACAAATTGGGGGCTGACCTGTGAAACGAAGGATAGGTGAGGTGCGTTCAATCTTGAGACGGATATGACAGTAGGTGGGTTTGTTCACCGGCCGCCCATAACAGTACGCAATGAGACAGTGAGAGGTCGATGAAGACGGCGGCATGGCGATGCAAAAGCCGGCACAGATCGGTGAGGGGCCGACGTGGACGATTCGTTGCGTCGCGAGCACCCTTGCCCGCGCCAGGCGGCGGCTCGGGCGCGACGGACGGGCTCGGCGGCGGCTCCAGCGGCGAAGGGGCTCCCGCGGCGGCTTGGGCGCGACGGACGGGCTCGGGGGCGGCTCCCGCGGTGAAGGGCCTGGCGTGCGGCTCCCGGGGCGACG
>LT934116.1:70270078-70311040 GCA_900231445.1 Triticum turgidum subsp. durum
GAGAGGGGTCGTGCGGGAAGGAGGGGAGAGGTCGTGCGGTCATGTGCGGGCAGCGTTTTTTTAACGGCGGGTCAGATTAGCTATCGATGGTTTAGTGGCTTAATGCGTGGCTTGTTGTGTTAAACACAGGAGGATTATGGGCCATCAGATATTATAGATGGACGGATAAAATTGTTTGGATCTGCCCCTCTCTTTGTTTTATAGTGGTAGTAGATAGACATGTGTTGTCATTTGATGAACGGGATCACATCATTAGGAGAATGATGTGATGGACATGACACATCCGTTAGCTTAGCATTATGATCGTGTTAGTTTCATTGCTACTGTTTTCTTCATGACTTATACAAGTTCCTCAGACTATGAGGTTATGCAACTCCCGAATACCAGAGGAACATTTTGTGTGCTACCAAACGTCACAACGTAAAAGGGTGGTTATTTGCTTTTTTATCAATTGCTCGACAGTAATTTGTCACCCACCGTAATACTTATGCTATCTTGAGAGAAGCCACTAGTGAAACCTATGGCCCCGGGTCTATCTCCTATCATATAAAGCTTTCAATCTACTTTTATTTGCATCTTTACTTTTCCTTTCTATATCACAAAATACCAAAAATATATTTATCTTATCATATTATCTCTATCAGATCTCATTTTCGCAAGTGGCCGTGAAGGGATTGACAACCCATTTTATTGTGTTGGTTGCGAGTTCTTGTTTGTTTGTGTAGGTGCGTGGGACTTCTGAGGAGCCTCCTACTGGATTGATACCTTGGTTCTCAAAAACTGAGGGAAATACTTACGCTACTATTGCTGCATCACCCTTTCCTCTTCAAGGAAAACCAACGCAACCTCAAGACGTAGCAATTCCCAGGGAAGGAAGGAAGTGCAGATCACAGATATGGCCCTTTTTTTGCATCTAACACATAAGGCTTGAGGACATTTAGCAGTGAAATGCCCCGCATGACTACAGATTTGACAGATCTCAGAAAAAGCGACTAGGTGGTCAGAGATAACAGGGAGCTCACGCATCTTTTCAGGAGGAGGAATCTTGTCGTTGTTGCGAGGATTCGAGCCGTCCCTCTGGCCCCCCAGCGATCTTGGCGGGCCAAAGCATCATGCTGCGTTCCAGCTGCCTTCTCCCATCGATCGAAGCCAGTCTCGCCAGATCCAGACGGAGCGTTGGAGGAGGAAGCCCCCGTCGCCATCTTGCGGGTCCAGACGTGGCTCTCACGACCACGCCCTCGCCCCCACCGCCACCTCCAGTGCGGCCGCGGCCGCCGTCATCGCCACGGCCCCGCCCCTCTCCACGGTTGAATCGGCCGCGCCGCGCCCATGGCGACCCGCACCGAAACCCTCTTCTCTCATCTCCGGTGTTTCGCGAGGAGAAGCAACGACATATTTGGGTGGGGAGGCAGACACAACCTGAGCAAACGATCTAAGATCTCTACGAATTTTTCCTTCCCACCAGGTGAAGGAGGGACGAACCCTAGATTTCTCTCTCTCTCTCTCTCTCTGGCCTCTCCCAAAAATGGAGGAGGCATTCTTCCAGATCTAAAATGGGGGGATGCGAGGCAGCGACGCGACGACTTATACCAGGGGGAGGGGACGAAAATCTAGTCGCGGCCCGATCATGGCGGTCGAAATCGCGAGCATCCACGTGTCTCAGATCTGGAGAGGAGGGGCGGTTCTCAGCCGTTCGACGCCCCAAAATCCTTGAACCGTCCAGGAGGGAAATACCAAGTCCATTTCCATGAACCGCCTCCAACCCCAAGCTCTCTCATGTGAGCCCGACGGCTCGCCGCGCGCGGCCGCGATGGCGCCCCGGTGCTCCGGTGGCCGGACCGTAGGAACGGGGGGAGGGAGACGGTCCCAAACCCTAGCAAAGTGACAAGAGAAGGGAATGATGTACCCGATGTCAATCACCTCGTCGATGCGCAGGGATCGGGCATCCACCGTTTCGCCTCGATCATTGAAGAGCACCATGCGCAGCGCGTCCCGTCGGAGGAGGAGTTCGCCGGCGGCGAAGATGACAGTGCGCGCCGCCATGAGATCTGGGGCGAACGTGACTCGCCATCGCGTGTCACCCGTGGACGCCATCCCCGCCTCGCCACTCTCTCTCCTTGAAACCGATAGGTGCTAGCTAGTGCTGCCAGGAAACTATCCAAGGTTGAGGCAACTCAATGCCATGTGGGGCTTGGTTTTTCACGAGGCTACCATGGGGTAGGAACCCATGTGCTTAACTATTTTATCCCCTCCTGTGTAGATGGAATATTAAAAGAGAACGTGCAGCCAGTTTCGTGGAGCACGCCAATTAGAATTCTTGCTAGCTGTCCAAATTGTAATTTGCTTGCACCATTGAATTCCTTGTCATGCACTAAGGAAAGTCCAATATATATATTCTCTTCTGGGAATATATTTAGCAATCTTATGGACAGAATCACCATTCCAATATTCTCTTCTCGTCAAGCATTAGCCATATGCGGGCCTTTTGCAATTTAATAAACCAGAGCAATCCATGCAGAAGTCATAATCTTTTCTGTGATAAACTCAATCAAGGAGAGTCCAATAATAACGTGTACGCTGACATTTTTTCCATAAAATTGAGGGACCCACCCGTCATAGAATTTTACTATTGCATTATGAATTTTGGTACAAAAATATGTCAAACATGTGTATGCATGGTCGTACGAGAAATTCTATATATGATATATAATTGGTCGTACGAGAAAAAATTCTATTATATATGACGTACGTGTATAATATGTACTATAGCAGTGGCACTTGACGACTGCAATAGCGTAAAATATGTTTGAAATGAAAAACAATTAAATGGAAAACACAAAATGAAATGGAAAAATAAAAAATAATTCATAAATCCTAAAACCCTAAACCTCTAGTCCCGGTTGGTGTCACCAACCGGGACTGAAGGTCGCCCAGCCCCCGGCACAGGCTCGTGCCACGTGGTGGGCCTTTGGTCCAGGGTCGTGACGAACCGGGACTAAAGGGAAGGGGGGAGGGCTTTAGTCCCCACCCTTTAGTCCCGGTTGGTGAACCGGCACTAAAGGCTCTTACGAACCGGGACTAAAGCCTAATTCCGCACTAGTCAGTACAGTCCTGAATCTTGGGCATCCGCTCCTAACTCTAGACGTTGCATGTCTTTTTTTCTCTTCTCGATCATTCATCTTCTCTTTTCTTCCCCGACTGGAAACAGAGGAGAGAGTACAGTACCGTTAGAGGGTGTGGCGGCGGATGATCGGTGACCCGGCGACCGTCCGATGGTAGTTCCTGCGGCGGAGGAAGCGACTGCGACGGTGACACAACCCGTAGGACGGAGTTCTGCGGCGATGGAGGGCCCTCGATGGCAGCCCGACAGCGATGCGGCTCCAACCTATGGTATGATTCACCGTCGAACAACTTAGGCACGGTTTTGGGCCAAAATGTGGTTCTTTGTTTCGATTAGGCCTTCTGCACATATTTTGTCCTTTTATGTTACTCCATTTGCTGCAATTAGGGGGTAATTCTGCTAGGGTTTTGGTACTGTATGGTTCAAAGCTTAAATTTTTAGTTTTTTTCTTTTTTTGCAGCGAAGAACAGTGGGATGTTCACTGTTGAGGTAATCCATGGAGGATTTTTCTTTTGCCGTAGGTAGAATAGGTGCTATTTGGATGGCCAGAAGGTTTGCTATGATTACTGTCATGTGGAGAAGGCATATTATAAAATTGTTTGAAGAATTAGTCTTGCGTTATGAAAAGGAAGGCAGAAGGGGGGGAGGGCTTTAGTCCCCACCCTTTAGTCTCGGTTGGTGAACCGGCACTAAAGGCTCTTACGAATCGGGACTAAAGCCTAATTCCGCACTAGTCAGTACGGTCCTGAATCTTGGACATCCGCTCATAACTCTACACGTTGTTTGTCTTTTTTTCTCTTCTCGATCATTCCTCTTCTCTTTTCTTCCCCGACTGGAAACAGAGGAGAGAGCAGAGTACCATTAGAGGGTGTGGCGGCGGATGATCGGTGACCCGGCGGCCGTCCGATGGTAGTTCCTGCGGCGGAGGAAGCGACTGCGACGGTGACACAACCCGTAGGACGGAGCTCTGCGGAGATGGAGGCGGCCCTCAACGGCAGCCCGACAGCGATGCGGCTCCAACCTATGGTATGATTCACCGTCGAACAACTTAGGCACGGTTTTGGGCCAAAATGTGGTTCTTTGTTTCGATTAGGCCTTCTGCACATATTTTGTCCTTTTGTGTTACTCCATTTGCTGCAATTAGGGGGTAATTCTGCTAGTGTTTTGGTACTGTATGGTTCAAAGCTTAAATTTTTAGTTTTTTCTATTTTTTTTGCAGTGGAGAACAGTGGGATGTTCACTGTTGAGGTAATCCATGGAGGATTTTTCTTTTGCCGTAGGCAGAATAGGTGCTATTTGGATGGCTAGAAGGTTTGCTATGATTACTGTCACGTGGAGAAGGCATATTATAAAATTGTTTGAAGAATTAGTTAAGCACTTGTGTTATGAAAAGGAAGGCACAAGGGGGGGGGGAGGGCTTTAGTCCTCACCCTTTAGTCCCGGTTAGTGAACCGACACTAAAGGCTCTTACGAACCGGGAATAAAGCCTAATTTCGCACTAGTCAGTACAGTCCTGAATCTTGGACATCCGCTCCTAACTCTACACGTTGCCTGTCTTTTTTTCTCTTCTCGATCATTCCTCTTCTCTTTTCTTCCCCGACTGGAAACAGAGGAGAGAGCAAAGTACCATTAGAGAGTGTGGCGGCGGATGATCGGTGACCCGGCGGCCGTCCGATGGTAGTTCCTACGGCGGAGGAAGCGATTGCGACGGTGACACAACCCGTCGGACGGAGTTCTGCGCAGATGGAGGGCCCTCAACGGCAGCCCGACAGCGATGCGGCTCCAACCTATGGTATGATTCACCGTCGAACAACTTAGGCACGGTTTTGGGCCAAAATGTGGTTCTTTGTTTCGATTAGGCCTTCTGCACATATTTTGTCCTTTTGTGTTACTCCATTTTCTGCAATTAGGGGGTAATTCTGCTAGGGTTTTGGTACTGTATGGTTCAAAGCTTAAATTTTTAGTTTTTTCTTTTTTGCAGCGAAGAACAGTGGGATGTTCACAGTTGAGGTAATCCATGGAGGATTTTTCTTTTACCGTAGGCAGAATAGGTGCTATTTGGATGGCCAGAAGGTTTGCTATGATTACTGTCATGTGGAGAAGGCATATTATAAAATTGTTTGAAGAATTAGTTAAGCACTTGCGTTATGAAAAGGAAGGCAGAAGGGGGGGGGAGGGCTTTAGTCCCCACCCTTTAGTCCCGGTTGGTGAACCGGCACTAAAGGCTCTTACGAGCCGGGACTAAAGCCTAATTCCGCAATAGTCAGTAAATTCCTGAATCTTGGACATCAGCTCATAACTCTACACGTTGTCTGTCTTTTTTTCTCTTCTCGATCATTCCTCTTCTCTTTTCTTCCCCGAATGGAAACAGAGGAGAGAGCAGAGTACCGTTAGAGGGTGTGGTGGCGGATGATCGGTGACCCGGCGGCCGTCTAATGGTAGTTCCTGCGGCGGAGGAAGCGACTGCGACGGTGACACAACCCGTAGGACGGAGCTCTGCGGAGATGGAGGGCCCTCAACGGCAGCCCGACAGCGCTGCGGCTCCAACCTATGGTATGATTCACCCTCGAACAACTTAGGCACGGTTTTGGGCCAAAATGTGGTTCTTTGTTTCGATTAGGCCTTCTGCACATATTTTGTCCTTTTGTGTTACTCCATTTGCTGCAATTAGGGGGTAATTCTGCTAGGGTTTTGGTACTGTATGGTTCAAAGCTTAAATTTTTAGTTTTTTCTTTTTTTTTGCAGCGGAGAACAGTGGGATGTTCACTGTTGAGGTAGTCCATGGATGATTTTTCTTTTGCCGTAGGTAGAATAGGTGCTATTTGGATGGCCAGAAGGTTTGCTATGATTACTGTCATGTGGAGAAGGCATATTATAAAATTGTTTGAAGAATTAGTTAAGCATTTGCGTTATGAAAAGGAAGGCACAAGGGGGCGGGAGGGCTTTAGTCCTCACCCTTTAGTCCCGGCTGGTGAACCGGCACTAAAGGCTCTTACGAACAGGGACTAAAGCCTAATTTCGCACTAGTCAGTGCAGTCCTGAATCTTGGACATCCGCTCCTAACTCTACACGTTGCTTGTCTTTTTTTCTCTTCTCGATCATTCCTCTTCTCTTTTCTTCTCCGACTGGAAACAGAGGAGAGAGCAGAGTACCGTTAGAGGGTGTGGCGGCGGATGATCGGTGACCCGGCGACCGTCCGATGGTAGTTCCTGCGGCGGAGGAAGCGACTGCGACGGTGACACAACCCGTAGGACGGAGTTCTGCGGAGATGGAGGGCCCTCAACGGCAGACCGACAGCGATGCGGCTCCAACCTATGGTATGATTCACCGTCGAACAACTTAGGCACGGTTTTGGGCCAAAATATGGTTCTTTGTTTCGATTAGGCCTTCTGCACATATTTTGTCCTTTTGTGTTACTCCATTTGCTGCAATTACGCGGTAATTCTGCTAGGGTTTTGGTAGTGTATGGTTCAAAGCTTAAATTTTTAGTTTTTTCTTTTTTTGCAGCAAAGAATAGTGGGATGTTCACTGTTGAGGTAATCCATGGAGGATTTTTCTTTTGCCGTAGGCAGAATAGGTGCTATTTGGATGGCCAGAAGGTTTGCTATGATTACTGTCGTGTGGAGAAGGCATATTATAAAATTGTTTGAAGAATTAGTTAAGCACTTGCGTTATGAAAAGGAAGGCAGAAGGAGGGGGGGAGGGCTTTAGTCCCCACCCTTTAGTCCCGGTTGGTGAACCGGCACTAAAGGCTCTTACGAACCGAGACTAAAGCCTAATTCCGCACTAGTCAGTACAGTCCTGAATCTTGGACATCCGTTCCTAACTCTACACGTTGCCTGTCTTTTTCTCTCTTCTCGATCATTCCTCTTCTCTTTTCTTCCCCGACTGAAAATAGAGGAGAGAGCAGGGTACTGTTAGAGGGTGTGGTGGCGGATGATCGGTGACCCGGCGGCCGTCCGATGGTAGTTCCTGCGGCGGAGGAAGCGACTGCGACGGTGACACAACCCGTAGGACGGAGTTCTGCGGAGATGGAGGGCCCTCAACGGCAGCCCGACAACGATGCGGCTCCAACCTATGGTATGATTCACCGTCGAACAACTTAGGCACGGTTTTGGGCCAAAATGTGGTTCTTTGTTTCGATTAGGCCTTCTGCACATATTTTGTCCTTTTGTGTTACTCTATTTGCTGCAATTAGGGGGTAATTCTGCTAGGGTTTTGGTACTGTATGATTCAAAGTTTAAAATTTTAGTTTTCTTTTTGCAGCGGAGAACAGTGGGATGTTCACTGTTGAGGTAATCCATGGAGGATTTTTCTTTTGCCGTAGGCAGAATAGGTGCTATTTGGATGGCCAGAAGGTTTGCTATGATTACTGTCACGTGGAGAAGGCATATTATAAAATTGTTTGAAGAATTAGTTAAGCACTTGCGTTATGAAAAGGAAGGCAGAAGGGGGGCGGGGGAGGGCTTTAGTCCTCACCCTTTAGTCCCGGTTGGTGAACCGACACTAAGGGCTCTTACGAACCGGGACTAAAGCCTAATTCCGCACTAGTCAGTACAGTCCTGAATTTTGGACATCCGCTCCTAACTCTACACGTTGCCTGTCTTTTTTTCTCTTCTCGATCATTCATCTTCTCTTTTCTTCCCCGACTGGAAACAGAGGAGAGAGCAGAGTACCGTTAGAGGGTGGGGAGGCAGATGATCGGTGACCCGGCGGCCGTCCGATGGTAGTTCCTGCGGCGGAGGAAGTGACTGCGACGGTGACACAACCCGTAGGACGAAGTTCTGCGGCGATGGAGGGCCCTCGACGGCAGCCCGACAGCGATGCGGGTCCAACCTATGGTATGATTCACCGTCGAACAACTTAGGCACGGTTTTGGGCCAAAATGTGGTTCTTTGTTTCGATTAGGCCTTCTGCACATATTTTGTCCTTTTGTGTTACTCCATTTGCTGCAATTAGGGGGTAATTCTGCTAGGGTTTTGGTACTGTATGGTTCAAAGCTTAAATTTTTAGTTTTTTCTTTTTTTGCAGCGAAGAACAGTGGGATGTTCACTGTTGAGGTAATCCATGGAGGATTTTTCTTTTGCCGTAGGTAGAATAGGTGCTATTTGGATGGCCAGAATGTTTGCTATGATTACTGTCATGTGGAGAAGGCATATTATAAAATTGTTGGAAGAATTAGTTAAGCACTTGCGTTATGAAAAGGAAGGCAGAATTGACATGTATTTGTTGTCCCTGGTTCTCAGCTTAATGAAGGTGGTGCAAGGCTTTTGTCCAATGATGCTGACATAGATGCTATGTATCTAATGATCAATCGAGGGCACCATTTTCAAATGATATACCTTGATCATTTAGACAACCATATTTCAGGAGGAGGAGCTGGATGGGATGATGTTGTGCAGGAGGAGGAGGAGCTTGATCATTTAGTTTGCTTATATTGTACCCTCTGCAAGCCACATTGTCTGAAACAAGTATGTTGTACTACTGGATTGTGTTTTAACATCAAGGAGGACGGCTGTTTATTCCTGCAAATGAAAACTATATGTCACTCTTGCATGGTTGGCATAATTTTTCATGGACAATCACCATTGCACATACTGTCAGGCAACTAGTAGTCAGAGGCCGGGTGTTGCTCATTACACTTTGTATACGATTGAGACTATATTTTGAGTTAATAATGAAAGCACCTTTTATTTGGAAAAAAAAACTAACAGTCAGATCTGCTAGTACACTGGCTTCATAGGTCCACTGCATTAAGCAAAACCTCTGAAATGCTGCTGGGACTGAAATGAAACTCTACCCTATCTCACTAATCAGCAACCCTGCAGATGTCTTCGTACTCACAGCTTCGAGAACTCTCCCATCATAGAGGCCCTTCTCAACCCGCAGTTTGGCGGAAAACCTCTCCGTGTGCACCGTGAGCAACCTCGCGTTCGACCCCCGGTAAGCGCCATTGACGATCCGCACCAGCCCGCCGATCCGCGGGACGACGGTCCCAAGCTCAACTTGGTCGACCCTGACGACATGCTTGCTCTCCAGCATCTCGATCTCGCCGACGTACCTGTCTATCACCCTCCTCACCAGCCCCTTGTGCTTGTAGTAGTGGTGCCCCTTTTCGGCCAGTGATCTGCTCATTACCTTGACCACGATGCCGGGGCACAGCCAGTGGTCCTTCCGGTTGCTCCGCTCCTTGGCCTTCTCCTCCTCCTCCATCAGATCATCAATGGCTGACCTCCTCGTGTCTCTTGCTTTCCCTGCATCTTTCCCCTTGTTGTTTGTCGTCGCTTCGTCCTCTTCCCTCAAACCAAATTTCATCTCTGGCTTAACCTCAGGCGCCGCCGGAGCGGCGCGCCGGAGTGCGATCGCGATCTTCTCCGTCGCCTTGTTGATCTCTTTTGCATCCTCCTGTCGTTCTTCTTGATCAGCGTCGCCTGATCCCGAACACTCATCCTCACTCTTCCCAAGGTCGCCATTGTCCAATCGTAAGCTCCTCTGACTGGACCCTCTTGGGCTTTCTCGCAAAAAAAAAAACAAGAGCTTTATAATTGAAGATGAATAGATCGGAAGCTTTTTCGCAAAAAAAAAACACCCGGGTTTTTTTTCGGCACACACAAGAGCTTTATGTATTGATTCATTAGGACTGGAAAGATGTATAATAATTAGTTTACAGAAAGATTGGAAAGATAGTACCCCATTTAATGAAAATTCTCAATTTAGACAGAATTTAGGCAAGGTTGTGATACATTCTACTCCATTTTTCTCCAAATTTGGTGTTGACTATACGTGCCGCATACATGTTTTTTTTTCTGGTTTTTGGCTTTTTCTTGCACAGGAAAAAAGAACCGAACCAAACCACTGCGACAAAAAAAAGCCCTGCGGGAAGGCCTTGGGGGTGGGGTGAAATTGGGCTTCCTTGTCCATAACTTTCAAGGTGGTATGAAAAAAAGAAATTATAAATGAATGGCAAACCTAGAAAACTAGGGAGCGCCTATAGGCCGCAGCACGCGCTGTGAAGGAAGCGGGCGCGCACCCCCCGCTCCCTTATGGGCCGGCCCATGTGTGGCCGGGATGCCGCCGTTTTTTTTTGTGGATGTTTCCTTTTTCTTTTTTTCCTTTTCTTTTTTTTTTCAATAATTCAGGATATCAAAAGGTCCTAAATTTCAAAAAAGTTGCTAATTTTGAATAAAACAATCATGATTTCAAAAAAGAAATCATGATTTCCAAAAAGAAATCATGATTTCCAAAAAGATGCTCGGTAATTCAAAAATTGTTCATGAATTTGACAAAACATGTTCACAAATTTAAAAAATGTTCATGAATTTAAAACAATGTTCATGATTTCAAAAAAATGATCGTGAAATTGAAAATGTTCACAAAATAAGTAATCATGATTATAGAAAAATGCTCTAGAATTCAAAAACTGCATCACTTGGAAATCAGTTTCCTTAGTATTACCTCGACCCACTTTAACAGTACGGTGTGTGCTATGACTCAAGAAAGAGAAAATGAAAATACGAAAACAAAAGTCTTCACACTTTATAATCCTCGCATGAATATCCAAGTTTTCAAGGTCACACCAATTTCTCCACTTTTAAAATCTTCAGGAGAACCAAAGTCTTCAGCTGAAGACATACATTTTTAGGGGTCGACTTTCATCATAAATATCAAACTCCTCATCAACTTATAGAGCCTGTGTACACTCACAAACATATTAGCCTCTTAACCTATAAGTCTTCAATACACCAAAATCACTAAGGGGCACTAGATGCACTTACAGAGGTACTCCTTCTCCCTCCTTGCTCCTCCTCCCTAGTTTATTTTGAACCCTAGCTAGTTGAAAAATGTAGGTTAAATCTTAGAATAATGTAGTAGGTTATGATCATAGGTGTTTAATCTTAGAATAATGTAGTATGAACCCTAGCTAGTTATGATCGAACCATGTTCAAAATGTAGTGTTTTAATTAGGTGTAGTTAATATAATTTAGGTATTTTAGGCGTTTAATCTTAGAATAATGTAGTATGAACCCTAGTTATGATTGAACCATGTTCAAAATGTAGGTTTTTAATTAGGTCTACTTGATAGAATTTAGGTGTTTTAGGTATATTTAACAGAATTCTAAGTTGATTCGTTTTGAAGTGGACATGTCATACTTTGAACATGTCATATTTGTTGGTATTTTTTTAGTTAAAGCAATTATTTCTGCATCGATGTCGATGATGCCTATCCCGCATCCTCGTTGTCGACTCGGCGGAGGAGGCCTGCTTGATCAAAGGGGCCATGTCCGGGACTGGGCTCCGCCAGGCTGGTACTGGGCCAGTGACGGTGCGGAGGCTTTCATCCCCGCGGATGTGGTACGTCACCGTGTCAGCGAGGAGGACGAGCATGTCCGTCGCTACATGGTTGTGTTGAAGGGAAGGTTCGACAATACCTGGCAGGTTCTTCAGGGATCTCACTGGAGCTATGATCCTGTGATGGTTCCTTCTCTTTGGGTGTCCACCGCCCACGCCGATACCCGTCGTTCGCTAGGGTTTTAGTTGTATTAGTGATGTTATATGTATGATACTACTCGAGATGTATTAGTAATAATATTCGACGATCTACGAACGCAAGAGATGATTTAGTTTTGCTTATTGAATGCATGCTAATTTGAATACTAATTTATTTTATGATTTAGTTTTGCTTATTGAATGCTCAACTGGAGAAGTACTCCTATTTTGAATGCTCAAATTGGAGAGCACTATGCAAGGCGTATGCATTTGATTAGTTGATAGCTTATAGGGTTTCACTAAGTCCTAAGATGAGGATAGTAGTGTTTTTGTTTATATTTTGTTTTTTGCAGAAATCAATGAGCCCCTTCCCCGCCGGAGTCCCCGTCACTGACACCCTCTGACCTCGAGGTGAGACCAGCCAAATCTCCATGTCAATATGAGTCCTATAGGATATTATGAAATGTTTTTGTTCATATTTGCAACCATTGAAATGCAATGACCATCAAGTTTGAATGCTCATATGATGTAGATATAAACATGTATATCTTGTGTTGCTCAAATAGCATATGTGCTTGCCCAAGTGGCCGGCCATGTTTGCAGGTAACACCTCCGAGTGGCCTATGTTTTGCCGAAGTGTTGATTAATTTCCATTCCGACAAATTTCAGGCGCTCGATATGTCGGTTTTTAGCAAAGGTCATGCTGGATTTTTCTGTGAATTTTGGCATGACTTGTGCTAGAATATGTAGGAAATATTGAGTGGCTTGGATTTTCTAGAAAGATAATTAAACAACGTTTCGAGTTGACTTTAAGTCTGTCGAGGCTCCATTCATGACAGTCAACAAATGAGTGAGGGAGAAAGTCTGCACCATATATGAGAGAAGAAGAATCCCGACTATTGTCGTGGGGGTCGTTTCTCCTTCTTCTCCTTGTGCTAGACCTTTGTTATGCACCAGGGGAAGGAGGAATAACGACCATCATTGACGGTCGAAAAATCAGTGGGGGAGTGTGTCCACCATATATGAGAGAGGACGAAGAATCAAAACTGTTGTCGTGGGGGTCGTTTATCCTTCTTCTCCTTGTGCTAGACCTTTGTTATGCACTAGGGGAAGGAGGAGTAACAACCATCACCGACGGTCACAAATGTCAGAGAGGAATCAGTGAGGGAGAGTCTCCACCATATATGAGAGGATGAAGAATCCCGACTGTTGTCGTGGGGGTCGCTTCTCCTTCGTTCCTGTGTGCTAGAAATTTTGGTGTAATGAACTTGGGAACGAAAGGAGTAGCGACCATCACCAACGGTCGAATGTATACACCACGTCAGTCGAGAGTTTTCAAGAAAAGACTCGACAAACTGATAGTCAACCCGTGATGAATAATAATGATCTAATTTAGTTTTTGTAGTACATATATTTAATTGTACAAGTTTAATCTTTGAATTATGAGCATAGGAAATGTCGTCGATGTCGTTGTCGGACGACGAAAGTCTCCCGGCAGAGTGCGACTAGTGCGGCGACGACCGGGGTCTGTGCGACAGGCCTGACCTGGTAGAAGGTCGGCTCTTCAGCATTAAGCTCCAGGATACCTTCGATGTTGAAACGGTACGCAACAACGACAAGTGTTTTTTTCGTAATTAAGCACGACTTTTGCTTCTTCAACATGTAATTTTCGTCTTTTACAATTCTACTAGCTTATCCCATGCTATGCAAGATGCTATGTCTTGAAGAGGATGGATTTTGAAGATCATGAAAGTATGGAAACAAAGACAATTCACCTAAGGACACATCATGGTATGGATTTTGATGTAAATCTATACAATTCTGTGAAGGAAATATGCCCTAGAGGCAATAATAAAGTTATTAATTATTTTCTTATTTCAGGATAAATGTTTATTATTCATGCTAGAATTATATTAACCGGAAACTTAGTACATGTGTGAATACATAGACAAAACATAGTGTCCCTAGTATGCATCTACTAGACTAGCTCGTTAATCAAAGATGGTTACGTTTCCTAACCATAGATATGTTTTGTCATTTGATGAACGAGATCACATCATTAGGAGAATGATGTGATGGACAAGACCCATCCGTTAGCTTAGCATTATGATCGTTACAGTTTCATTGCTACTGCTTTCTTCATGACTTATACATGTTTCTCAGACTATGATATTATGCAACTCCTGAATACCGGAGGAACACCTTGTGTGCTATCAAACGTCACAACATAACTGGGTGATTAGAAAGATGTTCTACAGGTGGTTCCGAAGGTGTTTGTTGGGTTGGCATAAATCGAGATTAGGATTTGTCACTCCGTGTTTCGGAGAGGTATCTCTGGGCCCTCTCGGTAATGCTCATCACTATAAGCCTTGCAAGCATTGTAACTAATGTGTTAGTTGCGGGATAAAGTATTACAGAATGAGTAAAGAGACTTGCCAGTAACGAGATTGAACTAGGTATGATGATACCGACGATCGAATCTCGGGCAAGTAACATACCGATGACAAAGGGAACAACGTATGATGTTATGCGGTTTGACCGATAAAGATCTTTGTAGAATATGTAGGAGCCAATATGAGCATCCATGTTCTGCTATTGGTTATTGACCGGAGATGTGTCTCGGTCATGTCTACATAGTTCTCGAACCCATAGGGTCCGCACGCTTAACTTTTGATGACGATATGTATTATGAGTTATGTGTTTTTGATGACCGAAGTTTGTTAGGAGTCCCGGATGAGATCACGGACGTGATGACGATTCTCGAAATGGTCAAGACATAAAGATTGATATACTGGACCATGTTATTCGGACACCATAAGTGTTCCGGGAAGTTTCGTGTAAAAATGGAGTGCCGGAGGGGGTTACTGATATGTCTCCAACGTATCTATAATTTATGAAGCATTCATGCTATTTTATTATCTGTTTTGAATGATTATAGGCTTTATTATACACTTTTATATTACTTTTGGGACTAACCTATTAACCGGAGGCCCAACCCATATTGCTGTTTTATTGCCTGTTTCAGTATTTCGAAGAAAAGGAATATCAAATGGAGTCCAAACGGAATGAAACCTTCGGCAACGTGATTTTTTGGAAGATTATCATCCTGGAGACTTGGAGTCCACGTCAGAAGATACTTGAGGAGCCCAAGAGATAGCCCCCCCCTATAGGGCGCGCCCCCTGTCTCGTGCACCCCTCGAGCACCCCCCGACCGACTTATTTCGCCTATATAACCCTACGTACCCTAAAACCATTGAATATCAAGATAGATCGGGAGTTCCGCCACCGCAAGCCTCTGTAGCCACCAAAAACCTCTCGGGAGTCCATTCCGGCACCCTGCCGGAGGGGGAACCCATCACCGGTGGCCATCTTCATCATCCCGGCACTATCCATGACGAGGAGGGAGTAGTTCACCCTCGGGGCTGAGGGTATGTACCAGTAGCTATGTGTTTGATCTCTCTCTCTCTCTCTCTCTCTCTCTCTCGTGTTCTCTCTATGGCACGATCTTGATGTATCGCGAGCTTTGCTATTATAGTTGGATCTTATGATGTTTCTCCTCCCTCTACTCTCTTGTGATGAATTGAGTTTCCCTCTTGAAGTTATCTTATCGGATTGAGTCTTTGATTTGAGAACACTTGATGTATGTCTTGCCGTGTTTATCTGTGGTGACAATGGGATATCTGTGCCACTTGATGTATGTTTTGGTGACCAACTTGCGGGTTCCGCCCATGAACCTATGCATAGGGGTTGGCACACGTTTTCTTGACTCTCCGGTAGAAACTTTGGGGCACTCTTTGAAGTACTTTGTGTTGGTTGGATGAATCTGAGATTGTGTGACGCATATCGTATAATCATGCCCACGGATACTTGAGGTGACAATGGAGTATCTAGGTGACATTAGGGTTTTGGTTGATTTGTGTCTTAAGGTGTTATTCTAGCACAAACTCTTGAATAGATCGATCCGAAAGAATAACTTTGAGGTGGTTTCGTACCCTACCTTAATCTCTACATTTGTTCTCCGCTATTAGTGGCTTTGGAGTGACTCTTTGTTGCATGTTGAGGGACTGTTATATGATCTATCTATGTTATTATTGTTGAGAGAACTTGCACTAGTGAAAGTATGAACCCTAGGCCTTGTTTCTTACCATTGCAATACCGTTTACGCTCTCTTTTATCATTAGTTACATTGCTGTTTTTATATTTTCAGATTATAAAAACCTATATCTACCATCCATATTGCAGTTGTATCACCATCTCTTCGCCGAACTAGTGCACCTATACAATTTACCGTTGTATTGGGTGTGTTGGGGACACAAAAGACTCTTTGTTATTTGGTTGCAGGGTTGCTTATGAGAGACCATCTTTATCCTACGCCTCCCACGGATTGATAAAACTTAGGTCATCCACTTGAGAGAAATTTGCTACTGTCCTACAAACCTGTGTACTTGCAGGCCCAACAACGTCTACAAGAAGAAGGTTGTGTAGTAGGCATCAAGCTCTTTTCTGGCGCCGTTGCTGGGGAGGTGAGTGCTTGAAGGTATATCTTTAGATCTTGCAATCGAATCTTTTTGTTTCTTGTTTTATCACTAGTTTAGTCTATAAAAGAAAACTACAGAAAAAATGGAATTGAGTTTGTCTCATACACTTCTTCTTTTTAATATCTTTCGTGAGTTTGATGGAAAGGAAAATTGTGCTCAAGTGATAGAAGAAGAGTGCATTAAAATGCTTGATACTAAATCTTTGAATGATGAGCATGATTGCAATGTTGTTAGTATAAACTCCTTGAATATCCATAGTATTAATGATGATTGCTCTAGTCATGATGAAAATATCTCTTATGAGCATGTCAACTTTTGTGGAGTGCATGTTTGCATGAACACACCAAATAGAGAAGATATTTATTGCAAGAGGCATATGCATTTAGAAACTAAATGGTTGCAAGAAAGGCTAGATGTGAGCGCTGAAAATTTAAAATTCCTTTGCCGTACTTGTGAACTTTGCAATGAACGTGGTCATTTACATCTCCTATGCAAATTGTTTCATGATCGAATCGTGTCCAAAAATTGTGATGATTTGATCTCCCTTGCTCACTACAATGAACTTAGTTTGCTTTTGGGTTATGAAGAATTGAAATGTTTACTCAAGGACCTTCCAGAATTTGCCCATAAGAAATTCCTTGATATTGATCTAGAGAAGATTTATTTGTATTGTGCGATGAATTGCATTGAAAATCCTTATATTGCCAATTACATAAAGAAAAGAAAGCAAATAGAAGATGATGAGAATACTAATGAAAGGGAAGAGACTTCCCAATATCCTCCTATTATTTCTTATGATGAATCAGGTAATGAGGAGGAGCTTTCTATTCAACCAATCTCGTCAATAAGGAGCTCAAAGAGGAAGGTTGAACCTACACATAATGAGAATAAGAAAAGGAAAAGAAGGGGCAACAAAGGTAAAAAGGTATCCCTTCCAAATGATGTTGCTCCTACTACTTGTGATGATGATAATTGTTATACTATTGGTGCTATTCATACTATTAATGATGAGAGTGATTATGCTTATGATATGAAAAGGCCCAAGCTTGGTGAAGCTATGTTTGATGAGAATGACATATTTGAGAATATATTTGCTGAAATTAATGTTTGTCCCAAGCTTGGGGATGCTACGTTTAGTGAAGATGATATTTTTAGCATCCCAAGTTTTGATATGCAAAGTTGTTATGATGATAGCATGCCTCCTACCTCTGATGATTATATTGATGAAAGTGGGTTCGGAAGAGAGTCAACTTTAGGAAGTAGTGATCCTACTATTTTGGAGGATGTTGAATTTTATTGTGATGAATACGAAAGTGGATTTGGAAGAGTGTCAGCTTTATTTAGCGATTCCACTATCTTGGGAGAGGTTTCAATCGATTATGATGAGAACGAATTTGCTACTTATGATGATTATTGTGATGAAACTTATGCTATAAAAAGTAGTGATGATTCTATTTACAAATCTTGTCATGATTATGATTACCCTTTTTCTGAACATTACTCTTTTAATGTGGAAATTTTTTTTAGTGTTCAAGTCTCTTATGATACTCCCACTACTATTGATGAAAAGAATTTTGCTTATGTGGAGAGTAGTAAATTTTCTATGCATGTAGATCATGAAAAGAATGCTTTAGGTGCTGGTTATATTGTTGAATTCATTCATGATGCTACTGAAAATTATTATGAGGGAGGAACATATGCTTGTAGGAATTGCAATAATGTCAAGTTTCCTCTCTATGTGTTGAAAATCTTGAAGTTATGCTTGTTTTACCTTCCTATGCTTGTTGATTATTGTTCCCATAAGTTGTTTGATCACAAAATCCCTATGCATAGGAGGTGGGTTAGACTTAAATGTGCTAGTCATATGCTTCATGATGCTCCCGTTATGTTTAAATTCTTATCTTTTATGTGAGCTTCATTGTCACCATCATGCCTAGCTTGAAAAGGCATTAAAGAAAAGCGCTTGTTGGGAGACAACCCAATATTTACCCTTACTGTTTTTGTGTGTACACATGATTATTCTACTGTAGTAATCATGTTTATTAGCTTTTGTTTCAATAAAGTGCCAAGTAAGACCGTTAGGATGGCTTACAATGATAGTTGTGTTGATCTTGCTGAAAATCAGAAACTTTTGCACCCAGTAAATTAGTTTTGTTAATTCACAGAAACGTTATTCTGATCTGATTCTTTTTGCTATGGATTGGTACACAAATTGCTTAGGACTTTTCTAAACGGAGATTTAAAAGAAAATGTCTACATGAAACAGCCCAAGGGTTTTATCATGGAAGGCAAGGAAAATATGGGATGCCGCCTAAAGAAATCCATTTATGGATTAAAGCAAACCTCTAGGCAGTGGTATTTAAAGTTTAATCAAATGATTAAAAGTTTTGGATTTAAGGAAAATATTGAGGATAACTGCATTTATGCAAAGTTTAAAAATGGGAAATATATTTTCCTAATCTTGTATGTGGATGACATTCTGCTTGCTAGCAGTGATGTTAGTCTACTACAAGAGACAAAGAAGTTCTTATCCTCGAATTTTGACATAACAGATATTGGTGAAGCATCATATGTTCTGGGCATAGAAATTCACCGAGATAGAAACAATGGAGTCTTAAGACTATCGCAGAAAGCATATTTGGAGAAGGTTCTGAAAAAGTATAATATGCATGCGAGTAAAGCCACACCTGCTCCTATAGTTAAGGGCGATAATTTTGGGAAATTTCAATGTCCCAAGAATCAGTATGAGATCGATCAAATAAAAGGAGTACCATATGCTTTGGCAGTTGGCAGCTTACAGTATGCACAAGTGTGCACTCGCCCTGACTTAGCCTTTATCACCGGGGTACTCGGTAGATATCAAGAGAATCCAGGCATAGAGCACTGGAAGATGGTAAAGAAAGCATTGCGTTATGCGCAAGGCACGAAGGACTACATGCTAACATACAGGAGATCTGACTCCCTAGAGATAAAAGGGTATTCAGACGCAAATTTTGCGGGGGACAAAGATGATAGAAAATCCACGTCAGGATACGTATTCACCCTCGCTAGGGGAGCTATTTCGTGGAAAAGCTCCAAACAATCGACAGTTGCATCATCCACGATGTTTGCAGAATTCATAGCATGCTTCAAAGCCACGGGGCAGGCGATATGGCTAAAGAAATTTATACCCGACTTGAAAGTGGTAGATTGTATTCACAAACCACTAAAGATGTACTGCGACAATCAGCCCGCGGTATTTTACGCTCACAACAACAAGTCGAGTAATGCTGCCAAAACAATAGAGATAAAATATTCAAGGACAACCAAGAGCCTAAGCTTGGGGATGCCCCGGAAGGCATCCCCTCTTTCGTCTTTGTTCATCGGTAACTTTACTTGGAGCTATATTTTTATTCGCCACATAGTATGTGTTTTGCTTGGAGAGTCATTTTATTTTGTTAGTATTAGCTTTCTGTTATTTATAATAATGTTTTGCATCTTTAGTTTCAATAAAAATAGTCAAGGATAGCCTTTGCCATGCTTATTTTGCTAGTATACATGTTGCTGTTTGAAAATAGAAAATGTTTACCGCTGTTGCAAAAATTCCCTAGAAAAGTCAGAGAATGGTATAATCTTGAAACATTTTGCATAATGAGATATGATAAATTTACTACAGTGGGAATTTTATTTCATAATTTTTGGAGTTAGGGAAGTATGATGAATCTTGCGTTCTTTACAGACTGTACTGTTTTGACAGATTGCTATTATGTTTGCATTGTATGCATATGTTTGCTTGTTTAATGATTCTATTTGAGGATAGGAGTATTAAATATGCAGAGGCATTTAGTATGCAATGTGGAATAATAATTTTATTGATTTGTTACAGTAGAAATTGATAAGGTTTTGCATTGGTTTATACTAACCTATCTCACGAGTTCTTGTTGAGTTTGGTGTGGATGGAGCTTTTGATAAAAAGAGAAACCATGATATGAGAGGAATTAAGGAGACACAAAAGTTCAAGCTTGGGGATGCCCAAGGCACCCCAAGATAATATTTCAATTAGTCTCAAGCATCTAAGCTTGGGGATGCCCCGTTAGGCATCCCACCTTTCTTCTTCAACAACTATCGGTTAGTATCGGTTGAGCCTAAGTTTTTGCTTCTACTTGTTGAAGAAAGAGGGGATGCCTTCCGGGGCATCCCCAAGCTTAGACGCTTGAGTCTCCTTGAATATTTACTTGGGATGCCTCGGGCATCCCCAAGCTTGAGCTCTTGCCTCTCTTCCTTTTCCTCATATCGAGACCTCCTTGTTTAGACACTTCATCCACACAAAACTTCAACAGAAAACTGTGTAAGATCCGTTAGTATAATAAAGCAAATCACCACTATAAGTACTGTTGCAAACCAATTCAAATTTTGTTTTTGCATTGTGTCTACTGTAATATAACTTTTTCATGGCTTAATCCACTAATATAAATTGATAGATTCATCAAAACAAGCAAACTATGCATCAAAAACAGAATCTGTCTAAAGCAGAACAGTCTGCAGCAATCTGAACATCCACCATACTTATGGTACCCCAAAAATTCTACCAAAATTAGGAAAAATAAAAAAGTTGTATAGAAAGACAGTTCAAAAGGAATCAGAACCAATTGACGTTCCAGTTTAAAATGTAAAATCGTGCACTACAGCCAAAGTTTCTGTCCTGCACAGTACAAACCAACAAGCATTGTAAACATCCTAAAGGCAAACCTTAGCACATTATTTTTATAATACAACTAGCAAAGTGGCCCGCTCAATGCGCGGGCTAGAACTCTAAAAGATTTAATAATGAACACATATTATTTCACTTTTGTAATGAAAAGTTGTCACCAAATATGATGATATAGCTTAATTGTAAATAAGTACAAATCTTGTGTTAGTATTTATCTTATTTCATTATATGTCAATAAGATTTTTCTTTCTTATACTAAAGCATGTCCTCAAGAGGGTTATGTAACCAAATGTTAATCTGAATTCTATGGTTGTGCAGAAATAATTAATGTTGTATGAGGCCCTGTCATTAAGTCTAGAACAGTGGCCTGTGCACAATGTGTGGAACATATAAAATTGATTCTTATTCATAATAATTTTTCCAACTTTATAACACATTTATCTAGCAGATACGATTCAAGAAAGAAGGTAAATTGTGGGTGACATTGCTCTAGCACATATTTTGGTGTGATCATACAAACAAATGTAATGTTTGAATGGCTAGAAGTGCAAAATACTACAATAATTATTTACCGATTTGACAAACACTACCACCACTCTACCATAGCTTTGAGTTATACCCCCTCTTTAACAAAATATAGGATGTTTTTTTGACTCACATAAAATTGTTAAGAACATCTTACATTTGATTACGAAGGGGTAACTTCTAAGAGAAAGACACGATGGAAGTAGATATGACACATCATATGCATGATTTATTTCTCGTTGCCATTTTAAATCGGGCACTATAGAGCGAAAAATATCAGTTTATTGGCTTCAAATAAGTTGCATGAATGTCACCGACCAAGAAAACGACAAAAAATGAGTATATCTTGTATTGGCATCACAAAATAAAACAGATCATATTTTACTTTATGACATTTAGAGTATCAAACCGTCTAGATCATTTCTGAAAGTGAACTTGTAAAGTATAAGAATATTCATCGTAAATCCAATGCATCTTTCAGGCCATATGCTTAGGATAAGAGTACTTAATTTACAAAGCCTGCGCCATCAAATTAGATACAAACATAACCTTTTTAATCATGGGAAATCCTAGTTGTAGATGTAGTAACACATGAATCTGAATCTGCAAAAACGATTTGATCATTGATGACATAGAAATGGTAAACTTAAGGAACATCCTTGTAACTCTATCATATGCAGAGAAATTTCATCTCACGGCAGAATCTCCTTGGCAGGATACATCTCAGGATAAATATCTAAACTATAATCTAACCTCTCTTATATTTATAGTCCTATAGCACACGAAAAGCATGAATGAACAACTTCTTTTATGACATGAAAATGATAATTTTAAGAAATGACATCAGTGGAGGGTGCTACTACAAAGCGGGTGTTTGGCATTACATATGCACAAACAACACCTCAAATCTATTTTTCCTCCAAATTTCTTTACTTGAACTGGAATCAACCATGAAAAAAATAAATATAATGCTTCATATATATATATATATATATATATATATATATATGTATGTATATATATATATATATCAAAATCTTGCTTTCACACCCTACCAAGGTTTGTGTTCCGATTATCAGAGTTTATCATTCCCACCATCTAGCCATATGTGCCATCACATACTGTTAGTACCACTATAGGTTTTAGGGTATTTAATATTGCATATGATTATACCTTTTGTATTTTGTGAGAGCCGACACATGAACTCAGGTGCCACCTCAGGAACTAACTGTGCCATAGCAATAAAACACCATATGGTCCAAAAACCAACACGACTTCCATACCAATGAAATCCAGCAATAAAAGAAATACTAAACTACGAAGAAGCAACAATAGTAAATTTTGTTGTTGCTACCACAACTAAAAGCATGAGTGCACTACACTTCCTCGGAATCCTTTTATAGTGTATGAAAATTCCATTGTATATAGCTATAAGAACTTTTTACAAATGAACTGGCTACCTCTCCTTACATTTTTTACAATCGCATTGTGGCGAAGTAACATTCACAGCTCTAGGTGTAAAGAAGTAACAATCATTATGAATGAATACATCACGGCGTACTTCAATTGATCATTTTTATGTTGATGTTGAAGACATACTGCAACAATATATTCACTTGGTGTTGTTTCCATCCATGCTACAACACACCTCCGAAGGGAGCACCTTGTCTTCCTTGTTGGTTCTCTGGAGAGAGCTCTCGTTTTCCCATTATCCAAACAACAACTCCGGTGATCAGAGAAATGCAACAAAATCAGAACACAATAGAGAAGCTTTCCTGGTGGTGGAGGCATCCAACTTTCTGGGTTTGTGGGGATGGATCAAAGGATATTTTTAGATGCAAAGGTGCCCCGGAGGTGAGGAAGAGGGAATTAGATTAATTAGATGATCTAGGAATCTCGTTTTCTTTGGATGTAAGGATCCACTTCACGGAAGGCATCATGGCTTCTTTAAAAAAAATTATAGCACATCTAGCTTTTTTCTAGTTAACCCATCATGTGTTGTGCTTGTGCCCCTCGAATGTTTTATCACGTGCATGAAATTTAGCTCAAGCGAGCTATGCTACCAATCTAGAACGTTTTTTCAATGCAAGATAGGCAGGATGTAAAAAAAATCTGCATTATTTCGTCCTTTTAAGAACTAAATGTCTATTCTATGACGATTTTCTTTGGCATGTAATCCATCCGTCTGCAAATAATTGTCGCTCAATCGGATGTATCTAGACGTATTTCAGTGCTAGATACATCCGTTTGAGTGATGCAAGCGAAGCATTAGAGATAGATTAGGAATGAAAGTAGGCGATCGATCGAAGCAGTTATTCCGGACGAAGGAAGTAGAATAAGGGATTCAACTTGTGTTCTGAATGGAGCAACTTCGGCATGAAGATTATCAACATAAAATGGTGAAGCACACTGGTCTGTCAGGATGAAATTGGATATGAGTGGATATATAAAGACCATTTTTCTTCCAGAAACTACAACTAATTCCACTCATCTCATGACATTTGCAAGCCTGCCAAACCATTGAAAGGAAATTAACATTAAAAGAACTTACCAAATGAAAAATTTATTGTGAAGAACGGTTTGCGGTCTCTAATACATTATAGTTATTTCAGCATTCAATACTCTATCACAACATATATCTCATGCTTTAATTATGCAATATGGAGCGCCCACATACATGTCCTAACTTCAGGTCAGCATCTCATGAGAAACCTTTTTTTAATCTGCTAAATGCCAATTGTTTCAGAATAACCACAGAGAATACGAACTAATGGGAAAGTTCAATTACTCGAGGATTATCAAGAAGTAGAAAAAAATAGCCGCTTAGACTAATAAGCTGGCACACAAGGATACCTAGAGATCTTCTCAAGAGCGGCGGCTACTGACAGCATCCTTGGGGCAGCGTGAAGAAGATCCTAGTTGGCGTGCTCTCTGCAATTAGGAAATCAACTAATAATAAATTATCAGGAAATATCAAAGAGAACATGGTTGTGAGAGACTAAGTACTATATATGTACGCAGATGCTAGAAGTTGATTGCCACGTTAGTTGGGCAGTAATTTTTAGCATCCGCTGTTGCTCTGTTGTGCTAGGAAATCATAACATATAAGCATCCAGATAAGCAGATGTTCATATACCTAAGAAACAGGGCATGCGTTCAGGACTCATGATGCATGTGGTGCTGTCTATCTTACCCTACGGCCATCCACCTAATGCAGAACGGGATTATGGAGGAACTCCAGCATCAACCTAGCAATCGAGCCGTGTCACTGATGTAAATAATCACCAATTATGAGATTGCCTCCCCACATACGTCATCCCCAATATACCCATGTCTCACGTAAAAAAAAAAGGGAAACGTTTGGGGCCGGGGCACCGGCCGAAGCTTCGGCCGGTCCAGTCCACGCACGCTCGATGCGACCCACTCACGATCAATCACGTGGCGCGATGGACCCGAGACGACTAGTCCTCCCTTTTCTCTTCTTCCTCTCGTGCATCTCTCTCTTTCTCTCTCCCCGCTGCCATGATCAACACATCGCCCCGCGCCACAGGCCTCCCAGGCGTGCCGCCGTTCAGTAGATCTGGCCGCCCTCGACCAGATCCGCGCGGATCCGCGTGCATCGGAGCTCTCCCTACCTCGCCGGACCCGGCCACGCCGGAGCTGCAACCAGCCATGGCAGGACTGCACCCCGCGGCCCAAATTTGCTGGAACAGGCTGGCGAGTGCTGCAACCGTTGACAGGAAAGCTTCAACCCAAGATTAAAAATGCTTCAACCGTATATACAGAAAGCTGTAAGCGTTCAGTGCTATCGAGGAAAGCTACAACCATCTATATAAAATGCTACAAACTTTGATGAAAACAGCTTCAACCGAACGATAGAGAAAAGTTTTCACCCAGACGCTGCTCAAAAAGAAAAAAAGTTTCAATCGTTTACAGAAAAGCTTCCACCGTAGAGGGGAAAAGCTTCAACCATTGAGATAAAAGCTACAACCGTGTCAATTTTTTGCTACTACCGTCTGTGTTTTTGCTACATCCATTCATGCGGCCATGGTGCTTTTTTACGACTGAGCTGTGACCGGCGACGACGAGGACGGCATTTTTGTTGCAACATCCTCGTTTTTTGCTACATTGGCGCTGTGTTTTGCTACATTTGATTAACTTTTTTGCTACAATGGCGACACCGATAGATTTTTTTGTTGCAACCGTTGTCTTCATTTGCTACGACTGACACGGGAAAATGTTACCACGGGGCATCTCTGTTTTTTGCTGGAACCAATCATCGGTGAGGCGGAGCTGCATCCATGGCACTCCGACGAGCAGCGGGGGCAGCGAGCGGTCGGGGCGAGCTGAGTCCCGGAGCGCGGGGCGGCCCCGATGGGTGGCCGGGGCGGCGAGCGGACGGGCGGCCGAGGCGGCGAGCGAGCGGACGGGCGGCCGAGGCGGCGAGTGGTCAGCTCCAACCGGCGGCCGGGGCAGCGAGCGGCCGGGGCGAGCTGAGTGCCGGAGTGTGGGGCGGCCCCGACGGGCGGTCGGCACGCCGAGCGCTCGGGGAGACGAGGACAAGGTAAAAAAAAAACAGCAGAGGAGCTCGGATCTGACGATATTGCACAGCAGATCGGGCGGCTGGGAGCAGACTGGCCGAAACATTCGGCCGGTGCGCCGGCGCTTAGCGGTGCCAAAAAAAAAAATCATGTCTCTTCCCCCTCTTCTCTGTCGTACCTTCTCCTATCAATCAACACCATGACCGGTCCAAAATAACACCACGACCTCTCCATGGATGCCCTCAGAAACCCATCCATCTCCTCCTCCGCGGCGTCTTGCACAAGCAGGAGCACCCTCGTCCCCTTGGTCCCGCAGCAGCAGGGTTGTGTGGTCCTCCTAGATCACTCAGGTTTAGTGTTTCTTCATCTCAATCTAATCTCCTCCTTAATCAGCTATAGCAGATATGTCCTGTTTAGCTACTACAAATTAATTCGGCAATCTTGTTCCTCGTGTCGTGGAAGTAGCAATCCACCCCAAACGGCCAATCCATGTATACATGTCTTCTTGATCTTCTAGAAAATACTCCGCGATCTTCTTCCCCAGCATCAACCTAGCAATCGACCCGAATCACTCATGTTCGTAATCACCAATCTAAAGAATCAACTGAACTTACTTGATCGCCTCCCTTGCCCACTTCCAAGTGTAGACCTTCTAGCAGCTGCACCCACTCCCGTGCATGGAAGGCAAAAAGAGGGACGAAGAGGAGACCCGTGGGGTGCCATTGTAGCCCAACTGCAAGAGGGCGAGGATGATTGAGGTTGTGGCGGCGGTACGGAGAAGGGTCGGTATTAGACGTAGGATTTGTGGGAACTGGCTCAACCCTTTAGGGGTGGCCTATCACATGTATTTATAATGATACACAATATACATGTTACACAGTTGGACTACGTTACAAAGTCTAACACCCCCCCTCAATCTCAACTCACTCCTGATGCATCTAGGAGGTTGAGATTGCGCCTACAGACCTCAAACATGGGAGAAGGTAGAGGCTTGGTGAAGATGTCGGCAAGTTGATCCTTCGAGGAGATGAACTTGATCTATAGTAGCTTCTGTGCAACACGTTCCCTCAGAAAATGATAGTCAATCTCAATGTGCTTGGTTCGTGCATGAAACACCGGGTTTGTCGAAAGAAACGTAGCACCGATGTTGTCACACCAAAGAACTGGAGGATGTGACTGAGAGATTCCCAGCTCTCGAAGCAAAGACTCAATCCAGATAAGCTCAGCAATCGCATTGGCAACTGCTTTGTACTCAGCCTCAGTGCTGCTACGAGAAACAGTGGCTTGCTTGCGTGCACTCCAGGCGATCAAATTAGGACCCAGAAATACAACATGTCCCTCCGTGGATCGCATGTCATCTGGACACCCAGCCCAATCAGCATCTGAAAATGCAGAGAGAATAGTAGAGGAACTGGGTCGCAGATGAAGACCATAGGAGACAGTGAGGCGCACATAACGAAGAATGCGCTTCACAGCAGACCAGTGTGCATCTGTAGGAGCATGAAGATACTGGCATACCCTGTTAACCGCAAATGAAAGATCAGGACGGGTGATAGTCAGATACTGCAAGCCACCAACAATACTCCGATACTCCGTAGCATCCGTCGAAGAAAGAGGAGAACCAGCAGTGGCCGAGAGCTTATCCGTAGAGGACATAGGCGTGGGTGACGGCTTACACTTGAGCATACCAGCACGGCGCAAGAGATCAAGGGAGTACTTTTTCTGAGTAAGAGCCAAGCTGCCACGAGACTGATGTGCAACCTCAATGCCCAGAAAGAAGTGTAACTGTCCCAAGTCTTTAACCGCAAAATCTCTGCCAAGAGCAGTCACAAGAGCATCAGCAGCCGTCGCAGAAGAACCGACCAGAATAATATCATCCACGTACACAAGCAAATACACAGTCAGACTGGGGCGCTGAAATAAGAACAGCGAGCTGTCAGCTGTCGACGGAACGAATCCATGAGTACGAAGGGCTGAAGCGAGACGGGCATGCCAGGCACGATTAGCCTGTTTCAGTCCATAGAGCGCCTTTGTCAACCGACATAGATGATGAGGCTGATCTGGATCAACAAACCCTGGTGGCTGCCGCATGTAAACCTCCTCTTCAAGCAACCCATGGAGAAAGGCATTCTGTACATCGAGCTGTCGAAGAGACCAACCACGAGAGACTGCAAGAGACAAAAGAAGCCGGATGGTAGCAGGCTTAACAACCGGGCTGAATGTGTCCTCGTAGTCCAGACCCTGTCGCTGTTTGAACCCTCTAGCCACAAGACACGCCTTGTAGCGCTCAATAGACCCGTCTGCATGTCTCTTGACTTTGAAAACCCACTTCAAATCAATGATGTTGACACGAGGCGGAGGAGGAACCAATGTCCATGTCTCATTATGCAGAAGAGCATGATACTCGTGCTCCATAGCTGCTCGCCAGTGAGGGATACTCATAGTGACCTCATAGTGGTGTGGCTCATCGGTGGGATCTGCAACAGAATGAGTAAGACAGGCAGCCAAATACTTAACAGTACCATCATGACGCTGCTTGGGTTGGACAATACCGCTGCGGCTGCGTGTATGCGGGCGTTGCGGTGCAACGATAACAGGAGCCGGCGGCGCCAACACAGGTGATGATGGCGGGAGATCAGGCGTCGGAAGCCCAGGCGAGGGCTCAAGCGAGTCGACAGTAGGCCCAGCCGACCTAGGCGAAAGGGGCGACAGGGACTGACTGGCGGGTGACGAAGGCGACGACGGAGGTGAATCCTCGCGTGCAGGCGTGGATGGAGACCGCTCGAGCCACCCAGGAGAGAGCGTCGGGGTCGGGGTCATGGGCCGCGCCTCATCCGTCGTGGGCCGCGACCCGACTGGCGGGGATGGCGCCTCGGATGACACCAGCCCAGTGTCGGAGGCCAGCGCCGGTCCAGTTGCATGGACGGGCATGGCGCCAGAGGCGGGGTTGACGACGCGTGCATGCACGTGCACTGACCGGTCAACATGTGCGACGGGAGTTGTATCCGGAAGAAGTTCCAGGCGAGCACCACGTCCAATACCTGCACCATGGTTAGGTAACAACACAGGCGAATATGCAACATCTTCAAATTGGCCAAGCATAAGAGGAGATGAATGCATAGATGGTGGTGTGGCAGGTTGGTGCGGCATGGAGGAAAATGGAAAGACGTTCTCATCAAAGACAACATCAAGGGATATATAGACACGATTTGTCGGCACATGAAGGCACTTATAGCCTTTATGAAGAGAGCTATAACCTAGAAACACACATTTCTTAGACCGAAATTCAAGCTTTCTAGAGTTATATGGACGAAGATGGGGCCAACAAGCGCACCCGAACACCTTAAAGAAGGTATAATCAGGAGTTTCATGTAAAAGGAGCTCAATAGGAGTTTTCATATTAATGACACGCGTAGGTAGTCGGTTAATAAGAAAACATGCTCTAGCAAAGGCATCACTCCAAAAACGAAAAGGGACGGATGCATGAGCCAGGAGTGTGAGTCCGGTCTCAACTATATGTCGATGCTTGCGCTCAACAGCGCCGTTCTGCTGATGTGTATGAGGACATGATAAACGATGAGAGATCCCAAGCTTATTAAAGAAAGCATTGAGGTTGCGATATTCGCCCCCCCAATCAGACTGAACATGAATAATCTTATGCTTGAGAAGACGTTCTACATGCACTTGAAACTGAATGAATATATCAAACACATCAGATTTGCGCTTAAGAAGATAAAGCCAGGTAAAGCGACTATAGGCATCAATAAAGCTAACATAATAGTTGTGACCGCTCACCGAAGTTTGAGCGGGACCCCACACATCAGAGAACACAAGTTCAAGAGGACTCGTTACTTGACGAGTAGAGGAAACAAATGGTAACTGATGACTTTTGCCTTGTAGACAGGCATCACACACGGACATCTCCTTATTACTAGACTCAATAGGCAGCTCATGACGGTGAAGTATATGACGAACTATGGGAGTGGCAGGGTGACCAAGGCGAGAGTGCCACTGAGACGGCGACACACGAACACCACTGAAGACGCGCGGGGCGGATGGATCCTCCAAGCGGTATAAGCCATGGCTGAGACGACTACTAAGCAGAATTTCCCGGGTGGCTCGGTCCTTAACAAAAAGATCAAACGGGTGAAATTCACATAGGACATTGTTATCAAGAGTGAATTTTGGAACAGATAACAGATTAAGAGTCACCGAGGGGACCCGTAAAATATTACGAAGATGAAGCTGCCTAGATGGATGACTAGTAAAGAGAGATGCTTGACCAACATGAGAGATGGGCATACCTACACCGTTGGCGGTGTGAACCTTGTCGTGATCGTAGTATGGCTGAGAGGTGGACAGCTTGGTGAGCTCGTTCGTCATATGATTCGTGGCGCCAGTGTCCATATACCATGCAGGATCAATCGGATATGACGGCGTATAGCCAGGGTCGACGCGTGTATCCTTGCTCTTGGCGGCAACATGAGCAGCAGGAGGGCTGAAATCCGCCATGGCAAGCTGTCGCTCATTACCTTTTCCATCATTACAATTACCCAGGAAGCTCCGCTGAAACCTCTTGTGGCACTTGGAGGCGACATGCCTCTCACGCCCGCACAGCTGACAGCGTACAGGGCCTCCGCCCGAGGGTGGCGCTGACGGGGTGGTGACGGGGGTAGGCGGCGAGGATGCAGGGGGGCGCTGGCCTCGCGAGGCCCAGAACGCCGCGGGCTGGTCGGCGATGGAGTTGGTGACGCGGCGAGCTTCGATGCGTTGCTCGGTGAAGAGCAGCCGGGAGAAGAGCTCGTGCGGCGGAAGCGGTGGCTTGGCGTTGTGGACGGCCTCGGCAAGGTTGTCGTAGTCGGCATCAAGACCCTTGATAACATAGCCGGTGAACTCCTCATCACTCAATGGTCGACCGATAGAGGTCAATGTATCCGCCAAGACCTTGAGTTTGTTGAAGTATGTTGTGGTCGAGGAATCCAGTTTCTTGACATCATCAAGCTTGCTGCAAAGAGCCATCGAGTGGGCGGTGGAGGTCTGAGCAAACACATGTTCCAGAGTCGTCCACGCATCCAAGGAGGAGGCAGCAAAGAGGCAAAGGCCGGCGACCCCGTCTCCAAGAGAACCCTGGATGGCGGAGAGGATCGCTTGGTCCTGTTGCACCCACAGACGATGCGCCGGGTTGATGGCCGGGCCATGGACGGTGTGAAGGACCTGCGGCGGACACGGCAGGGATCCATCGACATAGCCAAGGAGGGAGTGGCTGCGGAGTAGCGGTAGAACCTTGGCACGCCAAAACAAGTAGTTGTCCGGCGTGAGATGAGTCGTGATGAGGTTGTCGAAGTGGAACGGCCCGGAGATCGCAGCGGCGTCGGTGGCAGCTACCACGGGAACCACCGGGGCTGCAGGTGGCCCACCCACACGTGGATCATCGGAGCCCCTCGAGGCCGCCGGCAAGACGGCGAGTGTCGAGGACGAGCCAGTGGTAGCCACCGATGGCGCCACCATCGTGGCGGTGGAGGCCGCCGCGGTCGACGGCGCAGGAGACGGCAGGATCGGGGCGGAGAACAGCGAGCCCACCGCCGTGGTGCCGAAGAAGTGCGGCGTCGGCAAGGCACCGGTGCGGGCAGGGAGATTGAGGAGAGCAGCCAGCGATGTGGGTATGGTCCCGGAGCTGGCGGAGCTAGATGCGGAAGCGGACATGGCAGCGACGGCGGCGGCGGCCCGAGGGTTTAGGGCACGGCGGCGGCTGGGGTGGAGGTGGATTAGGTCCTAGGTTTAGGCTGATACCATATTAGACGTAGGATTTGTGGGAACTGGCTCATCCCTCTAGGGATGGCCTATCACATGTATTTATAATGATACACAATATACATATTACACAGTTGGACTACGTTACAAAGTCTAACAGTCAGACGGGAGCATCAAGCGTTGGGGTCATTTGATCTCGGTCATTTCTTCCTAATTTTAATGTCCAAAATGAATCAGGTATGATACCATATTTAGATTAACTACATCCGGTGGCTATTGTTCAACTTTAATAATGAGGGTCCACGGAACCAATGGTTGGATATCTCTAATTGTTGTGTGAATTTCTAGCTTAATTCTGCATTTTTGGTTAAGCCATTAGTTACTTTTTATAATAGTATAAAGACAGATTAGATAGAGAAGAATCAGTTCCACTTTTTTTTCATCCCTGGAAGGACGTGGGAGATGGGTACCTAAAATAAGGGCGTGGGAGATGTTTGCTTACGTGACCGATAATGAGTTTTTCTTCCAATGGTTTAAAAAAATGAGTTTCCGTGAGAAATCAGGTATGACACGTTAGCATGTGTGTAAAATAAATAAAGCTATGACACATCAAGGACTTGTGGTCTGTTACGAGAATGCTATATCTGTTACGCATATCTAACGGTTACATGATTGTAATTTTAAAAGACCCACCAGATCAAGGGCTATTATTTTCTGATTAATGTGGAATTTTTTAGACTAATTCTCTTGCTTCTAATCAACCCATCATTTACTTTTTATATATAAATAGATGGAATTGTACAAGGGAATAATTATTTTTGATGAAAAGTTTCTGTAATCAAGATTCACAAAGTTTCCGTGAGCATGAACAAAGTTCAAGGAGCTCTCCCACTTGAACAATGCTTGTCTTTCTCACTTTCACTTTCCTTTTTAAAAAGTTTTAGGTTCCCCTCTTTATTTTTTTTGTTTTTAAACTATATGCAAGCACTCAACAGAAATAAATGACTCTCTAAAACTTTCGGGTTGTCTTCCTGACAGCGCTTTCTTTAAAGCCATTAAGCTAGACATATAGTGCTCAAGTAATGGATCCACCCGGATCCCAAGGTATATCAAAGCCAATTTTAATTAACAATGATTTGTAATTTAGTAGTGAGCACAAAGTAACATATATCATGTAACAACAAAGTCTAAATCTCTTCCTATGCATCGGCATGTCATAAAAGAACAATTCATGCACACATAGTAAAGGCCAATGCATAGTATAAGCAGTTTCTTGCAATTTCATAGTATGGAAAACATAGAGAGGTGGAGAAATAGTTCCTCTCTGATAATAATTGGAAGTAGGAGCAGCAAGCACATGCATATTACATTCATCAAAATCATCATGTGCAATGGTAAAAGGCAACCCATCAATATAATCCTTAATAAGCACAAACTTCTCCGATATAGTGTAGTTTGGAGAATTCAAAAAGATAATAGGACTATCATGCGTGGGTGCAATAGCAACAATTTCATGTTTAACATAAAGAAATATAGCAAGTTCATCTCCAGAAGCATAATTCATATTGGCATCTTGGCCACAAGCATAGCAAGCATCATCAAAAAGGGATATTTCAAACAAATTCAAGGGATCATAGCAATCATCATAGCAATCATCCTTCGGTAAGCATGAAGGGGAATTAAATAATGTATGAGTTGGAGGGTTACTCTCATTAGAAGGTTGGCACGGGTAGCTAATCCGCTCTTCCTCCTTTTGTTCTTCGCTCTCCTCATCATCTTTTTCATCCAATGAGCTCACTGTTTCATCAATTTCTTCTTCCATAGCTTCCTGCAAAATATTAGTCTCTTCTTGGACAGCGGAGACTTTCTCAATAAATGCATTAATATAGTAATTGTATTCATAATTTTCATAGCAATATCTAAGTATAGCAAGATTTTCAGGCCTATAAACATCATCATCTAAAGCTTCATACTTCAAACAAATATTCAATTTCATAAGCAGCCTTAAAAGCAACAAATTCTTCTATTTGTTCCACATCATAGTAATCATATATACCATTAGCATAACAAGCTAAGGTTTCATTATCATTAAATTTGCATGAAAAGGGAAGGTGTGGAGCCTTCATCCTAGAGCAATAAGTAATATCATATCTCAAGCATAGATCCCGAGCGTACCAACGCAACATAATAAATCGATCCCATAATAGTTTCCCTTTTTGTGTCGAGCAATAATCCCTAAAGTATTCACGTTGATCCAACGTGTCTCCCATTATAAAGTTGAATGGGGTTTTCTCAGGATTATCAAAGTAGTACATAATATCTTTCACATAATGAGAATCGAGGGTTTTAGGAGTTACCCCATCTCTATGAGTAGCAAGTACACCTAATTTTTTTGGTATTTTGCGTTCCATATCCATAACTAAAGATAGAGAACAACTAAGAACAGAAAATAAAAATTACTTAGTGATAAAGCAAACAAGCACACACGAGAATATTCACCCCATGCTATGACTCCCCGGCAACGGCGCCAGAAAAAGGTCTTGATAACCCGCAAGTATAGGGATAGTTGTAGCCTCTTTCGATAAGTAAGAGTGTCGAACCCAACGAGGAGCTAAAGGTAGAATAAATACTTTCTCAAGTCCTATCTGCCACTGATACGACTCTACGCACGCTTGATGTTCGCTTTACCTAGAACAAGTATGAAACTAGAAGTACTTTTTAGGTGTGATAGGATAGGTTTGCAAGATAATAAAGAACACATAAATAAAAAGTAGGGGCTGTTTAAATAAAGATGCAATAAAGTAAATATAGCGAATGTGGAAAAGTGGTGGTAGGAGTTGTGGAATTGTCCCTAAGCAATTGATATGTTACTAGACCGGTAATCACTATTGCAATTCTATTTGAGGGAGAAGCATAAGCTAACATACTTTCTCTACTTGGATCATATGCACTTATGATTGGAACTCTAGCAAGCTATCCGCAAATACTCAAATTCATTAAGGTAAAACCCAACCATAGCATTAAAGTATAAAGTCCCCTTTATCCCATACGCAAACAACCTACTTACTCGGGTCTGTGCTTCTGTCACTCATGCAACCCACCATAAGCAAATCATAAACATATTGCAAACCCTACAGTGGGAATCCCTCATGCTTGCGCGACATGGAGGGCACAATAGGACAACACCAATAATAAAACATGCAACTCAAACCAATCATAGCAATTCATCAATCACCGATAGGACAACGAAAATCTACTCAGACATCATAGGATGGCAACACATCATTGGAAAATAATATGAAGCATAAAGCACCATGTTCAAGTAGAGGGTACAACGGGTTGCGGAAGAGTGGACTGCTGAATATAGATGGGGGAAGGTGATGGAGATGTTGGTGAAGATGGCGGAGGTGTTGGTGAAGATCGCGGTGATGATGATGGCCCCCGGCGGTGTTTCGGCGCCACCGGAAGCAAGGGGGAGAGAGCCCCCCTTCTTCTTCTTCTTCTTCTGCTTCCTTGACCTCCTCCCTAGATGGGAGAAGGGTTTCCCCTCTGGTCCTTGTCTCCCATGGCGTGGGAGGGGCGAGAGCCCCTCCAAGATTGGATCTATCTCTCTGTTTCTGCGTTCTCAGATTATACCCTTTCACCGTTTCTTTAATATCCGGAGATCCGTAACTCCGGTTGGGGTGAATCTTTCGCCCAGATTTTTCTCATAAAATTAGCTTTCTTGCGGAAAAAGAAGAGAGTCAACCGCCTTACAGGGGTCCCAGGAGAGTCCAGGGCGCGCCCCCTATCTCCTGCCCCCCTCGGGCACCGTCTCCCGTTGATTTTACTTCCCAAAAATCACAAATATTCCAAAATAATTCTTCGTCCATTTTTACCCCGTTTGGACTCCGTTTGATATTGGGTTTCTGCGAAACAAAAAACAAGCAACAGAGAGGAACTGGCACTGGGCACTGGATCAATATGTTAGTCCCAAAAAAATAGTATAAAAAGTTGCCAGAAGTATATAAAAGTTGAATAATATTGGCATGGAACAATCAAAAATGATAGATACGATGGAGACGTATCAGGGCACCCTGGAACACACAAGTTTCTCTTAACCGTTTGCGGCACCCCCTCCATAGTTATACACCTTGATCATACCATCATAGTGCTTAGGCGAAGCCCTGCGCCGGTAACATCATCATCACCAACGCCACGCTGTCGTGCTGATGGAACTCACCCTTGTCCTCAATTGGATCAAGAGCAAGAGGGACATCATCGAGCTGAATGTGTGCTGAACGCGGACGTGCCGTATGTTCGGTACTTGGATCGGTTGGATCACGAAGAAGTTAGACTACATCAACCGCGTTATTGAAATGCTTCAGATTTCGGTCTATGAGGGTACGTGGACACACTCTCCCCTCTCGTTGCTATGCATCACTTGCGTGATCGTAGGATTTTTTTTTGAAATTACTGCGTTCCCCAACATTCTGAGAGTGTAACCCATTTTGGTTGCCCGAATTGGGAAGCACTTTGCAAGACATATGCTTTTCATGGGTATGCTTATCACCATGGATCTTGGTGATCCTAACATCGCCGAAGACAATATTGACATTTGGGTCCTTGTTGATACGATTCCAATTCTAGCGCTATGTGAGTTTCTCAAACATAGTTATTAAGTAATTTATATTATTTATTTCAAAATAGTTGACAACTTATTTCCATTGATAACTTATTTTCATTCTTCAAAGAATGTGTGGAAGATGGTAGACAAAACCTACTACACCGATGACTCAGAATTAACTTATCAGGAGAAAAATCATCTGATCTCATTTATTAATGATCTTGAGAATCACAATATCTATTATCAACTCCTCCACATTATGGTTAATACGTGCCACTAGTGCACGTGTTGAACTACTTTAACATCCATGGAGATGTCATGGTAAGATTTTTTACTATTATGACATCCGTGCATCTTTTGCATAAATTCTTGTAAAACTCAACTACATTGCTAACTGTGATGTTATTACTATGTTTTTCAACAGAAAAACCCGAAGGATTGTGTGCCTCATCTGATGTTTCTGAAAGGTCGCCTTGATGTTATGAACTTACAGCCGGGTCATCATACGCATCACTGCTGTTCATACCGGATTTCTAAAACCGATGAAGACATGAAAATCAAAGAGTGGAAAAATGTATGGTCAATCGTAGGGAGCTACTTGGAAGCAACATTGTGTGAAGCACAAGAATTGGGAACAGGATAATCTCCATTCTCCATAATGGAGAGTCAGGGCCTATCTTGTTTTATGCTATTTTACCTAAGAGAGGGTAGTAGGTCCTATAAGAGAGGAGTAGGTCCTAGGTACAATGTTTTATTATGTGCTACAATGTCTAGTGATGATGAGGAGGAGGAGTTGTGATTATGGCTAGTGACCAACTTGCTATACGATGTCTCATTGATGAAAATAATGATCATGAGGAGGTGTTATATGACAATGATGTATTATGATGATAAGTTGTTAATGATATGATGATAATAATTTATTATATCATTGGGTGAAAGAACCATGTATTAGTTTCAAGTGGATGGATCCATCCACTTGAAACTAGTCCACGGTTGTTTCACCCAATGATGTAATAACTCATTCTAATGTAAAAACAATCTCTAAATTGCTACTGTATGAAAACTTGTATAATGGTGTATGAATACGATATGTAATGAAAAATAAGAATATGCAATAATAGTAGTAGCGCGGGCGCAGAGGCGCGCTGCTAGTACTTACCAGTAGCATGTTATGAAAAATGCGCTACTACTAAGTACTTATAGCAGTAGCGTGCATAGACCAATGCTACTGCTAACATTTAGCTGTAGCGCCTTATCAGTAGCGCAGCACCCCGCGCTACTGATAGGCCAAAAACCAGCGCTACGTACTGCTAGGCTTTTCCCTAGTTGTGTATGTGATGTCTACTACGCAACCTTCTTCTTGTAGATGTTGTTGGGCCTCCTAGTGCAGAGGTTTGTAGGATAGTAGCAAATTTCCCTCAAGTGGATGACCTAAGGTTTATCAATCCGTGGGAGACGTAGGATGAAGATGGTCTCTCTCAAACAACCCTACAACCAAATAGCAAAGAGTCTCTTGTGTCCCCAACACACCCAATACAATGGTAAACTGTATGGGTGCACTAGTTCGGCCAATAGATGGTGATACAAGTGCAATATGAATGGTAGATATAGGTTTTTGTATTCCGAAAATATAAAAACAGCAAGGTAACTAGTAACAAAAGTGAGCGAAAACAGTATTGCAATGCTTCGAAACAAGGCCTAGGGTTCATAATTTTACTAGTGCAGTTCTCTCAACAATAATAACATAATTGGATCTTATAACCATCCCTCAACATGCAACAAAGAGTCACTCCAAAGTCACTAATAGCAGAGAACAAACGAAGAGATTATTATAGGGTACGAAACGACCTCAAAGTTATTCTTTCCAATCAATCCATTGGGCTATTCCTATAAGTGTCACAAACAGCCCTAGAGTTCATAGTAAAATAACACCTTAAGACACAAATCAACCAAAACCCTAATGTCACCTAGATACTCCAATGTCACCACAAGTATCCGCGGGTTCGATTATACGATATGCATCACACAATCTCAGATTCATCTATTCAAACCAACACAAAGAACTCCAAAGAGTGCCCCAAAGTTTCTACCGGAGAGTAAAGACGAAAACATGTGCCAACCCCTATGCATGAGTTCACAAGGTCACTGAACCCGCAAGTTGATCATCAAAACATACATCAAGTAGATCACGTGAATATCCCATTGTCACCATAGATAAGCACATGCAAGACATACATCAAGTTTTCTCAAATCCTTAAAGACTCAATCCGATAAGATAACTTCAAAGGGAAAAATCAACCATTACAAGAAGGTAGAGGGGGAGAAATATCATAAGATCAAACTATAGTAGCAAAGCTCGCGGTACATCAAGATCGTGACAAATCAAGAACACGAGAGAGAGAGAGAGAGAGAGAGAGAGAGAGAGAGAGAGAGATCAAACACATAGCTACTGGTACATCCCCTCAGCCCCGAGGGTGAACTACTCCCTCCTCATCATGGAGAGTGCCGGGATGATGAAGATGGCCACTGGTGACGGCCACTCTGACAGGGTGCCGGAACAGGGTCCCGATTGGTTTTTGGTGGCTAGAGAGGCTTGCCGCGGTGGAACTCCCGATCTAGGTTTCTTTTCGGGGGTTTCTGTATTTATAGGAATTTTTGGCGTCGGTTTCACGTTAGGGGGCGTCTCCGAGTCAGCCATGAGGTAGGGGGCGCGCCCAGGGGTTAGGGCGTGCCCTCCACCCTCGTGGATGACTCGGGACTTCTGGCCCAACTCTTTTGCTTCGGGGGCTTCTTTTGGTCCATAAAAAATCATCAGGGATTTTCAGCTCGTTTGGACCCCGTTTGATATTCCTTTTCTGTAAAACTCAAAAACAAGAAAGAAAAACAGAAACTGGCACTGGGCTCTAGATTAATAGGTTAGTCCCGAAAATCATATAAGATAGCATATAAATGCATATAAAACATCCAAGATGGATAATATAATAGCATGGAACAATGAAAAATTATAGATATGTTGGAGACGTATCAAGCATCCCAGGCTTAATTCCTGCTCGTCCTCGAGTAGGTAAATGATAAAAATAGAATTTTTAATGTGTAATGCTACCTTACATATTTATCAATGTAATCTTCTTTATTGTGGCAAGAATAATCAGATACATAAGATTCAAAACAAAAGTTCAATATTGGCATTAAAATGATAATACTTCAAGCATCCTAACAAGGCAATTATGTCTTCTCAAAATAACATGGCCAAAGAAAGCTTATCCCTACAAAATCATATAGTCTGGCTATGCTCCATCTTCAACACACAAAATATCCAAATCATGCACAACCCCGGTTTCAGCCAAGCAATTGTTTCATACTTTAGTATTCTCAAACTTTTTCAACTTTCACGCAATACATGAGCGTGAGCCATGGATATAACACTATAGGTGGAATAGAATATGGTGGTTGTGGAGAAGACAAAAATAAGGAGATAGTCTCACATCAGCTAGGCTTATCAATGGGCTATGGAGATGGCCATCAATAGATATCAATGTGAGTGAGTAGGGATTGCTATTCAACGGATGCACTAGAGCAATAAGTTTATGAAAGCTCAAAAAGAAACTAAGTGGGTGTGCATCCAACTCGCTTGCTCACGAAGACCTAGGGCAATTTGAGGAAGCCCATCATTGGAATATACAAGACAAGTTCTATAATGAGAAATTTCCACTAGTATATGAAAGTGACAACATAGAAGACTCTCTATCATGTAGATCATGGTGCTATTTTGAAGCACAAGTGTGGTAAAAGGATAGTAGCATTTCCCCTTCTCTCGTTTTATCTCATTTTTTTTGGCCTTCTCTTTTTTTGGCCTCTTTTTTTTTACTTTTTTTATTTTTCGTCCGGATTCTCATCCCGACTTGTGGGGGAATCATAATCTCCATCATCCTTTCCTCACGGGGACAATGCTCTAAAAATGAAGATCATCACACTTTTATTTACTTACAACTCAAGAATTACAACCCGATACTAAGAACAAAAATATGACTCTATGTGAATGCCTCCGGTGGTGTACCGAGATGTGCAATGCATCAAGAGTGACATGTATGAAAAAATTATGAAAGGTGGCTTTGCCACAAATACGATGTCAACTACATGATAATGCAAAGGAATATGACAATGATGAAGCGTGTCATAATAAACGGAATGGTGGAAAGTTGCACTACAAAAAAAGACACATCCGTGACATTTTGGGCCGAACGAATTTTTTTTCTGTCATACTTATGACACTTCTATGACAATAATTGTGACAAAACCTGGTATCATCATAGATGTGGTGGGCTCCTACTTCTATGACAAAAAATCATGACAGAAAATGGGATATTCGTCCTGGGCAGGCCGGAGACGCAGCTGCATGACATTCTTTGGGCCGTCCATGACGGAAAAAACTGTGGTAGAAGCAAGGGCGAGGAAAATTTCGGGGAGTTCCCGGTTACGATGGGCGGTCGGGGCCGAGCGATGCGCGTTTCTCTCGTACACGTACACACGTGTGTGCGAGGCGTTGGATCTAACTGAACCCCAGCGAGGCGTTGGGCTCTAACTGAACCTGAGCGATTACACTGCAGGTTACGCGTTACTGAACCCGAGCGATCGATCGATGGCTGTTAACTGAACCCGATCGAGCGATTCCTTCACTAATGCTGCTAACTGAAGCCGAT
>LT934116.1:70312419-70347199 GCA_900231445.1 Triticum turgidum subsp. durum
CTTCCTTGCGTGCGAAGATGTAGCTGGTGGGTCCCAGCAGTCAGGGGGGCGAATCGTTTTTTTCCCGGACGCACTTCCTTGCGTGCGAAGATGTAGCTAGTGGGTCCCAGCAGTCAGGGGGCGAATCATTTTTTCGCGAAATACGGTGGCCCATCCGGTGGGTCCCCGCTGTCAGGTGGAGGAATAATTATTTTGCGCATAATAAGAAGGCACTTCCTTGCAGCTGCCGTGGACCCAGCTGTCAGCCTCTCCACATACAGTCCACGTCCGATGGAAGTCGTTCCTTGACCACACCGCGCCGAGAGCACCACGACGGTGGACGACGGTGATGCCTAGGAAGGGGACGACACGGAGCCGGGGAAGACGCGACAGTGGATGCACACGCGAAGGGGAGTACGAGGGTTCACTGGTTCGGCTGCGCTGCCGTCGCCGTAGAATAACAGGGGGTGTGGGTGAGTGGAGGGACGGCCTGGCCAGTGGTGGGAGTAGTAGGGGGCGGTGAGGCCTCCGCGGCAGCACAGCCGGCCACGAGAGGCAGGAGCAGGTGGCATGACCGGTGCTGCTTTGGGTGGCTGGTGCAAGAAGACCAGAGGTTGAAGAAGCACGACGGCTGTTGGATGCACATCGTACGGTCACTGCAGCTAGAATCGTTTATATTGACTAAGTTGACAAAGCCCTTGGTACGTCAACTTAGTAGGCCCACATGCCAGCTTCTGAAACGGTGCGCCCCAGATGTCAGCGGTAGGAATCATTTTTTGGGCGGGTGAAGCTAGAATATCCGAGATTGAAGAAGAAGCACGACATCCGTTGGATGGACATCCAACGGCCACTGCTACAAGAACCGTGTGTTGACTATAAGTTGACAAAGCCTTGCATACGTGTCAACTCTGTTTTTTTTGGGACGCGTCAACTTAGTAAGGCCAGAAGTGTGTGGCAGAGAACTTATAGCCCATTTTAGATTTGTAAGAATGTGTAGCCCATTTTTGAATTCTAATGGAATTTACTACAGCCCATTTACAGTTTGTTAAAAGTACAGCCCATTTCAACCAACCGTTCAAAACAGAATTCAATAAAATTTCCCACATTTTGATGGGATCCGAAATATTTTTATCCCGAAATTTCTAGTCAGATTAAATACAGTTTCAATATAAATTTATATTATGTAAAAATCCAACGAAACATTGCGCTCGCAACAATTAATGAAATTAAAATTTTCAATATCCAAAAATAATATTTTATAAAGTAATTACATGTTTGGTGCATTTTTTATAGTTACTGCCGAGTTTTTATAATTACATCCCATTTATTATTTCTTAAAGCCCATTTTCTTGTTAAGCCTAATGCATCCTTCCTAGGAAAGATTTGCAGCCCAGCGGGATGGAGAATAACAACTTGACCTTGCCTGGGTATTTCTAAAAAAAGTATAGCTGGGCTAGCCATTTTCAGCTTGAAAAAAATTAATATATGGGCTGGATATCTGGCCTGGGCTAGACGGGCCACAGCCCGCCCAGTTAATACCTGCAGCGATGTTTTGGTTGTTGTTCAGAGGAGAAAAATTAATATCTGGGCTAAACATCAAAAAACTCTGCAGTGCTCACACCTCAAAAACACAAATACTGCTCGAGCTGCTTGGTCCCAGCTGTCAGCTGCTTCTTGTGCAATTCTCTTGTTTATTGACTACTCCCTCCTTTCCGGTTTATAGTGCTCAATTCAAAAATCTCACCAATCAAGGTAGATGGCGAGTGGTGGAATACTTTTTGTAGTTTTGCAAAAGCACCTAATTAATGCTCTTGTTATCATCAAAAAATTATGTTTATCAATGCATTAATTGCAATGCATGTATGCATAAAGTACATGCATTGGTCAATTTTCTCTTAATACTTGCATGCAATGATTTAATGCACCTTGGAATCTGAACATGTGATGGAAAACAACCAAATTGAGCCTTATAAAATGGAAAAACTAAAATTTTGAGATAAGCCCTATAAACCGGAAAGGAGGGAGTACATAGGTTGACAATAGTGTGGGACCGTGATGTCAGGAAACCAGGAGGAAGCAAAATAAATTATATATATATATATATATATATATATATATATATATAAAATAAGCAGGCACTTGCGTACGTGAGTCTATGGCCCTGGTGGGTCCCCATTGTCATCCTCTCCAAGTAAAGTCATCTCCTCGCCCGCGCGCACTTTCCGCCCGAAACAGTCAGCGCCGCCCGCCCCGCTTCCCGGTGCAGGAGATTGCTCCGCCTTCAAACGACACAAGTGCCGTCCGTCCGTCCATCTGCCGCCCATATTAATGATACGCGGTTGCCGAGGAGGCTACTCCGGTGCCACATGTCCGTCCCTCCGCCGCCAACCATTGCTATATAAACTGATGCGCTGGCCATAGCCGCAATCATCCGCATCCGTTCCCTTTCTCCTGTCCACACCACTACTACCCACCATGGCTTCCTCGCGCTCTAGTGCTCTTCGGGACTGGCGGACGACGAACCACAAGGAGATGGCAGCCATTGATGCCGACCTGCTGGCCGGCAGGCAGCCGGAGGACGACGACGTCCCAATGGAGAACATGGTAGTCAACGATCCAGCGCCAACCCCCTCCTCCGCGCCATCCTCGCCGGTGCATTGCACCATGACTATTGGCGAGGCCCGTGCCCAATATATGGACATGGTGAGGCAGATGCGTGAGGAGCAGTTCCGGGAGGCGCAGGTCGACGCCGCCTACAACCACCATCCTCTCCAGGAGCACCTGCGCGCGGAGGAGCAGATCGCCGCGGAGCAGGAGGCGCTGCTCGACTCGTACCGCTCCGCCCGCAAGGGCCGCCTCGAGCGCTGGCGGTACCGCATGCGGGTGGCAGAGGCTGCGACCACCTACAAAGAGGTTAGCAAAGAGGGCGATGAAGCGGGCGAGGTGCTATTTGGCGAGACCGAGGACGAGGCAGAGGACAATGCCGGCTCCGACGAGTCCCCGCTCCGCTGGCGTCGACAAGGCCCTGCTCTGCCGAGGCCCCGCAGCGCCAACAACGAGGCAGAGGACACCGCCGGCTCCACCGAGGCCCCGCCCCGCCAACAACAAGGCAGAGGACATCGCCGGCTCAGCCGAGGCCCCACCCTGCCGGCAACGTGGGGGAGGATTTCCACCATTCCGCTGAGGCGCCGCCCGCCCGCAACGAGACAGAGGACATCGCCGGCTCCGCCGAGGCCCCGCCCCACTGCCAACGAGGCTGCGCCACACAGAAAACAAGGAAGAGTAGAACACGGTAGGTCACCGCCGCTCAGGTTCAAGTAAGGCCACCGCTGCTACCCTCCGGTTGAAGCCAAGCTAGGCCGGTTAGCTTCTTGGCGGCGACGTGGAGTCGGAGAGCTGCGCTGGAGAAGAACGCTGCTTCTACTTAACTGCTGGTGCAGTTGGCTGACTAACACGTGGGCCCAACAGGCCACATGTAAGTTACACAACTACACCTACAGTTAAGTCACTGAAGCTTCTGTTCGGCTCAGCGGGACATAGGTGGGTAGCTTCTGTTAATTAATTATACCTCTAGCGCACCCCTTTTTAGTTGAAGAATGTATGAAATGTAATGAAATCCGACATGTTTATATGATATCCGAATGTGTATGAATGAATTTATTTTGATTAGTTCGAATTCCTGTATCACTGGCATTGGATAAACATGCAAAACAATACGTACTAGCATTATTCCCAGGGTGATCACCGCGTTTGCAGCAGTTTCACATGTACTCCCTCCAGCCCTTTCTAGTCTGCGTACAAGTTTTGTCTGCAGTTAAAGTATCTCTACTTTGACCAATCTTATACAAAAAAGTATGCACTTTCACAATGTGCGAAGTAAAATGGAACAGAAGGAGTACAAAGAATTTGAGCAGCCTCTTAGCGTTTCTGTACATTGCAATCAAACACACAGGCCAGGCAATTCATAGAGAAGATTCAAAACAATCGATGATTATGCATCTCAGCGACTCACATGTCAGAGGCAATATTTACTTCACAACTAAAGAATAAAGAAAAAATTGGTCGACGCTGCTGACAGCAAAGGGCGTCCCATTCGAAAATATCAAACGCATGTCTTGCTAAAATCAATGAGCAAAATTTGACAAGGTTGTCCCATTCCAAAATATCAAATGCCTACGATTGTGGAATGGGCAGGGTGTGCCATTAGTTCGGACATTGACATGGCACTTCGTGCTAAATAAATCAGCTGCTCTTTTTGTGCAGTTCCACCAAAATCAACCAAATTCGTGCGTAGCTTGTATGATTTCACCCTTATATATTGCAACACCTTGAACTTATCGACACCTCCTTTCTTGTGGTGGAAATGAATGATTCAATGTATTCATGAACATTTTGTGCAGTTCCCATTGAAATCAAGCTGAGCACCCCTATTTGCAGAAATACAAAAAAGTGATTAGTATAAAGCAAACTGTACTATGAATTGACAGTTTCAACAGGCACCTACATGGTCCATGTAGAGCACACTTTTAGAAAAATGGAACTCACCAGAAAGAATCCTAGAACAACATTGTGCTCGCGCATCACAGCAAAAAAATGGAGATTTGTCAGTCCTTCTGAGCTGAAGTTAGTTTGGTCTTGTCGGGAGCAATGTAACCATCCTACAACTGCTCCTTCTGATGAGAAGATAGACAGGGCTTCTTCATCCTGGTATAATCAGAACTAGTCACTTCACATACTCCATATTCTTCTTCAAAGGAAGATGATCCTGTTGTGCAAAGACAAGAGGACTACTAAATGCTAGCATCCCTGTTTGCTCGAAAAATGGAAAGGAAATATTTAAAACAACACAGATGAAGCACTTCTCAAGGACAATACCACTTTTTCATGACAGTATCTAAATAGTAGCACAACACCAATAGAGATGACAAAGCTCAATCATATGGATGAAATCAGTGGGCGAGTACCAACCTTTGTCAGGAGGCTTATTGTGTAGAGCATACAGATGAAGCACTTCTCCGGAACCATCTGTTTCTATCTACGATGGTGGCCATGCTTACTATATACTCCTCGATTAGTTTAATGTTTCCAACATCTTCTTGTGCAGTTCCACTAAAATATATGGTATCTTCAAAGAAGATCCCTGAGGGAGTCCTGGATTAGGGGGTGTCCGGATAGCCGAACTATCATCATCGGCCGGACTCCAAGACTATGAAGATACAAGATTGAAGACTTCGTCCGGTGTCCGGATGGGACTTTCCTTGGCGTGGAAGGCAAGCTTGGCGATACGGATATGTAGATCTCCTACCATTGTAACTGACTCTGTGTAACCCTAGCCCTCTCCGGTGTCTATATAAACCGGATGGCTTTAGTCCATAGGACGAACAACAATCATACCATAGGCTAGCTTCTAGGGTTTAGCCTCCTTGATCTCGTGGTAGATCTACTCTTGTAACACACATCATCAATATTAATCAAGTAGGACATAGGGTTTTACTTCCATCAAGAGGGCCCGAACCTGGGTAAAACATTGTGTCCCTCGTCTCCCGTTACCATCCGCCTAGACGCACAGTTCGGGACCCCCTACCCGAGATCTGCCGGTTTTGACACCGACATTGGTGCTTTCATTGAGAGTTCCTCTGTGCCGTCGCGATCAGGAAGGATGCCCTTTCCCGTCTTTAAAGATGGCACCATCGTCAAGGGAGCTTTGGCCTCCGGCCAAACTATCCGGCTAGGTGGTTTTCTCATGACCGCCTGTTCGGCCACCGCTCCGACAATGACCTCTCAGGTCATCAAAAGCGATCTTCACGTCAACTCGGAATTCGCCGAGCAGCTAGATCCGATGGAGCTCTCCTCCGTAAACGAGCTCTTGGATCGCATCGCCGCCCTGGGAGTCGCTACAGACTACGATCAGATTGGGCTTAAAACCGATCTGAGAGAAATTAACTCTCCCCAGGCTACCCACCACGTTGTTGTGGTAGAGGAACAATGCGACGAATCTTCTTCTATGTTAAAAACCCGTTATGTCCGGATTCCCGATCCCTCCATGCCGGATTCCCACGGAGGGACGGACGTCAATCAAGCACTGAACCTAAAGTCAGGCATCAGACCGGATTTGTCGGAAAACATCCAACAACCCAAGCTTCCAAATCCGGAAACTTCTTGGCCTTCAAGCCCCAGACCGGGCAGGGTTCCGAATTTAATTCCGCCCGCCCACCCAAATATAAGCGATCTATCTCAAATACGGCAAGAGCCCGATGAAACAGTTCATCATTACTGGGCCAGATTCCTCCTGGTTATGAATAGGATAAAGGACTGCCGGGAAGAAAGCGCGATTTCAATTTTCTGCAACAATTGCGCGGACAAGGGAATCATGAACGCCATAAGTCGTCGCGAAGTTACACGCTTCACCGACCTAGCGACCATTGCACAAAAATACTGTGCAATGGAGAGTGCCAGGAAAACCGAAACTAGGTTTTGGGACAATCCAGCCCTGAATACAACCCTAGTCCAAAATAAAAGGGTGCGCCATACCCAAGCACCTGGTTTAAAAACCAAAAAGCAAAAACCCCCTAGAGGGCACGGAACCGTACTGGAGGGATGGCTCAACGGGCCCTGTAAAATCCACAGTACGGAGGACGCCACTCCAACACATAGCCTTCGAGCATGTTGGATACTACGGCAGGTGGCCAAAAGTGGCGAAGGCTTTCTAGCCCCGGGCAACCAGCCCAACAGTACCAGTACGGTATTATCAGTCTTCGAGACTTTCGCATCAAATAACATGCGGAAGCGAACAATCCGCAGCGTCGCCGAAGTCTACCAAGTAGCAACAACAAATCCATGGAGCGACACGGCTATCACCTTCAATGCCAGTGACGAACCTAAATTCCGAACAGCTCGAGCACCAGCCGCATTGGTCCTCAGTTCGATAGTGGACGACTTTCGTCTTACCAAGGTACTCATGGATGGCGGCAGCGGATTAAACCTCATCTACGAGGAAACCCTTCAAAAAATGGAAATTGACTGGAGCCGCATTGAGCGGAGCAGCACAACCTTCAGAGGAATAATACCTAGTCGAGAAGTACGCTGCACAGGAAAAATCACACTCGACGTAGTGTTCGGCTCGCCGGACAATTACAGGCCCGAAGAGGTCACGTTCCAAGTGGCCCCATTCAGCAGCGGATATCACGCCTTGCTAGGGTGAGAGGCATTCACAATCTTCCAAGCTATACCCCATTATGGGTACATGAAGCTTAAAATGCCCGGCCCCAATGGAATCATCACTCTGGTCAGTGATCCAGATATAGCACTCCGCGCTGAAAATAAGACAGCCGCACTAGCCCTAGAGGCACTATCCGAAGCCCTAGCGGCAGAGGAACTCACTGCACTGCGCGCCATGGTGAATAGGGACGATGTGATACTCGATAAGAGATCTAAGTCCACCTCTTTTAAACCAGCAGACGAAATAGTCAAATTCTAGGTCCACCCAACGGACCTCACAAAGACGGCCTCCATTGGGACACAATTAAACCCTGAGGTAGATGCCGCACTACGAGAATTCCTTCGGGAAAATTGGGACATTTTCGCCTAGCACCCTTCAGATATGCCAGGAATCCCACGCAGGTTGGCAGAGCACAGCCTAAGTATCCTAAAAGGATTCAAGCCAGTCAAACAGGCTCTTCGACGATTTTCCGAACCCAAAAGACAGGCAATGGGAGAGGAGCTAGCCAAACTCCTAGAAGCCGGATTCATCAGAGATATAAAACATCCGGACTGGCTAGCCAACCTAGTAATGGTACCAAAGAAGGACAAATCCTGGCACCTTTGTGTCGATTTTAAAGACCTTAACAAGGCCTGTCCAAAGGACCCTTTCCCTCTCCCCCGCATCGACCAAATCATCGACGCCACCGCAGGGCACGATTCATTGTGCTTCCTCGACGCATACTCCGGATACCATCAAATCAAGATGGCGGAAAAAGACCAGGCCGAAACGGCATTCATCACTCCGTACGGACCATTCTGCTTCAACACAATGCCCTTCGGACTTAAAAACGCCGGCGCAACATATCAGCGCATGATTCAGACGTGTCTAGCTACCCAGATAGGGAAAACAGTGGAGGCATACGTAGACGATGTGGTCGTTAAGACCAAACACGTCGAAACTCTAGTAGACGATCTGAGGCTTACATTCGACAACCTCCGGGGATATGACATCAAGCTCAACCCGGAAAAATGATTTTTCGGCGTACCAGCCGGAAAGCTCTTGGGCTTCATTGTATCCGGCAGAGGAATTGAAGCAAACCCAGCCAAGATCCGGGCTCTGTCACAATTGGATATCCCAAAAGACCTCGAACAAATACAAAAATTGACTGGATGCGTGGCGGCTCTAAGCCGCTTCATCTCCCGTTTGGGAGAAAAGGCGCTGCCCCTCTATCGCCTTCTCCGGCGCACCGAACACTTTGAATGGACGGATGCTGCCACGGCCGGACTCGAAGAAATTAAAGCCACATTGGCAACAAATCCGGTCCTGGCCGCGCCCAACCTGGGCGAACCTATGTTATTATACATCGCGGCAACACATCAAGTCGTCAGCGCCGTACTCGTCGTCGAACGAGAAGCAGAAGGACACAAATTCTCTCTTCAAAAACCAGTGTACTACGTATCCACTGTCTTAACTCCATGCAAGTCCCGGTACCCACACTATCAAAAGATAGCGTATGCGGTGTTCATGGCATCCCGGAAGCTGTGACACTACTTTCAAGAGTGTTCCATCACGGTGGCCTCCGAAGTACCTCTCAACGATATTATAAACAATCGCGACGCAACGGGCAGGATTGCAAAATGGGCCATTGAGCCCTTGCCATTTGAAATAACCTACAAGCCACGGCGAGCTATAAAGTCGCAAGTTTTGGCTGACTTCATCGCCGAATGGACCGAAGCCGAACTCCCTAAAGAGTACGGCGCATACTCCAATTGGATCATGCATTTCGACGGCTCCAAAATGTTGGCTGGCCTGGGGGCTGGCGTCGTCTTGACGTCCCCTACCGGAGACACAGTCCAATACGTACTTCAAATAATGTACACGGACTCCACCAATGCAGCCGAATATGAGGCCCTTCTACATGGCCTCCGGATGGCAATCTCCATGGGTATCCAACGCCTAGAGGTGCGCGGGGATTCAAACCTCGCAATATCCCAAGTAAATGGAGACTTTGATGCCAAGGATCCGAAAATGGCAGCCTACCGTAATGCCGTTCTAAAAATGTCCGCTCGGTTCGAAGGACTCGAATTCCACCATATAGCCCGGGATAATAACCAGGCAGCAGACGTGTTGGCACGCATCGGCGCAAAACGCGACGCCGTCCCTCCAAATATCTTCCTGGAGCGGCTCTTCAAGCCATCCATATTATGGGAAGAGGAGCACGGAAACAACAATCCGGAACCAACAGCATCGCCTAATACAGAACATTCTGACACATTCAGAGGCTCAGCCAATGAAATAACACCTTCAGCCCACGAAATAATGGTAGTAATTACCCCGTGGACAAAACCATTCCTAGCGTACTTAATCAGGCAGGAACTTCCCGAAGACCAAAATGAGGCCCGCTGCATAGTTCGGCGATCTAAAGCCTACAAGGTCTATGAGGGAGAACTTTATAAGAAAAGCACAACCGGAGTCCTTCAAAGGTGTATCTCCGAAGAGGAAGGGCGAAATCTCCTGGCTGAAATTCACGCCAGACTCGGCGGGCACCACGCCGCCGCTCGGGCCCTTGTAGGCAAGGCCTTCCGTACAGGATTTTATTGGCCGACAGCCCGGGCAGATGCTCAGGACTTAGTCCAACGATGTGTCGGTTGCCAACTCTTTCCTAATGAGAGCCACATGCCACCCACCGCCTCAAAACTATACCCATCACTTGGCCGTTTGCGGTCTGGGGGCTTGACATGGTTGGACCCCTTAAAGGGGGAACCCACAAGCACAAATACTTATTGGTCATGGTGGATAAATTCACCAAATGGATAGAGGCCAAGCCGGTTAAAACAGCAGAATCCGGACCTGTGATAGACTTCATATCCGGGGTAGTACACCGTTTTGGCGTCCCCCACAACATTATCACCGATAACGGCCCGAATTTCACGGCCGACGAAGTTAAGCTCTGGGCAAAAACAAGGGCATCAAGCTCGATTATGCTTCAATCTACCACCCTCACACTAATGGTCAAGTGGAACGAGCAAATGGTCTAATCATGAGCGGCATTAAACCCAGATTAGTGCGATCCCTCACAGAATCTAACACGCACTGGGTAGAGGAGCTCGACTCCGTCCTCTGGGGGCTGCGGACCACGGCAAACCGCACTATCGGATTCACACCGTTTTTATGGTATACGGCGCTGAGGCAGTTTTGCCCTGCGATATAATTCATGACTCACCTCGCGTGTGCATGTACGAAGAAAGAGAAGCCGAGCTGGATCGGCAGGACAGTTTGGACGCCTTAGAGGAGGAACGCGACGTGGCAAAATCCCATTCCGCATTCTATCAACAGCAGGCTCGAAGATATCAAAACAGAGAAGTACGGGCCAAAACTTACAATGTTGGCGAGCTAGTTCTACGCCTGCCGGACAAGAAAAAGTACAAACTCAAGCCCAAGTGGGAAGGTCCCTTCATCATCGACCAAGTCCTTATCGGCGGGGCATACCGTCTGCGCAACGCCTCTGACAACCGACTCGAGCCAAACCCATGGAACGCAGCCCGTCTCCGAAGATTCTATGCCTAGCGCCGGACTCAGGGTTCGTCCCCTTCCTCCGTCCACCTTCCATATTTTTTTGCTGTCTTGGTTTTCCCTCCTTTTTCCTCACCATTTTTCAATACAAGCCTCTTGAAGGCTGATCTGCGCTTTGTTTGCACTCACTCGATTTGCTACTCGCACTCGTTATACCTGGGGGCTTCTTTAACAGAAGCTTATTTATATGGGCTTCATGCCCAATACATGTGTTATACTTCCGCATGTACCTTTTACTCACCGTTATATGCATCAATATGACTTAAGTTTTGGCCAAGCCTGGTTGCATGGATCCTATGCTTGCCCCTACGTTCCCGATTGTTTGGCTAGGAGGTAAAGGGAGCACCTCTGCGATTGTTACTACCGGGTCAGCCGGATGTGTACCTCAGACTGGGTGAAGCCGAAGGCTAGCGTTCTTAAGGGAATATTCGGTCGGTGACATGAAAGATGATTTGTTACTTATTTATTTACCTGCCCCCAGATGCTTTTTCTGCTCTTTTCGCAGTCCGGTAATGCACTTTAGGGCATGCCTCCCAGGGAAGGGAACCCCTAACGGAACTATTCTCCCTGGAAGATGTTTCTTACTAACCATGTAATATAACATAGCTAGTTGGGCACTTGTCTGATAAAGCACTTATGACCCCTACACCTTATCTCCATGCATGCCCCGGTTTTTTATAACCGTAAGGGTATCGGACACACTCCGGACTGTTGGGTCTCGAGGTTGAAGCGAAAAGGTCCGCAAAGACAAACGATCTACAATCCGGCTAGAAGGCATTTCACATGTCATTTTAAATTACATCGTCAAACTGACTGATTGTACTCCTCTTCAATCCCATCTAACAGGCTGTCTAATTTACAGTCCTGTTGGGAATATTTCGCGGCCAGCTCTACTTGGCCGTACACTAGGCTCATAGGGATCTCCTTCCCATCGGTCCCCACAGGTCCGACCTCGGCCATGTGGTTTGGATCAGTCTTCGGGTACCGTGTCTTCACCATGGCCCAGGCCTCCCTGGCGCCTTGATGGCAGGCTGATATCTTCCACAGACGGAGACGCTGCCGCACTCCCTGAAGCTTCTCAGCAAGCCCTCCAAGACCTTCGGGTAGGGAGACGGAAGGCCATAAAGCCTGAACGACGCCGCTCATCGCCTGCCGAACACGTTCGTGTAGTTGCAGCAGCTCGGGAAGAGGGTCTCCCGTGGAACCAGGCATCTCCTCTGCCGGATGACCCGTGAGCAAACCTACAGACAGATTTCTGTCAACCGACTTCCTCGCCGAACTCTTCTTTTCAAAAGAGTTTGCTCAAGCACTTACTATAAATGCCGCGACGAAGCCGCCGATTCTCCTTTATGGAGTTAGAAAGATGGACCTGAACATCTTTTAGTTCTTCGCCCAGCTGGGTGTTGGCATCTTGGAGTTTGTTCCTCTCCTGTTGCACCCTCATAAGCACCTTCTCGCCGGCCTTCAACTGGCGCAGCAGATGTTGCTTGTCCGGATCTAGTCTGGCACCCTCTGCAATATTATTGTCAGACTATACACAAATGCCGCACTTCATAAACTACTCTTCTTTTCGAAATATGAATTACCAGAGGGGGTCTCCGTGGCTCCCCCGGCAGCGGCTAGTGCGGCCTCAAGTTGGGCCTTGCATTCTTGGAGCTCTTGGGACAGGTGGGTATTCTTCTTTGTAAGATCATGCATAACAAATGATCCTTAAATCAGTTAGTTTAACTATTTTAAGTCTCGGGGGCTACTGGCATATATAGCTATTAAAATTCCTCACCCGTATGTCTTTTACATACTGCTCTGTGGCTCTGGTTAAACCATCTTGAGCAGCACGGAGGTGCGCGTCTCCTGCATTAAAGGCATTCAACGCCTCCGAGGAGAAACACGCGTCACGAAGAACTGTCCGACGGTGCCGGTGATTCATGGCGCTCTCCACCTCAGACCTGGTGGCGGACAGCCTGTCGGCATCCTCCATTGGAGGAGCATTCGGCTCGCGCCTTGCGCTCGCCTCCCCTTCCGGACCAGGCGTTGGAGCCTGGCTGGCGGAGGCATGATTGGCACCTTCTCCGAACTCAGTCCGACGAGCGCTCTTTCTCCTGGAAGAATCATGAGCATTAATATACCTCCAGGGGGTCCTTCCCCTAAAGGACAACGGTGCGCCATACCTTTGCGGCGACGTTTCGATTCGTGCCGCACTCCTCTTTCGCCTGCTGGGCCGCGCCGACCTTGGTTGGTCAGTCGCCGCGGGCTCGGCTTCCCGCTGTAAAGGCACCTCCTGCGAAGCATCGTTGGCACATGGTGGTCAGAAATAAGTGTTAAAAAAGTAATGGTGTTGTGACTTCGGTCATACTCACCTGGGAAGCCGGAGATAAATCGGGGTAGTCAGCCGTAATGGCGACTAAAGCATTATCTATGCTGAGCTGGTGGAACACCCCGTCAATCAGTTCCACCGCTAAATCTGGATCATCTCCGGAGGTCGGATCAAGGGATCTTTCCGGATCCTCGGGTTGTGGAGCCGGGCTTTTTATGTCCTCCACATCCCGGCGCAGTTCCTGCGTCGAAATCATAAAATAAGGCACTTGCCTTTGGAAGCACGGATCAGATATACAAATGTCCGCTTACCCAGCTCCGAGGGTTATTGATGGAGAATGCGTTCAATGGATTCGTACGGAGGAAGTCCTCCTTCTCCCCCTTGTACAAGCCGGACAGGATCTTCACCAGATCGGCGGCCGAGCCTGGCCCCTTGCGGCCGTGACGGGTGGCGTCATTCTCTCCGTTGAAATCCCACATGGGGTGGCCCCTATATTGGAGCGGCTGCACCCCTCGCATAATGCATGTGGCCATGACTCCGATCATGGTTAATCCGGAATGGGCTAGTAGCCGTATCCGACCCATTAAATAATGGACGCTCCTATCGTCTTCCCGTTGAGGGCTCCGTGGGTGCCAACTCAGGCGTTTCTTCAGAGGAGCGTTGCTGAACTCCGGGAGGCCAATCCGAAGTGGATCTGGCAGCGGGGCGTCTTCCATATAAAACCACTCCAAAGGCCAGTCTTCGGACGCCTTCTTCGGGGTTCTGGATAGGTATGCGGTCCCGGCGATGCGCCATATTTCAGCTCCGCCCACTTGATATATCGACCCCTCGTGAGAACGGGGTACGAGGCAAAACAGTCTCTTCCACAGCGCAAAATGGGGCTCGATGCCCAAAAACAGCTCGCAAAGAGCTACGAAGCCCGCGATGTGCAAAATGGAGGCAGGTGTGAGGTGGTGAAGTTGGAGTCCATAGAACTCCAGGAGCCCCCGGAGAAACGGATGTATAGGAAATCCGAGTCCCCTTATTAAGTAAGGGACGAAGCATACCCGCTCTCCTTTGGAGGGATTGGGGACGTTCTCCGCCTATTTCCCGCCCTTGTAGGTGGCCAGTCCGGCTCGAACCGGAACCATAAAGGCTGGGGGAAGGTATCCCTCTGCTTGGAGCGTCACTAATTCGCTATGCGGGACTGAGCATCTCCTCCAATCTCCTGGCTGAGGACTGGGAGCACGAGAAGAGGAGCCGCGTCGACTATCCATGTTGGAATGGATTTTTGCTAGATGCGCTTCGATGAGTACTCGCGAAAGGAGGATGGTGTGATTTGGATCTGGATCTTTGCCTCTCTTATAGGCGGCTTATTCATGCAGCTAGGGGGTAAAACGTAAAGATACCCTGGCTTTTCACATTCATGCAACACGTGGAAGAGGGCCATTATGGGACGCAGAAGCCAAGGAGCACAACATTTATGAAGCAGCCGGACACTATTCGGCAAATACAGGGAACGTGGAGGAGAACCCGCCTTGCAAACGCCGAAGACAGCACACGCGCCGGGCTCGTCGTCATTGAAGCTGTGACACTCCAAAATTTTAATTTGGTTTTTATCAAAAACTTTGTGGTTTTTGAAAAGAGGCCATTTATTTTTTTCCAGAAAAAACCTTCCTCTTAAAAAACTTCCTTTGCTTTGGCAAGGATTTTATTTTTTTCAAACTTTGGTGTTTAATCTTTTGAAACTTCTTCTCTGTTGGTTCCCTCTCAAATTTATTTTGGGAGTTTAATCTTTTTCTTTTAAAAAGAAACTCTATGAAAACTTGGGATTTTCATATCTTGAAAACCACCCATGACTTTGCATTTTTCCCATGTGGTAAAACCCCTCCAAAACCTCCCCTACTCCTTGTGATCAACCTAAGTTCTCTGTCCCAACTAATCCAAGCAAGTTTTGGATTTTATTCTAATTATTTTTCCTCTCAAATCAATTCTAAAAATTATTTGGAGCCTGAGTGATTTTCAAAGCAAGCACCCTTTTGCATTTGAGTTTTGACCTCAAACCAACTCTCCTGGATAGTCCTTTGTACCCACAACCCAGAACCATCTTGATCCACTCATCCTCTTTTCAAATTTTTCAAAATTCAGTCTCTGCAAGTTTGGACCAGATTTGCCAAATTTGATGAAATTCATATCTACACTCCTCCAAAAATTCCACCAAAATTCAGGCAGCATATTTGAGCAATGGGAAGCCACTCCACCAAAAATCAGCTCAAGGAAAAATCCCCAGAGGCCAAAAACATTCTTTCGAACACCTGAGCTGCACTGTTCCTTTGCAAGTTTAGAAAGTTCAGAGATTCAGTTATCTTTTTTTCCTTCGTCAGACTCGGTCACGCGGCCACAGTGCACCCTGGCGCGTTGCACGCAGCCTCTTCTCCCTGGCCAGCACCCCGCACGCACGCTTGGCCGATTCCTGGCGTCGGTAGCAACGAGCCTCGCCGGCGTTGGAAGCTTCTGCGGTGGCTGCACCTTCCGTGGCGGCCAACAAGGGCCCGAGCCCTCTCGCCACGCCACCCGGCGCCGCCCAACACCCCCTGGCTCTCTGCGTGTCCCTGCCATGCCAGCGCACGCCCGTGGCACCGTCGCCGTGGCCGGCAAGCACGGAACGTGCTCCCTGCCGCCAACGGGCCTCGCCACCCCCGTTCCGTCGAGCTCGCCCATAGCACCAAATCCCAGCCCGTTTAGCACCTAAATGGAACCGGCGAACCTCAGCGACGATGCCCAAGCCCCTAATCCCACTGCACATCCACAGCACCGCCGTAATCACTCGCCGGAGACCCCCGTTCACGGCAACCGCCTCGGGCCGCCTATAAAAAGGGCCCCCGAGCTCACCCTCGTGCACGCATCATCACCACTCCTCACCAATGCCACGCCAGGCCACTAGGAGGACCTCGAGGAGGTCTCCTCCCCCAACTCCGGCCGCCCCGATCCGCCTCGGCCTCCACCACGATTCGCTCCGGTGAGGCCATCTTCGGCGCTCTAACCCCGTCAATTACTCCCTCTAGCTACCAGGAGCCTAACCCCCTCTTCAATTTGATCTCTGCAGCCCTCTCCGACGAGTCCCTCGACCACCCGAGCCGCTGTCCGCCGGAGCCAGGCTCGCCGTCGACGTGGTACTCACCGGCGACCACCACCACCACCAACCGACGTGGAATGGCGCCCTGAACACGGAGGTACCCTCCGATCCCCCTGTCTCGCCGCGGATCGCCACCGGCGACCACCGCGGCTCTCGGGCGCCGACGAGCTTCGTTTCCCCCTTTTTGAAAGTTCAAACCTGACAGGCGGGACCCGCTGTCAGCCTCTCTGTACTTTCTAAACGAAGCGTCTTCTGAAAATGCCTTCTGCCAAATGCGCTTTCCCTTTGGCCTGGCGTAGTTCCTGCCGAAGCGTTTTCTGTTTTTATAAGCTAGCCCCTGGAAATCTTCTGTTTCATTACAGATGAGTCCCTCGACAAAAACCCTTATAACTTTTAATCAGAAAAGTATTTTTGATTGATTCTTTTTCTGTTCTCTTTAAAATTTTGTCTAGTTTTTTATCAGATTTATTTGAAAAATATTTGGAATACTTTTTGTGCACCCCTTGGTATTTACGATAGCGCATATATTTTCTTTATACCGTAGATACCGAAGGAGGTGACGGAGCCGCGAACTTCACCGAGCTAGGCTCCGACTACTCTGAACCAGGCAAGCATGTTTGAACTTTTGATATGATGAGTGTCTTGGCATGTTTTGCATTTAGTTAGTTGCATGGCATGTTGATGAGCATATCAATGAACGTTATTTTATGCAATGTTGAGGTAAGTGAGTTCGATGATCCATAAGTGGATGGATGTGAGTATGAATGGCCATGTGTTGGCATGAGGATCGGTAAGATGGTAGTGTCGTAGCATGCCAAGTCTTATGCCAGATTATGTGACTTCAGTGTCAAACCGTATCGGTCCAGTTCCTCTCATTTCCTTCCCTGTACTACCACATGTTTTCCGCAAGGAATATGGTTTAGTAAGTTGCAAACCGCTTTTCTGGTACACACCAAAAGGAGAGGCCGTGATGATGGTTCCATGGCCCTGGATTAAAGCCAGTCATCCGGTCAGGGGGCATGGGTGTTTCCGGTTGGGACCGAGAGGGGGGCACCCCTTAGAGCGCGCGTATATAAATTTGATCCCATGCTATTCGAGATTGTGATCTCCCCGTCTCAAAAGTTTTTCTTGGACGGTGTCTAGGGTGATTCCTAGCATCGAGAGGTAGGATGGGTGTGTACTGGTTAGCTGTGTTTTCTTCCGAAATACCGTAAAGGGAACTAGTCCTTCGTGACTATGGAAATCCGTTGGCTGTTGGAATAATTTTGTACAAACTCTGCAGAGTCATATATTCCTCCAAATCATCTATTCCCTGTCCTAGATCGATATTATCTTATCCTAATCAAATGTCAGTTTTGATGGCAGAGACTCCGGTGATTCCATGAGTGCTAATTCCGGTTAAATGATTATTCCTGTGGATGGACTAACCCATTTATTCTCATGAATTAAATGTTTATTATGAGTATTATTTACTTGTGAATAAAAGCCCTTTCTGCGATGTCGCTCAGACGTCCGACTGTGGCATTGTTGTATTTTACTTTCTTTTCAAGCCCTTTCTGTGATGTCGCCCCGACGTCCGACTGTGGCATTTCTTTTAAAGCCCTTTCTGTGATGTCGCCCCGATGTACGACTGTGGCATTTCTTACAAAGCCCTTTCTGTGATGTCGCCCCGACGTCCGACTGTGGCATTTCTTTCAAAGCCCTTTCTGTGATGTCGCCCCGATGTCCGACTGTGGTATTTCTTTTAAAGCCCTTTATGTGGTGTCGCTAAGACGCCCGACTGTGGAATCATTTCCTTATATTTATTTATTCACCTTTCGAGGCGTCGCTTCAGACACCCGATCGGTAGTTATTTATGTTTTGTTGGGATTTCAGGCGGACTACCGCCGTTTCCCTTTTACTTACCTTGTTATGCTAATTTTTGAGTGTACATTGGTGAATTATTCATGACGCATCCATGCATGCATTTGTTATATCTTACGTCCGAACTGTCTTGCGAGTACTTTCAAAGTACTCACTGGCTTGTTGATTTGGCCAGATGCTGACGAAGGCGATCTCATGGATGAAGAGTTTGATAGCGAGTCCGACACCTAGAGGAGTCCCAGTCAGTCTCGTGCGACCCCGGATTTGGTCACTGTTTTATATCCGCTTCCGCTATCAAATAAACTCATCGAGCCTCACCTCGACGCTCGATGAGATGACAGACTTAGAGTCTTGTATTTCTCTCCCCGCTGTGTTTCTCCACCACCGCCCTATCCTCGAGTCAGTAGTATGCCTCCACACCACTGTGTCATGTCCGCCATTATGTATAATTATTGGTGTGCTTGCAATAATTTGGTTGAGCAACCGTAGTTCGACCCTGTAATATATTTTATGCTACTGGCTTATTGTATCAAGAATTTGTCTACCAGTGAGGAGGATTTCTCTCATACTGGACTCAAAAGATTGGTTTCTCAATAAATATTTTTATTGGAAAACCGGTCGTGACAAGCTTGGTACCAGAGCCAGGCTGACTGTAGGAAGCCACTAGGTGCGATCGCTAATTGGTTATTAGCATGATAGAGCTAATTTATATTTTTTTGCAATTGTAGTCATTTTCTGTCAGTCAGCATAAATTTATGATCTGACCATGCAGAATTTTTGCCTACTTTTGTAGATGGCCGACAACAGCTGCGAGTCTCAGACCTTCGCCAACGTGCCCGATGGGTTCGTCAAGCTTCTTTCCTTCATCATTCAGGTCGCGATGGGGCCATCTATGCGCCCAGTTTTCACACTCTGCCAGCATCGAGTCAACGACAGTCTGACCATGCACCAGGCCGCGGTGCAGTTCAAGGGAGGGCGTGGTGAGTTACGCCGCTTCCGGTTCGTGGGAAGAGCCATGCCTACGGAGAGGCATGCTATGCAGATGGCAGCCCGCGAGGCGATAGCTCGTCTCAGGGATGTCCTCCCCGTGATGAAGACTCGTCGTTACCGTTATCTTCCGTGCCATGTGCCTTACACGTGTCACTACGCATACTCCTGCCCTAGAGGAGAACGAGACGAGGCTTTTGAGATGCTCATTGAGTATCTCCGAGCCCTGGAGGCAGCCTTCGAAAACCTGGCGGACGACTTCGTGGCTGCCCGCATGGACTCAGTTCATGGCTGTGCTGCCAACAGGAGGGAGCTCCTACCCATCGCACCGCCACTGACTTTGGTCTCGTCCTCAGCATCTTATACGCCTACTCGTCGCCTGCCTTCTACCGAAGAATTCAACCAAGTCATTGCACCCACTCCAGCGTGCGCTGCACCACCCTTCGCGCCCACTCCTGTACGTGTAGCTCCGCCCCTGGCAACCGCTCCGTCCACTCTGCGCAACACTACACGTATGGAGCCTATTAGCGAGGAGGAAGTCGAGTCCCCAACCTCGCTACGCCTCGCCCTCGGCAGGGCAAAGGAGGTCGTCAACATCTCTGCCTGAGTATGCCTAGCTGCCATGTAATGTACCGCTTTGTAAGATATGTGCATAGGTTGTGAGAAGTAGCCTGTTTGCGCATCATGTAGGATCTGGAGAAGTGCACTAGCCTAAATAACATGCCAGGATTATGTACGCATATCCTGAGTGATGTATTGTATAATTACCGCCCGCGTGTAAGATATGTAATGAGCAGTCCTTCTCCGTGCGCAAGTCGATTTGTTTTTCTTAAGTAAGCTTGGTTATTTAATTATATTTGCCAGCTTTATGCATTTATGGATTTGTTTTTGCGACTCTTTCTGCTTTTCTTATGGATTTTACAAAATATATCCCCAGAGTGAAAAATGTCTCGTCCTTGGACTCGCTCCATGCCAACTCCACCAGAGGAAAATTATGATGCACAACCCAGCAACGAGTTCACTCAGGGACAGTCAAGCCAACAGGGCAGTGAATCGGCACTTTCACAAATGTGCCGCCTTTATGAGCAGAGTCAGCAAAAACATCGTGAAATGATGAACCAAGTCATCAACATGGGAAATCACCATGGACAGTATCAGCAGCATTCCAAGTTATCTGAGCTACAGAAGACACGTCCTCAAACATTTTCTCACACTGACAAAGCTCTAGAAGCCGAGGACTGGCTTCGAGATATGGAGAGGAAATTAATTATTGCAAAATGTTCAGACCCCGAGAAGGTATTGTATGCTCCGCACTATCTCACAGGAGCAGCCGCATCATGGTGGGAGAATTTTCTGCACATGCATCCCAACGAAAATGACATATCCTGTGATGATTTCAAGGAAGGTTTCCGTGGTGCACACATTCCTAAGAGTATTATGAAAATCAAGAAGAGAGAGTTCGATGACCTCAAACAAAGGAACATGACAGTGTCAGATTACAACAATCAATTTACTCTATTGTCCCGCTACGCCAATGAAGAGCGTATGACTGAAATCAAGAAGATGGAGAAATTCCTTGACGGTATGGCGCCCGCGCTTAAATGCCAACTGGTCGTGCACACTTTTCCTGACTTTAAAACACTGGTGGACAAAGCCATTACTCTGGAAAATGAGAGACGCAGTCTGGAAGATATCCGCAAGCGAAAAAGGGACCAGACTAACCATGCTCGCAATCACCGAAGCAAGACAGATTTTCAAAAGGGTGGGACACACAAATCCTCATCCAATGTCTCACGCCCAATCAAGAATTTTCATGCAAGGGACAAGGAATTCACCTATCGCCCCGGCGTTACTTGTTACGCTTGTGGAGAAGAAGGGCACTATGCCAAACAGTTCCCCAAGCCAAGGAACTCAACCCCAAAGCCGAACAACGGCGGCAACAATTCCGCGCCCAAGCGAAACAATTTCAATCCCAACAATAACCACAGGAAGGGTCATCTGAACCACGTAACCAAAGAGGAGGCACAAAATGCTTCGGATATCGTACTCGGTACGTTTCCTGTCAACACAATACTGCAATGGTTTTGTTTGATTCTGGAGCTTCTCACTCTTTCATTTCGAAATTTTTTGCTTTGCAAAATAATTTTTTGATGCTTCCTTTGGAGAAATCCATGATCATCAAGTCCCCTAGAATTCAGCAAGTTACTCAGAATTACTGTCAGAATGTGGTCATTGAGTTCGAAGGATTGGAGTTTCATGCGAATCTTATTGTGTTGGAAAATAAAGGACTGGATGTCATCCTAGGGATGGATTGGCTAACCACCAATAAGGGTTTTATCGACTGTTTCAACAGGACCGTAATTCTCACACACCACCAAGGGAAGACAATAAGAGTATCAGCCAAGGAAGGAAAAATACCCCGGCAACCGAGATTAAATAAGGTGGACATTTCTGAGCTAAACAAGGTTCCAGTAATGTGTGAATTTCCAGATGTATTCCCTGAAGAACTACCAGGCATGCCACCAGATCGAGAAATAGAATTCCGCATTGAGCTAGCACCAGGAACCACCCCCATATACAAGAAACCATACAGAATGGCACCATCCGAGTTGATCGAGTTGAAGAAACAAATAAAGGAATTACTGGACAAGGGATACATTCGAGCCAGCTCCTCACCTTGGGGATCACCAATTTTATTTGCCAAAAAGAAGGATGGAACGCTGAGATTGTGTATTGACTATCGAGCACTTAACATGGTCACAGTCAAAAACAAATACCCGATGCCAAGGATAAACGATTTGTTTGATCAACTCGCTTAGGCCAAGGTATTCTCAAAAATTGACTTAAGGTCAGGATACCATCAATTGAAGGTACGAGCAGAAGATATCCCCAAAACAGCCTTCACCTCCAGATATGGACTGCATGAGTTCACAGTGATGCCATTTGGATTAACTAACGCCCCAGCATATTTTGTTCACCTCATGAACAAAGTATTTATGAAGTTTATGGACAAGTTTGTCGTGGTATTCATCGACGATATTCTGGTATACTCCAAGACACCAGAAGAGCATGCAGAACATCTCAGGATTGTGTTAGGAGAGCTAAGAAAACACCAATTGTATGCCAAGTTCAGCAAGTGCGAATTTTGGCTAAGACAAGTAGGCTTTCTAGGCCATGTACTGACCCAAGACGGTATCGCAGTGGACCCAGAGAAAGTCAAGGCAGTACTTGGCTGGAAGTCACCAGCCAGCGTAATGGACATACGGAGTTTCTTGGGAATGGCAGGATATTACCGCAGATTTATTGAAGGATTCTCCACCATAGCCAAGCCTATGACACAGTTACTCAAGAAAGATAAGAAGTTTGAATGGACAGAAACCTGCGAGAAAAGTCCCAAGAGCTAAAGCGGAAGTTAACAACAGCACCGGTATTAATTGTACCCGACATACACAAGAATTTTGAAGTATATTGTGACGCGTCCAGAAAGGGTCTCGGATGCGTGTTGATGCAGGAAGGCAAGGTTGTCGCCTACGCTTCAAGGCAACGTCGCAAGCATGAGGAAAATTATCCCACTCATGACTTAGAAATGGCAGCAGTTATTCATGCACTCAAGGAATGGAGACATTTCTTACTTGGGAATCGATGTGAAATATATACGGATCACAAAAGTCTCAAATATATTTTCACACAGCCAGAACTAAACTTACGGCAACGACGTTGGTTGGAATTGGTAAAGGATTATGATGTTGGTATCCATTACCATCCAGGGAAAGCAAATGTAGTGGCCGATGCTCTTAGTCGGAACCCCAGCTCCGACGAAAACAATATGCACAGCTTGAGGCCCGAATTCCAACAAGAATTTGCCAATCTCAACTTGATAATGGTAGCAGAAGGCACCATATCAAACTTGGAAATACAACCCGACCTTGTGGAGAAAAGCAAAGAAGCTCAGCCCGGTCACACCAGCATCGAAGGCATAAAAAGAAAGTTGAGTATGGGCAAGGCCTCAGAATTCGTCATAGACAATGAAGGAATATTATGGTACGGAGAAAGGCTCTGTGTGCCAAACATAGAAGACCTTAAACAACAAATTTTAGCTGAAGCCCACACCGCCCCGTACTCGATCCACCCTGGAGGAACCAAAATGTATAAAGATATTCAGGAAAGATTTTGGTGGCACGGTATGAAGAGGGACATAGCCACCTTCATTGCATGTTGCGACTCATGTCAACGCATAAAAGCTGAGCATCGGAGACTAGCCGGACTACTGCAATCTAACAAAATACCTGAGTGGAAATGGGATGAAATAGGGATGGATTTTATTGTCGGACTACCTCGGTCACGACACGGGAATGATGCCATATGGGTCATCACTGACAGGTTGACCAAAGTGGCACACTTTATTCCAGTGAAGACGACCCACACCACTCAGAGGCTTGCCATGATTTATCTCTCCCGTATAGTATGTCTGCATGGAGTCCCGAAGACTATAATATCCGACAGAGGCACTCAGTTCGTCTCAAGATTTTGGGAGCATTTACAACAGGCTCTGGGAACCCAACTAGCCTTCAGTACCGCATACCACCCACAAACTGATGGACAAACAGAACGCGTAAACCAGGTTTTAGAAGACATGCTAAGAGCATGTGTCCTCACACATGGAACCAGTTGGGAAGAAAGCCTGCCATATGCCGAGTTCGCGTACAACAATAGCTACCAGGCCAGCCTACAAATGGCACCATTTGAGGCTTTATACGGACGAAGATGTCGTACCCCATTAAATTGGTCAGAGACCGGAGACAGCCGCATCTTCGGACCAGACATGCTCAGAGAAGCCGAGGAAAAGGTCAAGCTAATCAGAGACCGACTTAAGACCGCTCAAAGTCGACAGAAGAGTTATTATGATCAGAAACATCGTAGGGTCAGCTTCGAACCCGGTGAGTTCGTATACTTGAGAGTATCCCCTATGAGAGGACTGCAACGGTTTAAGATTAAAGGAACGTTAGCACCAAGATTCATTGGACCATTCTGCATAGTGGCACGAAGAGGCACTGTAGCCTACCAGCTAGACTTACCCGAAGACTTGTCCGACATTCACGACGTGTTCCACGTCTCTCAGTTAAGGAAGTGCGTAAGCAACCCAGAGAAACAAGTATCCCATGAAAACATTGAAGTGCAGCCAGACCTCACTTATCGGGAACGTCCTGTAAGAATATTAGAGGAGTCTGAAAGGAGGACCCGACAGAAGACCATCAAGTTTTTCAAAGTCCAGTGGAGCAATCACACCGACAGTGAAGCAACTTGGGAAAGCGAGGATTTTCTTCGGACAGAGCATCCACACTTATTTAACGATTAGCTGAAATCTCGGGGACGAGATTTTTCCTAAGGGGGTAGGTGTTGTGACACTCCAAAATTTTAATTTGGTTTTTATCAAAACTTTGTGGTTTTTGAAAAGAGGCCATTTATTTTTTTTCCAGAAAAAACCTTCCTCTTAAAAAACTTCCTTTGCTTTGGCAAGGATTTTATTTTTTTCAAACTTTAGTGTTTGATCTTTTGAAACTTCTTCTCTATTGGTTCCCTCTCAAATTTATTTTGGGAGTTTAATCTTTTTCTTTTAAAAAGAAACTCTATGAAAACTTGGGATTTTCATATCTTGAAAACCACCCATGACTTTGCATTTTGCCCATGTGGTAAAACCCCTCCAAAACCTCCCCTACTCCTTGTGATGAACCTAAGTTCTCTGTCCCAACTAATCCAAGCAAGTTTTTGATTTTATTCTAATTATTTTTCCTCTCAAATCAATTCTGAAAATTATTTGGAGCCTGAGTGATTTTCAAAGCAAGTACCCTTTTGCATTTGAGTTTTGACCTCAAACCAACTCTCCTGGATAGTCCTTTGTACCCACAACCCAGAACCATCTTGATCCACTCATCCTCTTTTTAAAATTTTCAAAATTCAGTCTCTGCAAGTTTGGACCAGATTTGCCAAATTTGATGAAATTCATATCTACACTCCTCCAAAAATTCCACCAAAATTCAGGCAGCCTATTTGAGCAATGAGAAGCCACTCCACCAAAAATCAGCTCAAGGAAAAATCCCCAGAGGCCAAAAACATTCTGTCGAACACCTGAGCTGCACTGCTCCTTTGCAAGTTCAGAAAGTTCAGAGATTCAGTTATCTTTTTTTCCTTCGTCAGACTCGGTCACGCGGCCACAGTGCGCCCTGGCGCGTTGCACGCAGCCTCTTCTCCCTGGCCAGCACCCCGCACGCACGCTTGGCCGATTCCTGGCGTCGGTAGCAACGAGCCTCGCCGGCGTTGGAAGCTTCTGCGGTGGCTGCACCTTCCATGGCGGCCAACAAGGGCCCGAGCCCTCTCGCCATGCCACCCGGCGCCGCCCAACACCCCCTGGCTCTCCGCGTGTCCCTGCCATGCCAGCGCATGCCCGTGGCACCGTCGCCGTGGCCCGGCAATCACGGAACGTGCTCCCTCCCGCCGACGGGCCGCGCCACCCCCGTTCCGTCGAGCTCGCCCATAGCACCAAATCCCAGCCCGTTTAGCACCTAAATGGAACCGGTGGACCTCAACGACGATGCCCAAGCCCCTAATCCCACTGCACATCCACAGCACCGCCGTAATCACTCGCCAGAGTTCACGGCAACCGCCTCGGACCGCCTATAAAAAGGGCCCCCGAGCTCACCCTCGTGCACGCATCATCACCACTCCTCACCAACGCCATGCCAGGCCACTAGGAGGACCTCGAGGAGGTCTCCTCCCCCAACACCGGCCGCCCCGATCCGCCTCGGCCTCCACCACGATTCGCTCCGGTGAGGCCATCTCCGGCGCTCTAACCCCGTCAATTACTCCCTCTAACTACCAGGAGCCTAACCCCCTCTTCAATTTGATCTCTGCAGCCCTCTCCGACGAGTCCCTCGACCACCCGAGCCGCCGTCCGCCGGAGCCAGGCTCGCCGTCGACGTGGTACTCACCGGCGACCACCACCACCACCAACCGACGCGGAATGGCGCCCTGAACACGGAGGTACCCTCCGATCCCCCTGTCTCGCCGCAGATCGCCACCGGCGACCACCGCGGCTCTCGGGCGCCGACGAGCTTCGTTTCCCCCTTTTTGAAAGTTCAAACCTGACAGGCGGGACCTGCTGTCAGCCTCTCTGTACTTTCTAAACGAACCGTCTTCTGAAAACGCCTTCTGCCAAATGCGCTTTCCATTTGGGCTGGCGTAGTTCCTGCCGAAGCGTTTTCTGTTTTTATAAGCTAGCCCCTGGAAATCTTCTGTTTCATTACAGATGAGTCCCTGGACAAAAACCCTTATAACTTTTAATCAGAAAAGTATTTTTGATTGATTCTTTTTCTGTTCTCTTTAAAATTTTGTCTAGTTTTTTATCAGATTTACTTGAAAAATATTTGGAATACTTTTTGTGCACCCCTTGGTATTTACGATAGCGCATATATTTTCTTTATACCGCAGATACCGAAGGAGGTGACGGAGCCGCGAACTTCACCGAGCTAGGCTCCGACTACTCTGAACCAGGCAAGCATGTTTGAACTTTTGATATGATGAGTGTCTTGGCATGTTTTGCATTTAGTTAGTTGCATGGCATGTTGATGAGCATATCGATGAACTTTATTTTATGCAATGTTGAGGTAAGTGAGTTCGATGATCCATAAGTGGATGGATGTGAGTATGAATGGCCATGTGTTGGCATGAGGATGGGTAAGATGGTAGTGTCGTAGCATGCCAAGTCTTATGCCAGATTATGTGACTTCAGTGTCAAACCGTATCGGTCCAGTTCCTCTCATTTCCTTCCCTGTACTACCACATGTTTTCCGCAAGGAATATGGTTTAGTAAGTTGCAAACCGCTTTTCTGGTACACACCAAAAGGAGAGGCCGTGATGATGGTTCCATGGCCCTGGATTAAAGCCAGTCATCCGGTCAGGGGGCATGGGTGTTTCCGGTTGGGACCGAGAGGGGGGCACCCCTTAGAGCGCGCGTATATAAATTTGATCCCATGCTATTCGAGATTGTGATCTCCCCGTCTCAAAAGTTTTTCTTGGACGGTGTCTAGGGTGATTCCTAGCATTGAGAGGTAGGATGGGTGTGTACTGGTTAGCTGTGTTTTCTTCCGAAATACCGTAAACGGAACTAGTCCTTCGTGACTACGGAAATCCGTTGGCTGTGGGAATAATTTTGTACAAACTCTGCAGAGTCATATATTCCTCCAAATCATCTATTCCCTGTCCTAGATCGATATTATCTTATCCTAATCAAATGTCAGTTTTGATGGCAGAGACTCCAGTGATTCCATGAGTGCTAATTCCGGTTAAATGATTATTCCTGTGGATGGACTAACCCATTTATTCTCATGAATTAAATGTTTATTATGAGTATTATTTACTTGTGAATAAAAGCCCTTTCTGCGATGTCGCTCAGACGTCCGACTGTGGCATTGTTGTATTTTACTTTCTTTTCAAGCCCTTTCTGTGATGTCGCCCCGACGTCCGACTGTGGCATTTCTTTTAAAGCCCTTTCTGTGATGTCGCCCCGACGTCCGACTGTGGCATTTCTTTCAAAGCCCTTTCTGTGATGTCGCCCCGACGTCCGACTGTGGTATTTCTTTTAAAGCCCTTTATGTGGTGTCGCTAAGACGCCCGACTGTGGCATCATTTCCTTATATTTATTTATTCACCTTTCGAGGCGTCGCTTCAGACACCCGATCGGTAGTTATTTATGTTTTGTTGGGATTTCAGGCGGACTACCGCCGTTTCCCTTTTACTTACCTTGTTATGCTAATTTTTGAGTGTACATTGGTGAATTATTCATGACGCATCCATGCATGCATTTGTTATATCTTACGTCCGAACTGTCTTGTGAGTACTTTCAAAGTACTCACTAGCTTGTTGATTTGGCCAGATGCTGACGAAGGCGATCTCATGGATGAAGAGTTTGATAGCGAGTCCGACACCTAGAGGAGTCCCAGTCAGTCTCGTGCGACCCTGGATTTGGTCACTGTTTTATATCCGCTTCCGCTATCAAATAAATTCATCGAGCCTCACCTCGACGCTCGATGAGATGACAGACTTAGAGTCTTGTATTTCTCTCCCCGCTGTGTTTCTCCACCACCGCCCTATCCTCGAGTCAGTAGTATGCCTCCACACCACTGTGTCATGTCCGCCATTATGTATAATTATTGGTGTGCTTGTAATAATTTGGTTGAGCAACCGTAGTTCGACCCTGTAATATATTTTATGCTACTGGCTTATTGTATCAAGAATTTGTCTACCAGTGAGGAGGATTTCTCTCATACTGGACTCAAAAGATTGGTTTCTCAATAAATATTTTTATTGGAAAACCGGTCGTGACAGAAGCCTGGTTCGGGGGCTACTGAGGGAGTCCTGGATTAGGGGGTTTCCGGATAGCCAAACTATCATCATCGGCCGGACTCCAAGACTATGAAGATACAAGATTGAAGACTTCGTCCCGTGTCCGGATGGGAGTTTCCTTGGCGTGGAAGGCAATCTTGGTGATACGGATATGTAGATCTCCTACCATTGTAACCGACTCTGTGTAACCCTAGCCCTCTCCGGTGTCTATATAAACCGGATGTCTTTAGTCCATAGGACGAACAACAATCATACCATAGGCTAGTTTCTAGGGTTTAGCCTCCTTGATCTCGTGGTAGATCTACTCTTGTAACACACATCATCAATATTAATCAAGCAGGATGTAGGGTTTTACCTCCATCAAGAGGGCCCGAACCTGGGTAAAACATCGTGTCCCTCGTCTCCTGTTACCATCCGCCTAGACGCACAGTTCGGGACCCCCTACCCGGGATCCGCCGGTATTGACACCGACAATCCCTGTTTGCACAAGTAGAGATAATTACTTATTACATTAAGAGCGGCATCAAATTAGTGGCAAAACAATTGCTCGTTCCAGCCATAGCAATAAATTAAGATGCATAACTATATCATTACCTGTGTCATCACAGTTCCAGTGCTTCATTACAGCATTGGGAGTTGAATTTTGTTTTTCTTCCGCTTGTTCTTCCCCTTTATCACTTGGTTCAATAACAGACAAGCTTCGCCTTCAATGTAAGATTTGACATGTCAATTAGGGAGCACAAGTATAGTATTAAACTTAATTTTCTGATGAAAGTGGCAAAATACAGGCCAACAGTTGTGAAATATCCTTATCTTACCTCAATGGGATATTATGGTGCACATACAGATTGGAAGTCATGTCTCCATTTGTGCAGTTCACTAAAATCAAGCAACATTATCGTACAAGTAGCACAACATATGAAAGCACTCTACAGAATCATGTGAAAGAAGGCTAGTACTGACCTCTCATGATGCGGAAATCAAACAACTCACAAGAAGAAGATCTGAACCAAATTCTCCTTAACGGATAGGAAGTAAGATCTCCTCTTGTGCAGTTCCACTAAGATCAAGCAATCAAGCAACATTGTCGGTGTGACATTTTGGTTCAACTGCAGAAAACACTCTTAAAACAAAAGTGTTTTGTGCGGTGCAACAAAAGGTCAAAATGGCAACGAGGTGAAGTAGATAACCCTGTTTACACAGAGGTGCAAAGGAAACAATTAGTGGTCAATAACGGTGGATGACACAGAAGCCAACAAAAAGAAGCATCTACCTTATCTAAATGGGAAAGAAAGCAAGACAGTAGCATTTCTCAAACGGTGGCATTGATTAATATTAACATAGAGATTATATTAACAATAAAATTTGTTAAACATGTAATTTGCTTTTAATTGTGGCATTGCATCAATTTTCCAGCGGCATTATTAGAGGGTGTTTGTTTACATGGACATTTTGGTGTAGGGACTAAAAAAACTCCGTGTCAGTCCCATCTAAACCAAACAGGAGGGACTTTTAGGGACTAAAAGTGGGCATTTGGGACTAAAGAAAGAAGACCCCGAGGGAGTCTTTTTGGGACTTTTTCCAACAGTTGCCCCTGCCATGCATCGCATCTTGTCTCTATTAGTTCATTACTAGGGGTAACATGGTCTTTTAGCATGTCATTTAATAACCTCTAGTCCATGTTTAGTCCCTGGAACCAAGCAGGTAGGGACTAGGGAGTTTTTAACCAAACAGAGCCTTAGATTAACAACAGCTAATGAGTTGCACGGGACAGTGGACGCACCAGCACCATGTGCCTCTCCCTACCGATGTACTGTGGTCATCCACAGTCTGTTGCAACAAAGAACAAACAACCAAGCAGCATATTTGTGTTGGTCCTAGTTTTTTTATCTTTAGACACCTTTCCCTATGTGATCGTAGCAAATCTAGTCCTGCTCAAACTCTACAGCCTTGTCCCTTCCTTTCGTTTTTGAACTAGTACTTTCGCCCCTTCCTTTCCTCTTTGAACCATGTCCTAGATTTATGCGATACAACTTTCCCCACTACTTTCCCCCATTCCTTTCCTCTTTGAACCACGTCCTAGATTCATGTTGTACAACTTTCCCCCTTCATTTCCTCTTTGAACCACGTCCTAGATTCATGTTATATACAACTTTTCCCACTACTTTCCCCCACTCCTTTCCTCTTTGAACCACGTCCTAGATTCATGGTATACATGCAGCTAGAGTAATGCATGTGGAGTAAGTAATTATACCTTAAGATTCTTTAGGCGTGGTTCGGTGGGCGACAGGACAACAGCGAAGAAGAAGGGGTCAGAGGCCCTCCCGCGCCGCCGCTGGGTGAAAGTGAACAACTGCGTCGGTAGTGGATTCCCTCCCTCGCCAATGGCGACAACGTTAAGCCTCCTTACCTTCCCGGCGGACGGATCCTGCTGGCTCTTTGAGTAGCAGTGAGGGGAGAGAGAGGCCAACGAAGTCTTGTTTAGATCTGGAGAGGGCGAGAGAGTGTGAAGAGAGCCACTACAAGCACTGAGGCTCCAGCGTGTATATATATACTGGAGAGAGAGTGTGAAGCGTGAAAACCCTAGAAAACAAGTGCCGAGGCTGCATCTTATACGTGATGAGGTGATTATACGGTCACTATGAGATTGTATAGCTCCATATCCATCCATTTTGGCCAGTCAAAGAATCCTCCTGGCACAAATTATGCTCAAGTGTAGTTATTGAACCCGAGACCTCAAGTTTGATGAGCAAACAGGCTAACCAGCTACACAACCCTCCCGTTATGTCCAACGAGAGGAAAATAACCTTTTATACATTCCTGCATTCGTGTGACAAGCATGCCGTGTTTTTTGTGTGTGTATGTGTGGGTGTCATTGGGATTTCAATCATAATCGTGTCATGTGGCTTTGGTGGTAAGACTATCCACAGTGGTGCAGAAACAATGAAGCCTTAGTCACCTTACCTCTCTCCACGTAGTACGTTGGGTCCCACCAGTCAGAGGGTGAAACAAACAAATTAATAACAAAAATTAAAAGCGCCAGCGGTGTATCTTACCTCACACATCTCGCTACTACTCGGGAACACTGTCCAATTGATCCCTCTGTTCGCTCATGTACTATTTTAAGCGAATCCTTATTATAACATGCACACAAATTTTGGGCATTTGTATTCGACTTAAGTCAGTGTGCCACCGTATCTCGTACACTTACTACTCCCTCCGTCTAGGTGTAATAAGTCACGTTAGAAGGTGCAACGGGACCAAGGTGCGTGCATGTGCGTGTGTGTGTTTAACGACATGTGTGTGTTAGAGAGAGCGACAGATCGACCTACTCCTACAAAGAGATGGTGTGTAGTGTACGATTTTAGCCACGAGAGTCGGTGCATCCTCTCGTTTTCGAGCGTGTCCGGTAGGGACATGCGGACAGCTGCCACGCCCGCTCCTAACCAGCCTCGCCCACCCAAAGCCCCTCCATCGCCCGCGCGCTTCTCCCGCCTGAAACGGTCAGCGCCGCTCCAAAGAATCGGTGCCACATTCATGCCCGGGCAGAGCGGACGCGACCTCTCACTGGCGCAAGAGTGATGGTTGCTTTGTCCGTCCAACTTACTGCTGGGTCTATGTGATTTGACGGCTCGTTGGTCTTTATTACTAAGGTGGTAGGACTGCTGGATGTCCCACACTTTTGGCGAAAGGAGTTACTACTACTAGATTACAATTTTCTCCATTCTTACAGCGGAGGAGTGCAAGAGTAGTGAAAACACGCACGCTCAGTGATTACATGGCCCACCTCACACTATCACCGTGCGACACCTAACTCTTTACATAGTACTCCCTCCGCTCCTAAATATTACTAGATGAGTCCCCGCGCGTTGTCGCGGAACAGCCGTATATCTCTCTGCGCAAAATTATCGATTTCATAGAACTAAAGAAACTCTATAACCGCATGACAAATGTGGTAGCCAAACTAAATAAACTCCCATCATCATTTAGATCACCCCACGTAAGGAAAAAAGATCAGCCAACTCCCACTTCATAATGGGATTATATTTTTCTTTTTGACATGTTAATGGGACTTAAAAGCTCACTTACATGCATGCTACCGGTGCATGCTTGCATGCAGACATGTTGATGTGATTTAAAACCCACTCACATGCATGCCACGGTATTTCTGCATGCTTGCATGTGGCTTAGTGCGAAGCCTCTCAATGTCTAGATCAGACGGCTATTATGGACTGATTTAGTTCATCTAATGGCTACATTAATTTTGATGATGTGGCTCAAGGAGAGGATAGAGAATTCCTAGTAGTGGGGGCTAGCTATTACTAGTAGATAAGTCTTTGTAGAGATTCCACTAGGTGAACTACATACGGAACAAAATGAATGAATCTACACTTAAAATGCATCTATATACATCCGCATGTGGTTCATGGTGAAATCTCTACAAAGACTTATATTTAGGAACGGAGGAAGTACTAGTATATTACGTACTGTAATTTATCAGCGAGATAAATTTGTACAATGCTATGAAGCTTCCAGCTTCTGTTACATGTATCTTGCGTCCAAGGTTGCCCATTGCAACATTTCATCAAATACAAAGGAGACTAACATGCATGCTATTGCATCTCAATGATTGACAGATCATAGCAAATATGTACTCCCTCCGTTCCAAAATAAGTGTCTCAACTTTGTGCAAACTTTAGTACAAAGTTACACTACTACTAAAGTTGACACTTATTTTGGAACAGAGGCAGCTAAAGAAAAAAACGATCCATGCAGTGCCTAGCCCTTGAACCGTGAACCCTGACCAGGCTTCAATTTGCTGGCAATGTTCGAGCTTCCTAATAAATGAAGTTTGCAACCTTTTGACCATCGGATCATTTTGTGCAGTTTCACCAAAATCGAGATGAGCATCCCTGTGGCAAAGAAATTGAAGAAACATGATTAGAATAAGATTACTGGGACTAGTTGATGAGACATAAACTCATCACAAATACAGTATGTAGAAGCCAGTAGAGGTATGTGCGGGGCAAAGAAGTAGAGAAATATCCACAGGGAGTGATGTGGGCAGCTGGAGCAGTGGTGCAGGCCGGCTGTAAAGGGAGTTGTACCTGAGGGATGTAGCTCAACCTTCAGGAGGGCGGCGGGAGGCGGCAACTGCCCACGTCACGGCAGTGAGCAAGGGACGAAGGCGACCTCACCGGCTTTGTGAGAGAGAATGGCGGGGACCCCTGATCAGGACGTGCCGACAGTGGGTTTTCGCCGTCGGCGACGGCCACCGCATCTACACTAAGCATCCACCCCTTCCCCAAGTGGACGTGATCCGCCGGGATGTTAGAGATGTGGCCACAGTCGTTTTGTGTGAGAGAGTGTGAAGAGAGCAGCCCCAGCAAGCAACCGTGTAGGCTGGCCCATGCTGACTATGTATATAGTGGAGCGGTTTCCTTTTCTTTCCATATGAACCTATCATATTGCGTACATGCCACTGAAGAAAAAAAAACTTTATTCATAAATGACGCGGCACCTACTACTCGTTCTCCTATAACCTTGTGCTTGGCATCTCCAAAATATTAACCTTGCGATTGGCTCTTCGCCTCTTCGGGAAGTCGAGCAATAATGGTAGTGTAGTATATATCGTTCTGGCTATATGAGACCGAATGAATTGCTGCACGTCCACCACATGGGCGAGGTTCGAGGGGCGAGGGAGAGTGCTACATATGGAGCAAAATGAGTGAATCTGCACTCTAAAATAAGTCTATATACATCAGTGTTTGGAGTATGTACTAGTAGTTCATATTGAAATCTACTAAAGGACATATATATTCCAAGCAATATGATATAATCTCTATAACCAAGGTAGTAGGGACGAGGAGTAAACGCAGGGAGTAGTAAATTTTTCTCCTCGTCCTATGAGCCACCACGCGCATGGGCGAGGGAGCGGGCGTAAGGCGGAGCAAGCTTAACCTCACCCTGCAAGCCACCGCGCCCGTGGGCGGGGGAGACGGCGTACTAAGCAAGCTCCTCCTTGTTCTGCGAGTTGACGGGACACATCAAAAGTACTCCAGTGTATAGAGCCTTGCCTCTAAGGTAGGCCCCACATGGTTTGCCTCTTTTTTTAATTTAACATAACGCGTCAAGTCGCAATTTGTTTGTTCACCCTTGGTAGACGATCCTCCCTCCACCAAGTGGACAACCAGTACACGTGCCAAATTACCACGTTGGCTGCCTTTTTCGTACAGAAATGAGCTCCACCGTGTACCCGCGCGGGCGTGGTTGGGAAAGAGATGGGAGTACGTGCGCCGTGCATGCACCTCTTCTCTTCGTGCATGTCCCCCACCTACGTGGGTGTGTG
>LT934116.1:70350684-70403825 GCA_900231445.1 Triticum turgidum subsp. durum
CGTGGGGATCGACGGAGAAAAAGCTCGGCACGGGGGGGCCTAGAGGGATGGCCGGGGAGGCGGCGGACCGGCGGTGGGGAGTGTTTTCAGGGCAGGCGGGGTGGCGCACCGCCGGCCGCGGGCGGCGGGGGGCTGCTGTTTCACCGGTGGTGGCTGGCGGCTCAGGGGGGTGGAGGTTGAAGATGAACCGCAGTCCCTTGATTTCGTATCCAATGGCTGCAAAATCGACTGACCAGAGATGAAAAAGTCAGTCAACCGACGTGTAGCCTCACCTTGCTAGTGCGTTTAGTTTCGACAACAAAATTCAGTTTCGATAGTTAAGTTCAGTTTTGACAGTTAAGTTCAGTTTCGACAGTTAAATTCAGTTTCGACAGTTAAGTTCAGAGATGAGAGGCTGATGTATTTTATATCTAGCACTTTGTGGTTATGTATTTTACGTCATGTATTGGAGATGCTATTAGAATTCCACTCAGGTTAACATTGTTCGTTGTCTCTCTTGTCCTGCTTCAGCCTCGGCGTCGTACAACTCACCGGAGCTGCTCCAACGACGAAACCCTCCATCACAGCGGAGCAGTACCTCGGGCTCCATCTCTAGACGCCTAAGATCTTGTTCCCCTCCTCCGACAGCAAAGTCAGCCGGAGCATCCTCACCGGATAACCCAATCACGCTGAGATCGACATGGCTTCACCAAAGAGGTTGTACACTTGTTGCATCTCTTTTTTACTCTACATGTTATATATATTGTCCACTGAGCACACGGATTTGTTCCTTTAGTGTCTCCTTGAAAGAAAAACGGTAGGAATTTTAATTTTCACTTGTCCTCCTTTTCAAATTCCTATTCATGAAGCACAAGACTAAGAGATAGTAGCATAATAGCATTACAACCGTACATTTTCTTGTGGTTTGACTTAATCTCACCATGCTTCTTTGCATCCTGTGATCTTCCAATTATTGTGAATCAAACACCCAGATTGGCAGAAATCCTATGTTTTTAAATTCTCTATTTTGCACGTGCATTCCTATCCTATTCCTGTCTATTTCGTATCCCTGCATTGTTGGAATCCTCCAATTCAAACGAGCCCTTACAGAATTACTTCTCTTACAAATAGTTTTCAAAGAAAACCTTGCGTGGTTTGTCCCGCTCCTGTTGCGTCGTTGTCCACCCCAGCTTAGCTGCTCCAATGACAGAAGGGTCCAGCACAACAGGGATCCAGCCTCCAAACTGTCTTTCGTCGCCTCAGATCTGTTGGGGAACGTAGCAGAAATTCAAAATTTTCCTACGTGTCACCAAGATCTATCTATGGAGAGACCAACAACGAGTAGAAAGAGAGTGCATCTACATACCCTTGTAGATCGCTAAGCGGAAGCGTTCAAGTGAACGGGGTTGATGGAGTCGTACTCGTCGTGATTCAAATCACCGATGATCCTAGTGCCGAACGGACGGCACCTCCGCGTTCAACACACATACAGGCCGGTGACGTCTCCCACGCCTTGATCCAGCAAGGAGAGAGGGAGAGGTTGAGGAAGACTCCATCCAACAGCAGCACAACGGCGTGGTGGTGGTGGAGGAGCGTGGCAATCCAGCAGGGCTTCGCCAAGCACCATGGGAGAGGAGGAGTAGGAAGAGAGGTAGGGTTGTGCCAGAACTTCGTGTATAGCTCCCATGCGCCTCCCCACTATATATAGGGGTGGAGGGGCTGGTTTCTTGCCCTCCAAGTCCATTGGGGCATTGGCCAAGGTGGGAGGAAAGAAATCTCATTATTTCCTTCCCCACCAATTGTTATCCCCCCTTTTTAGGGATCTTGATCTTATCCCTTCGGGATATGATCTTATTCCTTCTAAGGGGGGATCTTGGTGCGCCTTGACCAGGGGTGTGGGGCCTTGCCCCCACTACCCACGTCCATGTGGATCCCCCATGCAGGTGGGCCCCACTCCGGAACCTTCTAGAACCTTCCCGGTACAATACCGAAAAATCCCGAACATTTTCCGGTGGCCAAAATAGGACTTCCCATATATAAATCTTTACCTCCGGACCATTCCGGAACTCCTCGTGACGTCGGGGATCTCATCTGGGACTCCGAACAACATTCGGTAACCACATACAAACTTCCTTTATAACCCTAGCGTCATCGAACCTTAAGTGTGTAGACCCTACGGGTTCCGGAGACATGTAGACATGACCGAGACGTTCTCCGGTCAATAACCAACAGCGGGATCTGGATACCCATGATGGCTCCCACATGTTCCACGATGATCTCATCGGATGAACCACGATGTCAAGGACTTAATCAATCCCGTATTCAATTCCCTTTGTCTATCGGTATGTTACTTGCCCGAGATTCGATCGTCGGTATCCAATACCTTGTTCAATCTCGTTACCGGCAAGTCACTTTACTCGTTCCGTAACACATCATCCCGTGATCAACTCCTTGGTCACATTGCGCATATGATGATGTCCTACCGAGTGGGCCCAGAGATACCTCTCCGTTTACACGGAGTGACAAATCCCAGTCTCGATCCGCATAAAACAATAGATACTTTCGGAGATACCTGTAGTGCACCTTTATAGTCACCCAGTTACGTTGTGATGTTTGATACACCCAAAGCACTCCTACGGTATCCAGGAGTTACACGCTCTCATGGTCGAAGGAAGAGATACTTGACATTGGCAAAGCTCTAGCAAATGAACTACACGATCTTTTGTGCTAGTCTTAGGATTGGGTCTTGTCCATCACATCATTCTCCTAATGATGTGATCCCGTTATCAACGACATCCAATGTCCATAGCCAGGAAACCATGACTATCTGTTGATCACAACGAGCTAGTCAACTAGAGGCTCACTAGGGACATATTGTGGTCTATGTATTCACACGTGTATTACGATTTCCGGATAATACAGTTATATCATGAATAAAAGACAATTATCATGAACAAGGAAATATATTAATAATACTTTTATTATTGCCTCTAGGGCATATTTCCAACAGTCTCCCACTTGCACTAGAGTCAATAATCTAGTTCAGATCGCCATGTGATTAACACTCACAGGTCACATCGCCATGTGACTAATACCCAAGAGTTTACTAGAGTCAGTAGTCTAGTTCACATCACTATGTGATTAACACTCAATGAGTTTTATGTTTGATCATGTTGCTTGTGAGAGAGGTTTTAGTCAACGGGTCTGAACCTTTCAGATCCGTGTGTGCTTTACAAATCTCTATGTCATCTCCTAGATGCAGCTACCACGCTCTATTTGGAGCTATTCCAAACAACTGTTCTACTTGGAGCTATTCTAAATTATTGCTCCATTATATGTATCCGGTCTCTCTACTCAGAGCTATCCGGATAGGTGTCAAGCTTGCATCATCGTAACCTTTATGACGAACTCTTTTACCACCTCCATAATCAAGAAAATTCCTTAGTCCACTAGTTACTAAGGATAACTTTGACCGCTGTCCTGTGAGCCATTCTTGGATCACTCTTGTACCCCTTGACTGACTCATGGCAAGGCACACTTCAGGTGCGGTACACAGCATAGCATACTGAAGAGCCTACGTCTTAAGCATAGGGGACGACCTTCGTCCTTTCTCTCTATTCTGCCATGGTCGAGCTTTAAGTCTTAACTTTGTACCGTACAACTCAGGCAAGAACTCCTTCTTTGACTGGTCCATCTTGAACACCTTCAAGATCATGTCAAGGTATGTGCTCATTTGAAAGTATTATTAAGCATTTTGATCTATCCTTATAGATCTTGATGCTCAATGTTCAAGTAGCTTAATCCAGGCTTTCCATTGAAAAACACTTTCAAAATAACCCTATATGCTTTCCAGAAATTCTACGTCATTTCTGATCAACAATATGTCAACAACATATACTCATCAGAAATTCTATAGTGCTCCCACTCACTTCTTTGGAAATACAAGTTTCTCATAAACTTTGTACAAACCCAAAATTTTTGATCATCATCAAAGCATACATTCCAACTCCGAGATGCTCACTCCAGTCCTTAGAAGGATTGCTGGAGCTTTGCATACTTATTAGCATCTTTCGGGATTGACAAAACCTTCCGGTTGTATCACATACAACCTTTCCTCATTAAAATCGTTGAGGAAACAATGTTTTGACATCCTATCTGCAAGATTTCATAAATAATGCAGTAATCGCTAATATAATTCCAACAGACTCTTAGCATCGCTACGAGTGAGAAAATCTCATCGTAGTCAACTCCTTGAACTTGTCGGAAAACATCTTAACGACAAGTCGAGCTTTCTTAATGGTGACATTTACCATCATTGTCCGTCTTCCTTTTGAAATCCATCTGTACTCATTAGCCTTACGACCATCGAGCCGTTCTGCCAAAGTCTACACTTTGTTTTCATACATGGATCCTCTCTCGGATTTTATGGCCTCAAGCCATTTATCGGAATCCGGGCCCACCATCGCTTCTCCATAGCTCGTAGGTTCATTGTTGTCTAGCAACATGACCTTCAAGACAGGATTACGTACCACTCTGAAGTAGTACGCATCCTTGTCATCCTACGAGGTTTGGAGTGACTTGATCCAAAGTTTCATGATCAATATCATAAGCTTCCACTTCAATTGGTGTAGGTGCCACAGGAACAACTCCCTGTGCCCTGTCACACACTAGTTGAAGAGACGGTTCAATAACCTCATCAAGTCTCCACCATCCTCCCACTCAATTCTTTCGAGAGAAACTTTTCCTCGAGAAAGGACCCGATTCTAGAAACAATCCATATTGCTTTCGGATCTGAATTAGGAGGTATACCCAACTGTTTTGGGTTTCCTATGAAGATGCATTTTATCCGCTTTGGGTTCGAGCTTATCAACCTGAAACTTTTTCATATAAGCGTCGCAGCCCCAAACTTTTAAGAAACGACAACTTAGGTTTCTCTAAACCATAATTCATACGGTGTCATCTCATCGGAATTACGTGGTGCCCTATTTAAAGTGAATGTGGTTGTCTCTAATGCCTAACCCATGAACGATAGTGGTAATTCGATAAGAGACATCATGGTACGCACCATATCCAATAGGGTGCAACTATGATGTTCGGACACACCATCACATTATGGTGTTCCAGGAGGTATTAATTGCGAAACAATTTCCACAATGTCTTAATTGTGTGCCAAAACTCGTAACTCAGATATTCATCTCTATGATCATATCATAGACATTTTATCCTCTTGTCACAATGATCTGCTACTTCACTCTGAAATTACTTGAACCATTCAATAATTCAGACTTGTGTTTCATCAAGTAAATATACTCAACATTTACTCGAATCATCTGTGAAGTAAGAACATAATGATATTCACTGCATGCCTTAGCACTCATTCGAGTGCACACATCAAAATGTGTTACTTCCTACAAGTTGCTATCTTGTTCCATCTTACTGAAAATGAGGCTTTTCAGTCATCTTGCCCATGTGGTATGATTTGCATATCTCAAGTGATTCAAAATCAAGTGAGTCCAAACGATCCATTTGCATGGAGTTTCTTCATGCATATACACCAATAGACATGGTTCGCATGTCTCAAACTTTTCAAAAACGAGTGAGTCCAAAGATCCATCAACATGGAGCTTCTTCATGCGATTTATACCATTATGACTTACATGGCAGTGCCACAAGTAAGTGGTACTATCATTACTATCTTATATCTTTTGGCATGAAAATGTGTATCACTACAACCGAGATTCAATAAACCATTCCTTTAGGTGCAACACCATTGAAGGTATTATTCAAAAATAGAGTAACCATTATTCTCCTTAAATGAATAACCGTATTGCGATAGACATAATCCAATCATGTCTATGCTCAACGCAAACACCAATCTCGGTGGTAGAGGGAGCGTGCGATGCTTGATCATATCAACCTTGGAAACACTTCCAACATATATCGTCAGCTCACCTTTAGCTAGTCTCCGTTTATTCCGTAGCTTTTATTTCGAGTTACTAACACTTAGCAACCGAACCGGTATCCAATACCCTGGTGCTACTAGGAGTACTAGTAAAGTACACATTAACATAATGTATATCCAATATACTTCTATCGACCTTGCCAGCCTTCTCATCTACCAAGTATCTAGGGTAATGCTGCTCCAGTGGTTGTTCCCCTTATTACAGAAGCACTTAGTCTCGGGTTTGGGTTCAACCTTGGGTTTCTTCACTAGAGCAGCAGCTGAATTGCCGTTTCATGAAGTATCCCTTTGTTCCCTTGCCCTTCTTGAAACTAGTGGTTTCACCAACCATCAACAATTGATGCTCCTTCTTGATTTCTACTTTCGCGGTGTCAAACATCATGAATATTTCAAGGATCATCATATCTATCCCTGATATGTTATAGTTAATCACGAAGCTCTAGCAGCTTGGTGGCAATGACTTTGGGGAAACATCACTATCTCATCTGGAGGATCAACTCCCACTCGATTCAAGTGATTGTTGTGCTCAGACAATCTGAGCACAAGCTCAACGATTGAGCTTTTCTCCCTTAGTTTGCAGGCTAAGAAAATCGTCGGAGGTCTTATACCTCTTGACGTGGGCACGGGCCTGAAATCCCAATTTCAGCCCTCGAAACATCTCATATGTTCCGCGACGTTTCGAAAACGTCTTTGGTGCCTCTACTTAAACCATTTAATTGAACTATCACGTAGTTATCAAAACGTGTATGTCTGATGTTCGCAACATCGACAAACGACGTTGGGGTTCAGCACACTGAGCGGTGCATTAAGGACATAAGCTTTCTACTGATCGCATAATCGCTACTATCAACTTTCAACTATATTTTCTCTAGGAACATATCTAAACAGTGGAACTAAAGCGCGAGCTTACGACATAATTTGCAAAAGGTCTTTTGACTATGTTCAGTATAATTAAGTTCATCTTATGAACTCCCACTTAGATAGACATCCCTCTGGTCATCTAAGTGATCACATGATCCGAGTCAACTAGGCCGTGTCCGATCATCACGTGAGACGGACTAGTCATCATCGGTGAACATCTTCATGTTGATCGTATCTACCATACGACTCATGCTCGACCTTTCGGTCTCCGTGTTCCGAGGCCATGTCTGCACATGCTAGGCTCGTCAAGTTAACCCTAAGTGTTTTCGCTGTGTAAACCTGTCTTACACCCGTTGTATGTGAACGTAAGAATCCATCACACCCGATCATCACGTGGTGCTTAGAAGCGACGAACTGTAGCAACGGTGCACAGTTAGGGGAGAACACTTCTTGAAATTTTGTAAGGGATCATCTTATTTACTACCGTCGTCCTAAGCAAACAAGATGCATAAACATGATAAACATCACATGCAATCAAATAGTGACATGATATGGCCAATATCATTTTGCTCCTTTTGATCTTCATCTTCGGGGCTCCATGATCATCATCGTCACCGGCACGACACCATGATCTCCATCATCATGATCTCCATCATCGTGTCTTCATGAAGTTGTCACGCCAACGACTACTTCTACTTCTATGACTAACGTGTTTAGCAATAAAGTGAAGTAGTTTACATGGCGTTCTTCAATGACACGCAGGTCATACAATAAATAAAGACAACTCCTATGGCTCCTGCCGGTTGTCATACTCATCGACATGCAAGTCGTGAATCCTATTACAAGAACATGATCAATCTCATACATCACATATCATTCATCACATTCTTCTTGGCCATATCACATCACATAGCATACCCTGCAAAAACAAGTTAGACGTCCTCTAATTGTTGTTGCATGTTTTACGTGGCTGCTATGGGTTTCTAGCAAGAACGTTTCTTACCTACGCAAGACCACAACGTGATATGCCAATTGCTATTTACCCTTCATAAGGACCCTTTTCATCGAATCCGTTCCGACTAAAGTGGGAGAGACTGGCACCCGCTAGCCACCTTATGCACCAAGTGCATGTCAATCGGTGGAACCTGTCTCACGTAAGAGTACGTGTAAGGTCGGTCCGGGCCGCTTCATCCCACAATACCGTAGAAACAAGATTGGACTAGTAACGGTAAGCATATTGAACAACATCAACGCCCACAACTACTTTGTGTTCTACTCGTGCAAAGAATCTACGCAATAGACCTAGCTCATGATGCCACTGTTGGGGAACGTAGCAGAAATTCAAAATTTTCCTACGTGTCACCAAGATCTATCTATGGAGAGACCAGCAACGAGTAGAAAGAGAGTGCATCTACATACCCTTGTAGATCGCTAAGCGGAAGCGTTCAAGTGAACGGGGTTGATGGAGTCGTACTCGTCGTGATTCAAATCACCGATGATCCTAGTGCCGAACGGACGGCACCTCCGCGTTCAACACACGTACAGCCCGGTGACGTCTCCCACGCCTTGATCCAGCAAGGAGAGAGGGAGAGGTTTAGGAAGACTCCATCCAACAGCAGCACAACGGCGTGGTGGTGGTGGAGGAGCATGGCAATCCAGCAGGGCTTCGCCAAGCACCATGGGAGAGGAGGAGTAGGAAGAGAGGTAGGGCTGTGCCAGAACTCCGTGTATAGCTCCCATGCGCCTCCCCACTATATATAGGGGTGGAGGGGCTGGTTTCTTGCCCTCCAAGTCCATTGGGGCGTTGGCCAAGGTGGGAGGAAAGAAATCTCATTATTTCCTTCCCCACCGATTGTTATCCCCCCTTTTTAGGGATCTTGATCTTATCCCTTCGGGATATGATCTTATTCCTTCTAAGGGGGGATCTTGGTGCGCCTTGACCAGGCGTGTGGGGCCTTGCCCCCACTACCCACGTCCATGTGGGTCCCCCCATGCAGGTGGGCCCCACTCCGGAACCTTCTAGAACCTTCCTGGTACAATACCGAAAAATCCCGAACATTTTCCGGTGGCCAAAATAGGACTTCCCATATATAAATCTTTACCTCCAGACCATTCCGGAACTCCTCGTGATGTCCGGGATCTCATCCGGGACTCCGAACAACATTCGGTAACCACATACAAACTACCTTTATAACCCTAGCGTCATTGAACCTTAAGTGTGTAGACCCTACGGGTTCGGGAGACATGTAGACATGACCGAGACGTTCTCCGGTCAATAACAAACAGCGGGATCTGGATACCCATGATGGCTCCCACATGTTCCACGATGATCTCATCGAATGAACCATGATATCAAGGACTTAATCAATCCCGTATTCAATTCCCTTTGTCTATCGGTATGTTACTTGCCCGAGATTCGATCGTCGGTATCCAATACCTTGTTCAATCTCGTTACCGGCAAGTCACTTTACTCGTTCCGTAACACATCATCCCGTGATCAACTCCTTGGTCACATTGCGCATATGATGATGTCCTACCGAGTGGGCCCAGAGATACCTCTCCGTTTACACGGAGTGACAAATCCCAGTCTCGATCCGCATAAAACAATAGATACTTTCGGAGATACCTGTAGTGCACCTTTATAGTCACCCAGTTACGTTGTGACGTTTGATACACCCAAAGCACTCCTACGGTATCCAGGAGTTACACGCTCTCATGGTCGAAGGAAGAGATACTTGACATTGGCAAAGCTCTAGCAAATGAACTACACGATCTTTTGTGCTAGTCTTAGGATTGGGTCTTGTCCATCACATCATTCTCCTAATGATGTGATCCCGTTATCAACGACATCCAATGTCCATAGCCAGGAAACCATGACTATCTGTTGATCACAACGAGCTAGTCAACTAGAGGCTCACTAGGGACATATTGTGGTCTATGTATTCACACGTGTATTACGATTTCCGGATAATACAGTTATAGCATGAATAAAAGACAATTATCATGAACAAGGAAATATAATAATAATACTTTTATTATTGCCTCTAGGGCATATTTCCAACAAGATCTTCTTCCCCACCGCCGGCAGCCATGAAAACTGCATTACCATCATCAACCGAGCGGATGACCTCGAGGACTACACAGGTCCGCAAGAGAGGTCGCACTCTTTCGTGTCTGCTTACGTTATGCATCGCTTAATATTACATGCTACTTTATGGTCATGTTCACCGATTAGACTCTGAGTCAGCTCCAAACTAATGGTCAAACTTGAGTTTTTAAATGGTTGTGGGGTACATATCGGGGCCGCTATCAATAGTATTTATCTACTATCTGGTTAATCTCCGGTGTCTACTATGAGTTTCATGTTGGGTGGGAAACAAACAGTAAAGAAGCCATTATCTGTATTTTTTAACTGAAGCCATTATCTGCCTGCTATTATTGGTTTTGGGTCTATCCACAGGTTGCTACCATCACTCTGGATTTCTGCATGCACTCCTTACATAATCTCACTATGTTTTATTCCGATGCATGACAATTATTTTAAACAACGGAACTGAACATGTAGAGCAAAAGAGACGAGCCTTGTGTGGCAATAAAATTTCATGCAGACGTCGCTCCATGGTAGGCACAAAGGCAGCCCCCCTCCATGCATTTCGTATTGTAATCGAGAGGAAGATATCTGTTCTGAGGGGGATTCAGAAGGAGAAGACAACTCCTATTTACCCACTGAGGTCTTCGCTCTAACTTGCCATGCTGATGTTGGTTATATCATGCATATGGTGTCTTGCATTGCTTACTTTATACATAAAATATGTCATCTACTTAGTTTAGACATCCTTTGTGTGAATGCCATCTGTTTAGTTTATTCATCGTTTATGTGAATTATGCAACGCCATCTTGTTTAGCCAGGCATCATATATGTGAATTTTGCAATGCCATCCTGCTTAGCCAGTCATCTTATATGTAAATTATATCAGGCCATCCTTTTTTTCATTACATAGTACATTTGTCAACAATGTTAGTACATTCAACTGCTCTTCATGTGCATCAGCCATTTGACATGGTGATGGCAAATTCTGGAGTGAAAACAAGGTCTTCAAAGCAGACTATGCTATCTGACGAAGCGCATATCTCGCTGGTTACGGATAGCTCCTCAGAGGAGGATTCAGAGACAGATGCCCAGTCCTATTCCCCCCGAGGTGTATGCTCTAACTTGGCAGGGTTATATTGCTCATATCGTGCGTATGGTGTCTCGCATTGCTATGTCATTTGGTTAGTTTATACATGCTTTGTGTGAATGCCACCTGCTCAGTGTCTAATTACCATATATGTAAATTATGCATTGCGATCTTGTTGCAAGACATTATATATGTGAATAATACAATGCTATCTTGTTGCAAAGGCATTATATATGTGAATTATGCAATGCCATGCTGTTTAGACAATCATCATGTATGTGAATTATATCATGCTATAATTTTTTTGTATTACGTGTTCCATTTGTCGACAACGTTTGTATATTCAACTACTCTTCCTGTGCATCAGCCATTTGAAGCGGCGATGGAAGTATCTGGAGTGAAAACTAGGTATTCAGAGCAGACAATGCTACCTGCTGAAGCAGACATCTTGTTGGTTATAGAGAGCTCCTTAGAGGAGGATTCAGAGACTGATGACCAGTCCTATTTCCCCCCTGAGGTGTATGATCAAACTTGGTAGGGTTATATTACCCATGTCATGGATGTTGTCTTGCATTGCTTAGTTTTTACATCATATATGGATTGCCATCTGGTTACTTGCTTACTATATAAATCATATATTTGAATTATATCATGCCATCATGTTACATAGTACATACACATCATCTATCTCAATTATGGCATGACAACCCATTTAATAAAGACATCATATAGTTATATCATCTCATCCTGTTTAGTGTTTACAGTCATCATATTTTGAATTGTGGCATTCTATCCGTGAATGTATGTGAATTATGGCATACCAACCTATTTAATAAACACATTATATAGTTATGTCATGTCATCCTGTTTACATAATATCTTATTTTGAACTATGTCTTTCCATCTTTTTTAGTTAGCCATCATATTGTGAAATTGTGTCATGCTATCCTGTTTAGTTAGCCATCATATATGTGAAATTGTGTCATGCTATCCTGTTTGGTTAGACAACATAAATATGAATTATTTCATGCCCTATTTTATTTCCCACTATCCGTTGCACCTGTCTATCATACAATGTCTATACTTTCAATTACTTTTCTTGTTTATCAGCCATTTGAATTGGAGAGCGTGATGGCGGTATCTAAGGGAGTAACAACACGGTCTTCAGAAAGGACAGTGCTACCAGTTGATGCAGATAGAACCACGGTTGTACTTGCCCAATGACCAGATCCACCACACACAACCCAGACTCTCGCAGATTGTACCCGTACCCAGTTGGAGAGAGAACCAGCTACACCCCTTCTAACCCCAACCCCGGCAGATAGTAACCCAGTTCCAGTTGACACATCACCGTCTCCACCAGAGAGCACCCAAACACGAGCAGTTAGTAAGGGAACTGCAGTGCCCAAAGCACGAGGAACACCACTCCGAATGCCAACTCAATGCTTAAAGGAGAAGAAGATTTGTTCTCAGGTCAGGTTCTGTAGCTATAGTTCATACTCCTTTGCTCTTGCATTACTATATTTACTCATACCGACTATTTTCAAATTTGAAGGATGGAATTGAAACTCCAATGGCGCAACAGGTATGTTTTAAACCTGTTTCTTTAACTGGTTTGCTGTTGTAACCTTCTCTATGTTGATTTCAGTTTCAATTGAATGAACAGTTATGTTCTCATGTCATGCACATTACAAGTGTTGTTATTGCTCTATAGTTACCCACACTTATATTCTGTCTATTCTGCTTTATCTTGAACAAATATTATTTGAACTGTGTCTCTATCTTGATTTGGCAACAAAAACTAGAATGATATAGACCATAAAGTGACCATGGTACATATATATATGTTTGTTTCATGTTGTTATCCTATCCACTTTACTACTGAACTCATTTACCAAAATGAGCTTCATATACAACATGGTAAACATGTGATATGTCTGCTTGTTTCCCTTTTAGAATGAGAACAGTACCGCGTTATCCAATGGTAAAGGAAGTAATGCATATAAGGTTCAAGATAGTGAGACATCCCTGTTGGTCTCCAAAAAAGCTGATAAAAACTATCTTATCGATAGTGAGAGAACCCAAAAGTCCTGTCTTGATGTAGTGTTCGAGTTACTGGCCACTACTGCTGGCACAAGCTCTTTGAACTCGCTGCCTGAATCAGTTCGTCTTCTTGAGTCTCAAATTCAAGTTGAAAGACATCGATCAGATGTGCTGCGACAGGAAGCTGAAGGACTGAGGAAGTCCCTGTAGAATTCAGATGCATATTTCCTGGTGCAACAGCAAGCACTGGAGAATTTAAGCGCCAAACAAGAGAAAGTTAATAAGCTTGCTAAGCATCTTGCCAGCATTATGGGTACCCAGGATATTGTTTCTTGAGATCTTCTGAAGTGGTCTCAGTTCTGGATTTGTTTTGCTGCGGTGTTTATTTGCGTTGGTCGCCAACTTTGACAACCAGTGTATATGATATGCTGCTTTGTTCCCTATATTTGCACTGGTGGCGAACTTTGATGCCCAGTGGATGTAATATGTGTAATAGCCATGATAGCCTAGCGTTAGTTGCTTGCTTATTTATTTCCTTGTTATCTTGTTTATTTGTTTGCTTGTAGTCATTGCAGTTCTTTTTCCGCGGTTTGCTAGTGGCTGCAATAACCTATTTTTTAAAACTAGACCACAATAACCATGGGCTAATATTTATTGTAGTGACACTGGGCCTCCTACTGGCCGTAGAAACAGTGGGCCTTCTACGGGCCGTAGAAACAATGGGCCTTCTATGGGCCGTAGAAACAATGGGCCTTCTGCGGGCCGTATCATCAATGGGCCTTATACGGGTCGTATGATCGATTGGCCAAACATGGGCCAAACAGACCGCATTATGGACGTAAATGGGCTAGAGTTGGAATCGTCCGTTCATGGGCCGACCATAACGGGCCATCGTTAATAGGCCATATTTGATGACGCTATGAAAACGGCCCAACGTATTAACGGACCACAAACAGGCTGACTGTAACCACGGGCTGAATTTGGCCCACAAGCAGAAAATGATAGTAACGGGCCGTAAGTAAAGGAATGCTAGAAATGAGCCCAAGAATAATGGGCTTTGAGAAGGCCGAAAGATAACATGGGCTGGAAATGGCCCAACGGAATAAAGGGCTATTAATGGGTTTAAGGTGATACATTGTTCATTACGGGCCAGTTTCACCACGGGCCGTTAATGGGTGTAAAGTGATATACTATTCATTACAGGCCAGTTTCACCACAGACCGTTAATAGGCCAAGAGTTACAATGGGCCTCATATGGGCCGAAAGACGTCATGGGCCATACATGGGCCAGAATTGAAAACGAGCTGGAATCATATTGGATGGCCCAGATGACGCTACTGGGCCTAATTCGGATAGGGCGTAACGGGCCTTGGGTTAGCGGGCTGTAAATAGGCTATATGCGAACATGCCGTTAACAGGCTTTGCATGGGCTGGCCCGCCACCTTTTGACCAAGTCAAATGGGTCGGCCTTTTCATAGGAATGGGCCTCGGTTAGGCCGTGCCACGTGTCGACTTATCATAGGCGCCTTCCGTCCAATGAGTGGATGACATCTGTCCCAACGATGAGACGACACGTGTTTCCTCCAGCTAATGATGATTTTACACGTGGAAAATCCCCATTGGTCGGGGCTGTTAATGGGTTATCGGATCCAAAACCCGACCTGATAGCTTAACGGTGTTCCGTTACGGTGGATGCCACGTGTCGGTCACCCTTGACGAAAGCACTTCTATGACGCGTGATTTATCGTCATGGAAGTGGACGCTTCCGTGATGATAATTTTGGTAATGTCATGGAACACTTCTACGACAGCACATGTATGACTATCTTGATTCTGTCATAAAATTGTCATGGATGTACATGCATGACAAAAAACGCGACCTACTGTGACAAACACGTATCATGACGGAAGTGTATTTTTTTGTAGTTTTGCATGTCAATATATCTCGGAATGGCTATGGAAATGCCATAATAGGCAGGTATGTTGGCTGTTTTGAGGAAGGTATATGGTGGGTGTATGGTACCGGCAAAAATTGCGCGGTACTAGAGGCTAGCAGTGGTGGAAGGGTGAGAGTGCGTATAATCCATGGACTCAATGTTAGTCATAAAGAACTCACATACTTATTGAAAAAATCTACAAGTCATTGAAACCAAGCACTATGCGCATGCTCCTAGGGGAAGGGTTGGTAGGAGTTAACCATCGCGCAATCCCGACCTCCACTCATAAGGAAGACAATCAATAAATAAATGATACTCCAACTTCATCACATAACGGTTCACCATACGTGCATGCTACGGGAATCACAAACTTTAACACAAGTATCTCTCAAATTCACAACTACTCTACTAGCATGACTCTAATATCAGCATCATCATATCTCAAAACAATCATAAAAATAAAACTTCTCATAGTATTCAATGCACTTCATATGAAAGTTTTTATTATACCCATCTTGGATGCCCATCATATTAGGACTAATTTTATAACCAACTCAAATTACCATGCTATTCTCAAAGACTCTCAAAATAATATGATTGAATCATGAGAGTTCAACAATTTCTATAAAATAAAACCACCGCCATGCTCTAAAAAGATATAAGTGAAGCACTAGAGCAATATTGTGTAGCTCAAAAGATATAAGTGAAGCACATAGAGTATTCTAACAAATCACGATTCATGCGTGTCCCTCCCAAAAGGTGTGTACAGAAAGGATGATTGTGGTAAACTAAAAAGCAAAGACTCAAATCATACAAGACGCTCCAAGAAAAACACATATCATGTGGTGAATAAAAATATAGCCTCAAGTAAAGTTACCAATAGACGAAGACGAAAGAGAGGATGCCTTCTGGGGCATCCCCAAGCTTAGGCTTTTGGTTGTCCTTGAATTTTACCTTGGGTTGCCTTGGGCGTCCCCGATCTTAGGCTCTTGCCACTCCTTATTCCAAAGTCCATCAAATCCTTACCCAAAACCTGAAAACTTCACAACACAAAACTTCAGCAGAAAATCTCATGAGCTCCGTTAGTATAAGAAAATAAATCACCACTTTAAGGTACTGTTGTGAACTCATTCTTTATTTATAAAGGTGTAAACTCTATTGTATTCCAACTTCTCTATGGTTCATACCCCCCGATACTACTCATAGATTCATCAAAATAAGCAAACAACTCGCAAAGAACAGAATCTATCAAAAACAGAACAGTCTATAGTAATCTTTAACTCTCCAATACTTCTGTAACTCCAGAAATTCTGACATAAACTGGTGGACGTGAGGAATTTGTCTATTAATCTTCTTCAAAAAGAATCAACTTAAAATCACTCTTATGTAAAAAATGACAGCTATTCTCATGAGCGTAAAAGTTTCTGTTTTTTTACAGAATATCACATTAACTTTCATCCAAGTCTTCCCAAAGGTTCTACTTGGCACAAACACTGATAAAACATAAAACCACATATAACGAGAGGCTGGATATATTATTTATTACTAAACAGGATCAAAAAGTAAAGAACAAAAATAAAATTGGCTTGCCTCGTTTAATGCCCCTAGCTAGGCATAAAAACACGAATAGATCTAGGTATTGCCATCTTTGGTATGCAATTCTTCAATTGAACATGTATAATATTTAGGAGATTCTTTGGTTTTATCAATCATAGTACTCCTAGGCAAGAAATCGAGAAATTCATTTGTGGCAAAAGGTTCCTTAATAATATCGAAAAGATTGGGGTGAACACTTATTGATTTGAGATCTTCATTTTCCTTACTAGAACTTTCACCCTTATTCTTAGGAACGTAATAAACTTGGCAACTTTGCTAGAAGGAGGACTCGAGGTATTTTTAACAGAAAAAAAAGCGGAACCCAAGTTGGTAATAATATCTTCGAGTTTATCAATCCTAGTAGAATCCTTATCTATCTTTTCATTAAATATGGGTTCCTTTTCTCTAACATTCTTTAGGATAACTCCCACCTTAGATCCATATTGGGTAATTTGATTATGAATATTTTATCCAAATTTTTGATTAACTCTACAATAGCAATTTTATTCTCAATAATATAAAAGTCTTTGCATGACATGTTCCAAGGTTAAAATAGTTCCATTGACCAAAAGAGGTGGTGGGCCTAATAAATCTATCATGGCATTGTAGGAATCAAAAGTATGGCTTCCCAAGAAATTTCCTCCAGTAATGGTGTCAAGAACATATCTATTCCAAGGAGTAATTCCTACATAAAAATTGCGGAGAAGAACGGAGGTAGATTACTTTCTAGTAGATCTATTTTGAGCATTGCAAATTCTATACCAAGCATCTTTTAGATTTTCTCCCTCCCTTTGTTTAAAATTGAGAACTTCATTATTGGGAGAACTGACAACAATAGGAGGACTAGCCATGAAGGAGAATTAAGCGATCTAACACACGAACACACAAGAAGCAAGCGAAAAGAGACGAACGGAAGATGGGGGAAGAAAAGGCAAAGGTTTTCGAAAATCGTTTTAGAAATGGGGGAGAGGAAAACGAGAGGCGAATGGCGAATAATGTAATGCAAGAGAGAAGAGTTTATGATGGGTACTTGGTATGGCTTGACTTGGCGTAGATCTCCCCGGCAACGACGCTAGAAATCCTTCTTGCTACCTCTTGAGCATGCGTTAGTTTTCCCTTGAAGAAGAAAGGGTGATGCAGCAAAGTAGCGTAAGTATTTCCCCCAGTTTTGAGAACCAAGGTATCAATCCAGTAGGAGACGACGACAAGTAACCGAATAATTGCACAAACAATCAACAACTTGCAACCAAGGCGATAAAGGGGTCGTCAATCCCTTCACGGTTACTCGCAAAAGTGAGATCTGATAGAGATAGATAAACGGTAAAGTAATTTTTTTTGGTATTTTTGGTTTATAGATTGGAAAGTAAAGATTGCAAAATAATAGATCGGAAACTAGCAAGATGTAAACGAGATTCAATAATATGGAAAAGAGACCTGGGGGCCATAGGTTTCACTTGTGGCTTCTCTCGAGATAGCAAATATTACGGTCGGTGAACAAATTAGTGCCGAGCAATTGATAGAAGAGCTCATAATTATGACGACATCTAAGGCAATGATCATGAACATAGGCATCACGTCCGTGTCAAGTAGACTGACTCCTGCCTGCTTCTACTACTATTACTCCACACACATACCGCTATCCAGCATGCATCTAGAGTATTAAGTTCATAAAGAATGGAGTAACACATTAAGAAAGATGACATGATGTACAGGAATTAACTCAAGCAATATGATGAAAAACCCATCTTGTTATCCTCGATGGCAACAATACAATACGTGCCTTGCTGCCCCTACTGTCATTGGGAAAGGACACCACAAGATTGAACCCAAAGCTAAGCACTTCTCCCATTGCAAGAAAGATCAATCTAGTAGGCCAAACTAAACCGATAATTCGAAGAGACTTGCAAAGATATCAAATCATGCATATAAGAATTCAGAGAAGAACCAAATAATATTCATAGATAATCTTGATCATAAATACACAATTCATCAGATCTCGGCAAACACACCGCAAAAGAGTATGACATCGAATAGATCTCCAAGCACATCGCGGAGAACATGGTATTGAGAATCAAAGAGAGAGAAGAAGCCATCTAGCTAATAACTATGGACCTGAAGGTCTATGGCAAACTACTCACTCTTCATTGAAGAGGTAATGGTGTTCATGTAGAAGCCCTCCATGATCGAATCCCCCTCCGGCAAGATGCCGGAAAAGGCCCCAAGATGGGATCTCACTGGCACAGAAGGTTGCGGCGGTGCAAACGTGGTTTCGTGGCTCACCCAGATGTTTTTAGGGTATAAGAGTATATATAGATGAAGGAACTAGGTTAGGGGAGCCACGAGGAGCCCATGAGGGTGGGGGGCACGCCTACCCCCTGGGCGCGCCCTCGTGCCTCATGGCTTCGTAGTTGCGTCTCCGACTTCATCTCCAAGTCTTCTGGTTTGCTTTCGATCCAAGAAAGATCATCGCGAATGTTTCATTCTATTTGGACTCCATTTGGTATTCCTTTTCTGCAAAACTCTAAAATAGAAAAAAACAAAAACTGGCACTGGGCCCTCGGTTAATAGGTTAGTCCCAAAAATAACATAAAATAGCATATTAATGCCCATTAAACATCCAAAACAGATAATATAATAGATGGAACAATAAAAAAATATAGATACGTTGGAGGCGTATTAGTCACATATATTGATTGCATGTGATGTTTATCTTTTATGCATCTTATTTTGCTTAGTACGGCGGTAGCATTATAAGATGATCCCTCACTAAATATCAAGGTATAAGTGTTCTCCCTGAGTATGCACCGTTGCTACAGTTCGTCGTGCCGAGACACCACGTGATGATCAGGTGTGATAAGCTCTACGTTCACATACAACAAGTGCAAGCCAGTTTTGGACGTGTAGAATACTCGGGTTAAACTTGACGAACCTAGAATATGCAGATATGGCCTCGGAACACTGAGACCGAAAGGTCAAACGTGAATCATATCTGGGGAGACTTGATCTTCCAAGGGTTCATGGCCTCAACCATAGCTCCGGCCTCAGATCGGGAACAACTCACCGAGTCTGAAGATGGGAGCTTCGATCCACCGTCTTTGCAGCCATAGAGCTCAACACCAGAGACACATAAGGGATCGTTTCACCGGCCGGCCCGGGATCACTCCTGGCTCCCTCGATCCTCACCGAGCCGGACTCACCTGCGTGCACCAGCTCCAAACTCTCGAGGTCTGTGTTATACGAGCTCGGCCAGGGAACTCCTATTCCGCCCCGCTCCACAGATTCTCGCCTCCTTGTCCATACCTTGCCCTTAAACGAGGCTATGGATTTAATGCGATCTCTCGCCATTACAGAAGGATCGCTGCTGAACTATGCCCAGCCCGTACTAGGGGCTGAGAGCACGGAATTTTACGTCCCACCCGCCACCCACTTCATAGCCACCTTCGAGGATTTAACCGACATGCTTGATTACGCCTCCGAAGACATCGACGACATGAACGACGATGCCAGAGAAGAGCAAGGCCAGAACCCACCGTTTACCGGACACTAGACGACCACGTATTCGTATGACGTATACATGGTGGACACACCCAAAGAGAATGGCGCTGACGATGGGAAGATTCTAGAGGGTGAACCTGCTGAAGCACCTATGAAGCATCGATGTCAGCGGCGCCGATAAAAATCATGTCGTGAAAAAGACAACAATACCGGCACCGGAGACAATAACACCCCGGATAACACCGAAGACCAAGAAGGCCCTGTCGAGCCAACATTCTAGTAGGATGAATGTGAAGAGAGGCAAGTCAACCCCACTGACCCTATGAGGGACGAGGGCTCGGAGGATAGTAACTACCTACCGACCTTCGAAGAGGACGAGAGCCTGGGCGACGAAGACTTCATCATATCAGAGGACCCCCTCGAACAAGAGTGCTTCAATCGTCAGCTAATCGCCACAACAAGAAGCCCGAAAAATAAGCGGCAACAACATCAAGACGATCAGGATTTACTCAATGACAGATGGACTAATGTCTTGGTAGCCGAGGAATACGGCCTCGAGCACCCAACTAAAAGTTACCCAAAGCGCAGGTTGCTCTCCCAATTCGACGAGGAGGTCCCAGAGCCTATACCGGCAGCATGTAACGCAGTTGATGGACCTGACCGGCCACCTCGTGGTCGGGACAGAGAAGCAACCCAAACCGAACACCAACCCGCGCCACCTCGCCCTAGGGGCAGAGAAACAGCAGCCGCAGGACGCATGCACGACCTGCGACAGGACCTGGATAATAGAGCCGGTCATATCAGATCAATTTATGGATCACGAGGGCGTGCACCAGCGCAACAAGACGGCCATCAAGCCTGGCGCGATAAACACAACCTCACACGGGCCAAAAACCGCATACGGACTCCATCCAAACTGCGCCGTGACATCGCCCGATACAGAGGAGCCACATACCCTCTATGCTTCACCGATGAAGTAATGGAGCACCAGTTCCCGGAAGGTTTTGAACCCGTAAACATTGAATCATACGATGGCACCACAAATCCCGCAGTATGGATTGAACGGTTTCTTCTCCATATCCACATGGCCCGCGGTGATGACCTCCATGCCATCAAGTACCCCCCCCCCTAAAACTTAAGGGACCAGCACGACATTGGCTGAATAGCCTCCCAGAAAACTCTACCGGAAGCTGGGAAGACTTGGAGGACGCCATCAGGGACAACTTCCAAGGTACCTATGTTCGGCCCTTGGATGCCGATGACCTTAGTCACATAATCTAGCAACCCAGTGAATCAGCTCGGAAGCTCTGGACTAGGTTCTTAATTAAAAAGAACCAGATTGTGGATTGTCCGGACGCCGAAGCCCTCGCGGCCTTCAAACACAGCGTCCGAGATCAGTGGCTCACCCGACACCTCGGCTAAGAGAAACCGAAGTCCATGGCATCCCTTTCCACAGTTATGACCTGCTTTTGCATGGGAGAAGATAGTTGGCTCGCGCATAGAACCAATAGCACCAGCGACCCAAGCACCTCTAAAGTCAGAGACGGTAATGGCAAACCACGACGCGACAAGAACAAGCATCGAATCAATACAGAAGATATGAAGGTGAACGCCAGATTCAGTGGCTCAAAATCCGGTCAGCCGAAGAAGCCATTCAAAGGAAATAAAGATGGTCCATCTAGTTTGGACAGAATACTTGATCGGCCTTGCCAGATTCATGGCACCCTCAATAAACCTGCCAATCACACCAACAGAAACTGTTGGGTGTTTAAATAGGCCGGCAAGCTCAATGCCGAACACAAGGGGAAAAGGCTGCCCAACGAGGACAACGATGAAGAGCCTCGCCCACCGAACACAGGGGGCAGAAGCAATTTCCCCCCGAGGTCAAAACTTTGAATATGATCTATGTCACACACATCCCCAAATGGGAGTGCAAGAGTGCATTAAGGGACGTCTACGCCGCAGAGTCGGTCGCCCCAAAATTCAACCCATGGTCGGCTTGCCCGATCACCTTCGATTGAAAGGACAACCTGACCACTATCCGTCATGGAGGATCGACAGCTTTGGTCCTCGGCCCAATCATCGACGGATTCCATCTCACACGAATCCTCATGGATGGCGACAGCAGCCTTAACCTGCTCTATCAGGACACCGCCCGCAAAATGGGTATCTATCCGTCAAGGATAAAGCCCACCAAAACTACCATTAAAGGAGTAATACCTAGCGTAGAGGCCCGCTGCTCGGGCTCAATAACGTTGGAAGTTGTCTTCGGCTCGCCTGATAACTTCCGCAACGAAGATTTGATCTTCGATATCGTACCCTTCTGAAGTGGCTATCATGCACTGCTTGGACAGATCGCTTTTGTTCGATTCAACATGGTTCCGCACTATGCTTATTTAAAGCTAAAAATGCCCGGTCCACGCGGTGTTATAGCAGTCAATGGAAACAGGAAATGCTCCCTCCGCACAGAGGAGCACACTGTATCTCTTGCTGCCGAGGTACAGAGCGGCCCCCTCAAGCCGCACACCTCGTCGGCCATCAAGCCGCTAGACTTTGTTAAGAGAGTCCGGTCAGTACCGCAAGCTAGCAGTTCGGTACATCCAGAGCTAGACTAGCAGTTTTGCCTCCACCGATTGCCGCGCACACCCGTGGAACTTGTACCGTGCATGCATTATTACGCACTCAAAATACCTTGGGCATCGTCGGAGGCACAATACATGAAGGTCTATAGTACGGCTCAAACCAATATGATCTTCCACCTTTTTTCGCTTACCTTTTTACCACAGGTGCATTCGAGCCCGTGTATCCTACGGACTTACAAGGGCTCACCCATGGCCCGGTTTCATACGGCAAACAGAAGACTGTTTCCTTCAAGGAACCCCTCTCTATAGGACGAAAGCGGCGCAGACGTGCGGCAAGACATCCAAAAGACTCTTCGGACCAAACCTTCTTTAAAAGGACCTGTACTGAGCTTTTCTCCTTGTTTTTAGTCCCCTGGCATGTAAAATGATTTTGGTGCTTATGGTACCCTCTGTAAGATCATGTCTTGACGTATCAGTCGGATTCTAGTAATGACAATTTTTTTGGTATCTACTTTATTTATAAAACTGTAGTCCGTCGCTCCAGTTGTCACACATACCTCGACACCCATTGCCAGGGGATCTATACGATCACTTATGAGCCACTAAACGAAAGCCGGAACAGCTTTGTAGCACACTTCGGTGTCCCGAGCTTGGCATTATTATGCATCGGCTCCGAATCATGTCTTTGGTAAATAGTTGGGTTGCCTGGCTCCTGTGTTTGCTACCTTACGTTCCGTTTGTTCGGCTAGGGTAGTAAAGGGAGAACTACTACGATTGTGTTTCTTGTTCATCCGGTCAAGCATCTCAGTAGAGAAAGCCGAAAGCTGACTGTCATGATGCGGCGAGAGCTGGCCAGCTGTTCGGTGACTTACTAAATCTTTAACGATTTTTTCGTTCTAAAGGAAGGACTGTTTTTTCGGTCATACACATAACACATCTGCATTCGGATAGTCACATACGTACCAGGGGCTATTTTATAGCCCCATCGTCAAACTCCTATGGCTAAGTGAGAGCGGTAAAGCCGTATAGTCCGATTGCCTGGTTCGACGCACTGACACCTCCATCACGGACCAAGACGTTGGGTCAAGAGTGTTAATGTGCCATTCCGAACACCGCCGTAGCATCTACGTGGGGGTCGAAGCCGATGACTGGAAAACTCTCAGGCATTCAAAAAAATGGCCGCACAGGAGGAAACAATTTTGGATAATGGTGCAAATATATTACAAAGCCTTAATATCTATAATACACACGATCGGGTCATTTGATTACAGTCATTCGAATATGATGTCCTTTGAGCATTGACCCTCTATCAAACGAGCACCCTCTAGGACGTCGCTCAAATAACGCTCTGGTGTGCGGTGGTCCTTGCCTATGGGAGGACCCTCCATCGCGACAAGAACGACTTTCATCTTGGCCCAATGCAGCTTGACACGGGCGTAAGCCCTCTATGCACCTTCTATGGACACCAACCGTTTGATAGCATCCATGCAGGGCACGACATCGACGAGTCGCTGCACTAGGCCAAAATAATTGCTCGGAATGGATTCAGCCGACCACAGTCGGAGTATAACCTCCTTCATGGCCGCTCCGGACATCTTGTGCAGCTCGGCCCACTGTGCCATCTAGTCGTTCAGCAGCGTCGAACCCTCTTGCGTTGCATATTGCGACCAGAACAGCTTCTCCGTCGCATGCCCCTCATGGTCCCGGTAGAATTGCATTGCGTCAGCTGCGCTCTTCGGTAGATCCGTAAAGGAGTCTGGAGAACTCCATAGTCGATTAAGTAAGGCATACCTCTGATCGCCAAACTTAGACTGTAACAGAAAGGGCTTACCAGCCGCTATCTGTCCAGCCTGTCGGAGCTCCTTGCGAGTCGCGCGGGATTCGGACCACGCCTTTTGGATGTCCTGAAGGGCCTTGGCGAGTTCGGCCGCCTTCGCTTTATTGCCCTCCTCGAGGAGCTCGTACTTGCGAGTTGCATCCTTGAGCTCTTGCTCAATCTTGGATACGCGCTCCTCGAACTGGCTCCGTGTGGCCTATTCATCCTTCAAATTGGTAGCCTCTTTCTCAGTGGCCGCATTGCTCACCCTTTCCTGCTCCTTCGCGCGGGCAAGGTCACTCCTGAGGGTCTCAACCTCAGTAGCGCCATCTACAATTATGCATATAGTAGCACGTGAGCCTCACTTAAGCATTCGCAAACTAATCCAGTGGAATATGGAGCACTTGAAGCATACCTTGCGCTTCGTCGAGCCGCTTGTTAATCCGAATATTGTCCTCATCGACCAGCTTCAGTTTCCGCTTCTGTTCGGAAACTTTGGTGGCCTAAGTGTTCGCTGCTAACAGAGAAGCCTGATGATTATCAAAAAGGCTAAATATGTTATTTACTGCGAGTACCTATAAACCCTCTGTTCGCCCTCCTTCATTGGCCAAACAGAGTCTCAGGGGCTACTATCTATATATAGACGGATTTTTATGAAAAGCGTCTAAAAGACATTACATTGCATACCTCGGAGCCTGTTAGTAGGCTCGTGAAAGCTTCATCCAGTCCGCTCTTAGTGGACTGAACTTTTTCAACCACCATACCCATTAAGGTACGGTGCTCCTCCAAGAGGGATGCACCTTGCAGTGCATCCATCAGCTAGTTCGACGCCAAGTCCGGCCGGGTCATACTTTCGGTGGTGCCCACCGTGGGGCCTGTGCACAGTGGTGTTGAGATCTTGGAGGGATCTCTTCAGGGATCGAGGAGCTCGTGATTAGACAGATGAAAGCTTTGAGTTCAAGAAAATTAAGATGGCTTCGGGTGCGTCGCCGCCGCTGCAAGTTGAAGACCGATCAGTGCAAGGATCACATCGGACGGACCGATAGGAGATTTTTTGTAGCGTGTTAAACTACAAGTCGCGAGGACGTCGATTTCCTGCTGCTGCTTGTTTCTCGGGTGCGTCAAGTACGAATAAGACACAGAATTGCTGCTGTTACTTTTTGCCAAAAAAAGTGTTGCTGGGCATTGTGATCTCCGCCACAGCAATAAGGAAAGAAAAAAAAATCAAGGATGACCATGACCCGAAGAAGGACACGGGTTCTGCAGTAACCCTCGCTCCGAGTCATCGCCTGTGATTGTGCTGCGCCATCCCGGTTTACCCTGCCTGCTTTGACCCACCTGAGGTTGTCACAACTATGGGACTGGCTTGCTCGGCCTATCCTCGGTCCGCTGAGCCACTGCTGTCGTAACCTGCCGCCGTCGCCCTGTGTGATCTGGAAAACTTAGCAGGTTCTATTGACCTAGGCGGTTGTGTTAAGATAAATCCATGAAGACCTTGTACTGTATTACGAGAAGTAGTCTGATACCATACGGCTAACTTCAAGGGCTCAGATTTTGGGAAGGAGTAATCTATACAGCAAGATTCAGATTCGTTTTTTAATCGTTCCTTTGATCAAACCAGCCACAAGTACTAGTACGTGAATCTACTAGTACTTTTAAAGGGAAGAAGACCACAACCCGGATTCTGCTCCATTGCCTAGTCACCCGCAGCGTCCAAGTCACCGCCAAGCCCTGCCGCCTCCTCTGCGACGGGTACTTATGCAGTGTCACGCACCTGACCACTGCTGCATATCCCACGGGAGATCTGCTGGGTCAAAGGAAACAGTGAAAAAATGAAGCAGTGGAGCTAGTGTCACACCAGAAGCATCAATGCAAAAATTCCAGTATGGACAAGCTGGCCAAAAGGAAAAACCAACATGCATGAACCGACTTAAGTCCTATTAGTACTCTTCCGCTGTCCAACATTAGCATAAACGTTGGACCAGCAAAAAAATATCAGGTGATATTCATCTAAATCTATTTCTAGTGCATATGGTTTTTTGTCAAAGAACAATTACTTTGTCTGTATATTTTTATATATGCAGGACAATGATTCATCGTTTGCTGTCGGACGGGTGTGCGCAAGCCGCCGCCTGTGCAATTCGATCTGCTTCAACACGCTAGGATTGCGCCTGTGATTGACTGGCCATCCATGCCGCTTACCGCGCCCGCGATTGACTCATCATCCGCACCCGCGGCCAAGCCGTTTCCAACACTGTTGCCGTCTCTCCCCGTCCGCACTGGCTTACAACGCCACAGCCGACTCATCTGTCCGAGCCGTCTCTGATGCTGCGGTAGTTTTACTGTCCACCCTGCGGTCTGGCCTATTCAACGTGCCGGGTTGACTAACGGACACCAGACCATTATTCATTAAAAAAAGGTGTCGCATAAGGGGTACGCGCCAACGTCACGTTTGCACTAGAACTTGTTCATCTCGTGATGCTCGATGGATACATACCTTAATCTACATCAACCCGCCGGAGCCGCGTTGAGCCACCCTTGCCGCTTTGAGACGCCGGGGTTGTATTAAGTCGCCGGTATGTCTGACCCGCCCCTGACGCGACATACAGATCATCTGTCATTCACAAAAATCAGGTGATATCTATCTGAACTTATTTTATTAAACACTTATTGTTTTTTGTCCAAAGAACAATTACTCTGCCCTGTAACATTTTTACACAGGACAATTGTTTATGCTATTATACCGCGGATGCACGTTCGGCTGTGCCGCACAGCTTCACATACATGTGTGTTGCGGTCCATTTGCATCAACACGTCGGCCGACTTGCCCGTCCCCACCGCTTTACAACACCACAGATGACTCGCCCGTTCGCTCTCGCAGCCGGTTCAGGCGTCCGCACCGGCTTACAACGAGGAGGACAACTTGCTCGTCCACACCGGTTTACAACACCGAGGCCGACTCATCTGTCTGCTCCCGCGGCCGGCTCGGCCGTGATTGATTTCAACATCACCATGGTGATCATCAACTCCACGGTGATAATTACTGACCTGACCCATCAGGTGAAATTCATCCAGTATATTTTATATTATATATTTCTTTCTTTAAAAGAGCAATTACTCTGGCTTGCAAGTTATCCAGTGCAGGACAAGTTATATCACTGAGACGTTGAATGACTCATACCGGTTTATATCACGGTCAAATATGAAGAATCTCAACACAACTCCTCGAGTCGTCTTCAGACTCGGGGGCTACAATGACATGACTCAGCGAAATTGGCCGGTGTTAGTGAATTCAAGAACTCTGGGTCATTGGAGGGTATGTAACCCGGTTGCAGAGGCTACCGCTATATTGGTGAAAAATTTAAAGGCCGTCAGAAAATTTCCGGCTTAAAAGAAGGATTCCGGTTTAAAATCCAGTTCAGGAGACATCTCTCTCCCACAAAGCACTGACACTCTTAATATCCGGTTTAAAAACCGGTTCAAGGGAAATTTATTTACCACAAGGCTTTGAAGCTCTCAAATCCGGTTCAAATCTGGCTCAAGGTAAATTTATCTCTCACAAAGTTTTGAAGCTTTCATATCCGGTTTAAACTTCTGGTTCAAAAAGAATTAATCTCTCGCAAGTTCGAGTTCTCAGAAAGATTAAAGGGTGCCAAAAAGAGCTCGCTGCCATGATGCGCGGTTCAAACATGGGTATCCTGCCTTACGGCTTATCTTATTATGGTCACTTGGGGGCTTCCTGCTCATCGAGCATAGCTGCCGGTACCCTTTTGCTCGGCGCGATGCCAAAATTTTATATAGTCACTTGGGGGCTTCCTGTTCAAACGTAGGTCGTATTCGAACCAAAGAGAACATAGCTGTCGGTACCCTTTTGATTGGCACACTGCCAAACCCACTAGGGGGCTTCTTGATCGTATCCGAATCATAGCTTAACCACTTTGGGTCCGATGTGGATCGTATTCGAATCAGTGTCGTTAAACAACTCTCAAGGTCATTTGGGGGCTTCCCGTTCAAACATAGGTCGTATTCGAACCAAAGAGAACATAGCTGTCGGTACCCTCTTGATCGGCAAAGCCAAAGACACTGGGGGCTATATGATCGTATTCGAATCTTAGCTTAACCCCTTTGGAATGGTTTTCTGATCGTATTCGAATCAGAAGCCTCAAAATTTTTGAAGTCTCTTTTTGCAAATAATTTTTTGGATTTTACTTGAAACTTTTTTGATCATATCTAAAGTGTATATGAGTGGTTTCTATTTAACCCGGCTTGATTGTCGATAAATCGCCAGCTTATGACAATCATGATCTATGCGGAAGCATTGGCTTATAAGGATTGGGTTATCGCCCTTACTGCACAGGTCATGTAAACCGGCAGTGCAAATACAATATCACAGTGGTTATATGTGAGATATTATTACCCGCCCTGGCTTTTGACGTTAAGTCACCAGGGCATATGTTGTTTAAACTCTGTGCAGGATTTACAGAGCTATGACTTACATAAATGATTAAGTTCAAAGATTGAAATTAGTGTCTCAAAAAGGTTATCAATTCTTGATTTTCTCAAAGGCTAGCCCCCGGGTTATAAAAATTCTGGGAGTATGAGCCAATTTCTACAGGTATGGTTTCCTGATTATATAAATATGTGAGGTTGGATAAACCCGCCCTGGCTTTTGACGTTAAGTCGCCAGTATGCTTAGGCTTGAATGGCCTTAATCCTAGTCTTTTCCATAATTGCATCGAGACTATATTATGTTTGGGATGTTATCCGCCTTGGCTTTTGACGTTAAGTCGCCAGGGCATATGTTGTTTAAACTCCGTGCAGGATTTGCACAACTATGATTTATATAAATGCTTAAGTCTAAGCTCATTATTAAAACTGATGCTTCTAAATGATTATCCGTTCTGGATTTCCAATGGAGGTGTATTAAATCACCATCGGCCAAGAGCCGTCGGGTGTTTAAAACTCCGGATTTACTTGTCAACAGATCAGGTATTTGAATCTTTAAATAGCCAAACTTGGCTGGATTTTCGTTATGATATTGAATGATTGAGGTTTTCAAACCGGGTTATTCAAATCTTTAATAGTCAACATGGCTGGATTTTTATTATGGTTGTCAATAGCCAATATTACGATGGAGGTCTTCAAAGTCGCTTTGGCGCAATGGCTATTGCTTTCTCAATGGATATGGTTTATTCTACAATGAAAGGAATAGTCCCGAGTCGCTACAGGCTTACGACCCGGCACTTGGGGACTACATTATTCAAATTGAGATTGTATCAAATATTCAAGTCCCATGTCACTGCCAGCATGCACCATGGCACTTGGGGGCTAATGCAAAGTCATTTTTTGCTCAACTTATTGAAGACCCGACTCATCCCATTGTAATGAGCCAGCCCTTGGGGGCTACTAATTGCTCCTGTCAACAATTCAAGGTACACAAAGTCTTAATCCATTATATTGAAGGATCCACTACTCAGTTGGTAAAGCACAAAGCTCTTAACCTTGTGGATGTGGGTTCAAGCCCCACGATGGAGGTTACATCATATGATGCTATTTTCAACGAAGTATATATATAAAGTCCCAGCTCAATATTATCTTACTGAGCCTACCCTTGGGGGCTACATGTCACTTTTCTAGTCTACATGATCATATTTACAAAGTCCCTGCTCATTATTGCATAATGACCCGACCCTTGGGGGCTACGCTGGTTGAAGTTTTTATGAGCATAAGGCAATTTTAAGTCCCAGGTTGCTGCAAGCATGACAACCCGGCACTTGGGGGCTACAGGTGATATACATATAAAGGGGAAAAATCTTCAAATTCTCAGTTTTGAGCAGATCAGATTGACCCGGTGTTTGCAACAATCATAATCCGGTGTCACCAATAATTATGACCCGACATCGACTATAGTTATGACCCGGTGCTATCAATATTTACAAGCCGACAATTTTGGTTATGATAAACCGGCAAGTTTTACCTCTTCAAGCCGGATAAAAGTCAGATGAGTATTTCAAGACCAATATGTTTTAAGCCGGCGCTTTGGAAGCCGGTTCAAGTCGATTACCTCTTACTATATTTTCTACAAGAAGACCAATGTCAGCAAATTGATTCTGAAGCTGTCCTGTTAACCCGGATTTAAAAAAAGAAGTATCTGGATTTTTTGCATTGACGAAGTTGAAGCATATCTGTTAAAGAAGATTTTTCTATGAGGTTATGGACATATTTATATCAACAAGTAAATGACAAGGACTTAAAGATGTTCAGGTGCCGGCTTACAAGAATATTTAACCCGGAGCGCAACCTGTCAAATTTGTTCTTGAGTTATTTTGCAGGATCAGTTTAACATGGATAAATCCAAATTAAACTGGGGCTAATGTCAGGGATATACCCCACGGTATGACCCGGCCGGAAGTATGACCCAGCCAGACTTGGCGCTTCACCGATGACCCGCTGGAGGACTGGCAACTCACGGGTCTGGCAGCTCACTGATCAAACGACTCACGAGCCTGGCGATTCACCGATGGCCCTAACGGCGGGTCAGATAGAAGACTAGGCCCAAGGCCTAGAAGGCCGGCTCATGTTATGTTTGGCCGGCTTAAGAGGGAAGGGATGACGAATATTTCCTTTACGAGGAAGCAAGACCCGGACTTGTATTCAACTTGTAAGAAAAGATAGACTAGTCCTAGTCCTACTAGGACTCCACATGTAACCCGCCCCTCTAACTTATATAAGGAGGGGAAGGGCTCCCCAAAGGAGGAGGGAAAAAGAAGAAACAATAATCTCTAGGGCTAGACACAACTAAAGGGGAGGCGGCTTATGCGGCGTCTCCCTGATGAGCATAATGAGATCTAGCCACAAACAACATGTAGGGCTATTACCGGATGATGTTTCCCGGGGCCTGAAGCTGTCTAAACCATTGTCTTGTGTGTTGTGTTTCTCGATTCCACTCAACCCCTCTCAAGCTACCACATAGATGCGTTGGCCTCACGACTAAGTCCTGACACTAAGGACATCTACCGTGACAAACCCACGACAACGCCTCTGTATTGGTAGAGGTTGTCGTCCCCCTCCTGTAGAGGGGGTTGCCGATCCGATTTCGCGATCATATGGGTCTTGGGAACGGTATTCGGCTGAGGGTGCGATGACCCATGACCCCCATGGCCGGTCTCCATAGGGGTTGCGCCCCCCATGTCATCGGCAACCTCCGGTGCCGCATTGGTCATCCCCTACACTTCTCCAGAGCCCGGAGAAACCCTTTGGGACGACACCATACGGTCATCCGCCATAGGAGGCGAGGAAGCTCATGGAGGCGTCTCGCTCTCCATCTTATCGGGTGAAAGGTCCCCCGATGACGACGATTTTTGAGGAATGTCGTGGGCCGGTCTGTGATATGAAATTTCATATTATTCCTATAATCTACAAATAATTAGATGTATATAAGACATGTTAGGAAACTCATGATTCGGCAAGGGGCTTGGTGTGGGGGCGGTGCTTGGGAACAGCTTTGGTGCCCGAATCCGAGTCATCGAAGAGGTTGGACGCCCCTTCCTCCGGATCTACGGAGGCCGCTCTCTTTTTCCCCTTGGGAGGAGGGTTCTCTACCTCCTCCTCCTCCTCCTCCTCGACCTCCTCCTCGTCCTCGTCTTCTTCTTCCTCGCAAGAGGAATGAGCTTCGCTTCCTCCGGACACGGCGCCCAAAGTCTCTTTGGGATGGAGGTTTCCTTGGACCTCCTTGGTCGTCTTCTTCTTCTTCTTCTTCTTCTTCTTCTTCTTCTTCTTCTTCTTCTTCTTGGGCCAGATCATGGAAATCCAGCCCGTAGTAGTACATGAGACCTCGGACAAAGGGGCGAAGGGCGAATCCGAGTCCTTGGAGGAAGTGAGGGATAAAAACCACCCTTTCGCCAAGCTCCGAGGTGGCGATGATCTGCCCTAGGGTTGGAAGCCTATGTTTGATCTCCGCCGTCAGGTACCTCGCCTCCCGTAGATCTTGGTTGTTCTTCTCCGTTACGGAGGAGGCCACCCACTTGCCTAGAAAGACAGATCCGGCCATTGCTGGGGAAGTTGGGGCGGAAGGAAAAGTTTGGAACTTGGGCGCTGGAGCTCGGGGGATTGAAAGGTAGAGGAAGGAGAAGGCGTGAGGTGAACAGATGGGTCTTTCGTCCTCTTATAGAGGCATCGAATATCAAGTGCCCCCTCATAAGCCTTAAATCTCGCCTATTCCCAAGGGGACATGTGAACGGCACAGTGGGATTACCCAAAACCCCTATTGATGAGAATCCCGTGATAAGGGGACATGATCTCTGCTTTGACAAGACGTGTCACTGGCTGTACCTCGAAATACGAAACGAGGCTGTAAAATGGTTCAGAATAATAATAAGGCCAGAACATAACATCTCGCCAAAAAGGTGGCCCGTGGACGTGACTTATTTTAAGTATTGTTGCTTTTTACAGCTTAGGGTTGTATGTGTTAAACAATGACGGACACAACTCTTATGTCCGGAAAACTATGTTGGAGTATTCGGAAAAGGGGAACCTGCCTTGCAATGTCGAAGACAGTCCGCGCTCCGGATACATCGTCATTGAAGCATAGTTCAGGGGCTACTGAGGGAGTCCTGGACTAAGGGGTCCGCGGTCTTCCGGGCTATGTGATGTAGGCCGGACTGATGGGCCATGAAGATACAAGATAGAAGAACCTTCCCCGTATCCGGATGGGACTCTCCTTTGTGTGGACGTCAAACTTGGCGTATGGATCATGCACTTTCCTTCCTCTGTAACTGACTCTGTACAACCCTATATCCCTCCGGTGTCTACTGATGACCCACAAGTGTAGGGGATCTATCATAGTCCTTTCGATAAGTAAGAGTGTAGAACCCAACGAGGAGCAGAAGGAAATGACAAGCGGTTTTCAGTAAGGTATTCTCTGCAAGCACTGAAATTGTAGGTAACAGATAGTTTTGTGATAAGATAATTTGTAACGGGTAACAAGCAATGAAAGTAAATAAGGTGCAGCAAGGTGGCCCAATCCTTTTTGTAGCAAAGGACAAGCCTGGACAAGTTCTTATACAGAGAAAAGCGCTCCCGAGGACACATGGGAATTATCGTCAAGCTAGTTTTCATCACATTCATATGTTCCGCGTTCGTTACATTGATAATTTGATATGTGGGTGGACCGGTGCTTGGGTACTGCCCTTTCTTGGACAAGCATCCCACTTATGATTAACCCCTATTGCAAGCATGAACGAATACCAAATTCACATGACTACTAATAGCAAGACTTCTCCCATGTCCCCAGGAACAAACGTAACTACTCACAAAGCATATTTCATGTTCATAATCAGAGGGGTATTAATATACATCAAGGACCTCAACATATGATCTTCCACCAAATAAACCAACTAGCATCAACTACAAGGAGTAATCAACACTACTAGCAACCCACAGGTACCAATCTGAGGTTTTGGTACAAAGATTGGATACAAGAGATGAACTAGGGTTCGAGAGGGAGATGGTGCTGGTGAAGATGTCGATGGAGATTGGCCCCCTAACGATGAGAGGATCGTTGGTGATGACGATGGTGATGATTTCCCCCTCCCGGAGGGAAGTTTCCCCGGCAGAACAGCTCCGCCGGAGCCCGAGATTGGTTCCGCCAAGGTTCCGTCTCGTGGCGGTGGAGTTTTGTCCCAAAAGCTTGCTTATGATTTTTTGCAGGGTAATTGACTTCATATAGCAGAAGATGGGCACCGGAGGGCTGCGAGGTGGCCCACGAGGCAGGGGGCGCGCCCCCACCCTTGTGGCCAGGGTGTGGGCCCCCTTTGGTACTTCTTCCGCTCAATATTTTTATTAATTCCCAAAATGACTTTCGTGGAGTTTCAGGACTTTTGGAGCTGTGCAGAATAGGTCTCCAATATTTGCTCCTTTTCCAGCCCAGAATGCCAGCTGCCAGCATTCTCCCTCTTCATGTAAACCTTGTAAAATAAGAGAGAATAACCATAAGTATTCTGACATAACGTGTAATAATAGCCCATAATGCAATAAATATTGATATAAAAGCATGATGCAAAATGGACGTATCAACTCCCCCAAGCTTAGACCTCGCTTGTCCTCAAGCGGAAGCCGATATCGAAAAATATGTCCACATGTTTAGAGACAGAGGTGTCGACAAAATAAAATACGGACATGAGGGCATCATGATCATTCTTATAATAGCAACATATTTATAATTTGTCATATGATTTCTTGTGCTCAGGTAACAATCTATTCACAATGTCAAGTGTGAATCAGAAACTTCATTGAGAACCAACAAACTATGATCTCGGTCATTGAAGCAATTGCAATTTATCATAACATAGGAAAGAGTCAACATAAGAGCTTTTCAGGAAGTCCACATACTCAACTATCATTTAGTCTTCGACAATTGCTAACACTCACGCAATACTTATGGTTATGAACTTTTAATCGGACACAAAGAAAGATAGGGGCTTATAGTGTTGCCTCCCAACCGTTTACCTCAAGGGTAATGTCAACAATAATAGTTCATGCTAACTTACATCCAATTGGATATATATATCAGGATCTTTCCAACACGAGGTGCTTGCCAAAGGATAAAATATAAAAAGGTAAGGTGAAGATCACCATGACTCTTGCATAATGTAAAAGATAGGCCCTTCGTAGAGGGAAGCAAAGGTTGTCATGTGCTTTTTGGTTGGATGCACGGAATCTTAATGCAAAAGAACGTCACCTTATATTGCCACTTGTGATACAGACCTTTATTATGCAGTCCGTCGCTTTTATTACTTCCATATCACAAGATCGTATAAAGCTTATTTTCTCCGCACTAATAAGTCATACATATTTAGAAAGCAATTTTTATTGCATGCAACATGACAACTTATTTCAAGGATCTTACTCAATCCATAGGTAGATATGGTGGACTATCATGGCAAAACTGGGTTTAAGGATGTTTGGAAGCACAAGTAGTATCCCTACTTGGTGCAAGGAATTTGGCTAGCATGAGGGGGAAAGGCAAGCTCAACATGTTGGACGATCCATGACAATATACTTTAATTAAGATGTGAGAAAACATAACGCATTACGTTGTCTTCCTTGTCCAACATCAACTCTTTAGCATGTCATACTTTAATGAGTGCTCACAATCATAAAAGATGTCCAAGGTAGTATATTTATTTGTGAGAACCTCTCTTTCTTTATTACTTCCTATTAATTGGAACGATGACCGAAACAATGTTTGCTAACTCTCAACAACTTTTAATCATCATACTTTTTATGTGTGAAGTCATTACTCTCCATAAGATCAATATGAACTCTTTATTTCTTTTTATACTTTTATTCCCTCAAGATCATAGCAAGATAGCAAAGCCCTTGACTCAACACTAATAATTATTATATAGCTCAATGACTCGATTACATAGAGGGATCATTAAGCAAAACTCAAAACTAAATCATGCCAAAACTTCATTCTACTAAATCAAGATATTACCAAAAGGATCGAACTAAGAAAAATTGTAAAGATAAGAGTGTGATGGTGATACGATACCGGGGCACCTCCCCCAAGCTTGGTAGTTGCCAAGGGGAGTGCCCATACCCATGTGTTTATGTCTCCTCCTTCGGAGGTGATGGTGTGATCTTTTTGGCGATAATGCCCCTCAGGATATGATTCTCCTCCTCGAGCTTATTGACCTCCTGCTTGAGGTCCATATTTTCCTTACAGAGCTTACCCGTGACGGCTAAAGCTCCTTGCACCCATGGATGTTGCAAAGCTGCTGGAGAACAAGTGACACTCTTTTTCATATTTCCATAAGAAAGAAATTTAACATTGGAAGGGATGACCGAGTTTGGAATGGCTGAGCTCTGTAATTCCCCCATCATGAATCCGTCCTGGAAACGAGAGGTAACTTCTTATCCTCCTCCATGGCATCTATCCTTTTCAAGTCGGCCTCCATCTCATCCTCCGTTGATGGCCCAAAGTGATAAGCATCGCTGTTTGCTTCCGGACCTGGCGTCGGGTGAGACACCCGACTCTCCCCGACTGACTCTTGAGAAGACATCTTGCTCTAAATCTGTGACAGAAACAACTCGAAACAAAGACAGAGGATATTTGCGTGATACGGTGGTCAAAACCTTCGGGAGATTAAATAATGAATTTTTATCGACCAATAGAAGTATCATGCAAGAAAACGGAGTCCGGAGAGCACACGAGGTGCCCACGAGGCAGGGGGCACGCCCAGGGGGTAGGGCGCGCCCTCCATCCTCGTGGATGCCTCATGTCCTTCCCAGACTACTTATTTTCCTATTTTATTAAATATTCCAAAACGGAGAAAAACTGCTATTAGAACTGTTTTGGAGTCGGTTTACTTACCGTACCACATACATATTCCTTTTCGGGGTCTGGAACATTCTGGGAAGTGTACCTTATGTATTCCTCTGGGGTTACGGTTTCAATAATATTAGTTTCAACATTTATTGGGTTACCTAAGATATAATGTTTGATTCTTTGACCATACACCATCTTTGGATTCGTGCCTTTAAAGTTGTTGATTTTTATGGCACCGGAACGATAGACATCCTCGATGACGTAAGGGCCTTCCCATTTAGAGAGAAGTTTTCCTGCAAAAAATCTTAAACGAGAGTTGAATAGCAACACATAATCACTTACGTTAAACTCACGCTTTTGTATCCTTTTGTCATGCGATCTTTTAACTTTTAGTTTAAACAGTTTGGCATTGTCGTAGGCTTGAGTTCTCCATTCATCAAGTGAGCTAATGTCAAATAACCTCTTCTCACCGGCAAGTTTGAAATCATAATTGAGCTCTTTAATGGCCCAATATGCATTACGTTCTAGTTCGAGAGGTAAGTGACATGATTTTCCATACACCATTTTATATGGAGACATAGTCATATGATTTTTATATGCAGTTTTATAAGCCATAATGCATCATCAAGTTTCTTGGACCAATTCTTTCTAGATCTATTAACAGTCTTTTGCAAAATTAATTTAAGCTCTCTATTACTCAATTCTACTTGACCACTAGATTGTGGGTGATAAGGAGATGCAATTCTATGATTAACATCATAGTTAGCAAGCATTTTATGAAAAGCACCATGAATAAAATGTGAACAACCATCAGTCATTAAGTATCTAGGGACTCCAAACCTCGTAAAATAAATTCTTTAAGCATCTTAATAGAGGTGTTATGATCAGCACTACTAGTTGGAATAGCTTCTACCCACTTAGTAACGTAATCAACATGAACTAAAATATGTGTGTATCCATTAGAGGAAGGAAACTGTCCCATATAATCAAAGCCCCAAACATCAAATGGTTCAATAACAAGAGAATAATTCATAGGCATTTCTTGACATCTACTGATATTACCAATTCTTTGACATTCATCACAAGACAAGACAAACTTACGGGCATCTTTGAAGAGAGTAGGCCAATGAAAACCGGATTGCAATACCTTATGTGCAGTTCTATCTCCAGCGTGGTGTCCTCCATATGCCTCGGAGTGACACTTGCATAGGATCTATTCCTGTTCATGCTCAGGTACACAACATCTAATAACACCATCTACTCCTTTCTAAAGCTGTGGGTCATCCCAGAAGTAATTTCTTAAATCATAAAAGAACCTTTTCTTTTGCTGGTATGTGAAACTAGGTGGTATAAATTTAGCCGCAATGTAATTAGCATAATCAGCATACCATGGAGCAGTATGAGAAGCATTTATGACAGCTAATTGTTCATCAGGAAAGCTATCATTAATAGGTAGTGGGTCATCAAGAACATTCTCTAACCTAGACAGGTTGTCTGCAACGGGGTTCTCAGCTCCCCTTCTATCAATAATATCCAAATCAAATTCTTGTAGCAAGAGAACCCATCTAATAAGTCTAGGTCTAGCATCTTCTTTTCCATAAGATATTTAATAGCAGCATGATCAGTGTGAACAGTTACTTTAGAATCAACAATATAAGGTCTAAACTTATCACAAGCAAATACAATTGCTAAGAATTATTTTTTAGTAGTAGCATAACTTCTCTGGGCACTGTCTAGAGTTTTACTAGCATATTGAATAACATTTATTTTCTTATCAACTCTTTGTCCTAGAACATCACCTATAGCATAATCACTAGCATCACACATAATTTCAAAGGGTAAATTCCAATCAGGTGGCTGAACAATAGGTGCAGAAATCAAAGCTTTCTTGAGTATTTCAAATGCTTCTACACAATCATCACCAAAGACAAAAGGAATATCTTTTTGCAATAGATTAGTCAGAGGCCTAAAAATTTAAGAGAAGTCCTTAATGAACCTCCTATAAAAACTGGCATGACCAAGGAAACTTCTCATACCTTTAATGTCCTTGGGACACGGCATCTTTTCAATTGCATCAACTTTAGCTTTATCAACTTCAATACCTCTTTCAGAAATTTTATGCCCCAAGACAATGCCTTCATTAACCATAAAGTGGCACTTTTCCCAATTCAAGACGAGACGAGTATCTTCACATCTCTACAAAACTCGATCAAGGTTGCTCAAGCAATCATCAAAAGAAGACCCATAAACGGAGAAATCATCCATGAAAACCTCACAAATCTTTTCACAAAAGTCAGAGAATATAGCCATCATGCATCATTGAAAGGTAGCAGGTGCATTACATAAACCAAAAGGCATACGTCTATAAATAAAAGTACCGAAAGGGCAAGTAAAAGTGGTCTTTTCTTGATCCTCTGCTGACACAGGTATTTGAGAGATACCAGAGTAACCATCTGGAAAGCAAAAATGTGTATGTTTGGATAGTCTTTCTAGCATTTGATCAATAAAAGGTAAAGGGTAATGATCCTTTTTAGTAGCTTTATTTAACTTACGGAAATCAATTACCATCCTATAACCTGTAATAATTCTTTGTGGGACCAATTCATCTTTGTCATTAGGAACGACAGTAATACCTCCCTTCTTGGGCACACAATGGACAAGACTTACCCACTGACTGTCAGCAACGGGATAAATTATACCTGCCTCCAGGAGCTTTAGTATTTCCTTTCTTACCACTTCTTTCATCTTAGGATTTAACCATCGTTGGTGATCAATAACGGGTTTGGCGTCTTCCTCCAGTTTTATTTTGTGTTGGCATAGAGTGGGACTAATGCCCTTAAGATCATCAAGAGTATATCCAATAGCAGCACAGTGCTTCTTCAGAGTTTTCAATAATCTTTCCTCTTCCTGCTCTGAAAGATTAGCACTAATAATAACAGGATATATCTTCTTTTCTTCAAGATAAGCATATTTAAGAGTATCAGGTAATGGTTTAAGCTCAAACACGGGATTACCCTTGGGTGGTGGAGGATCCCCTAGGATTTCAACAGGCAAGTTGTGTTTCAAAATAGGTCCCTGTTTAAAGAATACTTCATCTATCTCCCTTCTTTCGTTCATAAACATATCATTTTCATGGTCTAGCAAATATTGTTCTAAAGGATCATTAGGAGGCACGACAATAGAAGCAAGACCAATAATTTCATCCTTACTAGGCAATTCTTTATCATGGGGTTGTCTACGAAATTTAGCAAAATTAAACTCACGAGACATATCTCCCAACCCAATAGTAACAACATCCTTTTCGTAATCTATCTTAGCATTAACAGTGTTCAAGAAGGGTCTACCAAATGTAATGGGACAAAATTCATCTTGTGGGTAACCAAGAACAAGAAAATCAGCAGGGTATTTAACTTTCCCACACAAGACTTCAACATCTCTAACAATCCCAATTGGTGAAATGGTATCTCTTTTTGCAGGCTTAATTGTAACATCTATTTCTTCTATCTCAGCAGGTGCAATATCTTGCATAAGTTCTTCATATAAGGAATAAGGTATTGCACTAGCACTAGCACCCATATCACATAAGCCATGATAACAATGATCTCCTATTTTAACAGAAATAACAGGCATGCCTACAACAGGTCTATGTTTCTTAGCATCGGGTTTAACAATTCTAGCAGCTGCATCAGAGAAATAAATAACATCCCCATCAATATTATAAGCCAAGAGATCTTTAACCAGAGCAATACTAGGTTCAACTTTAATTTGCTCAGGTGATGTATATGTTCTAGTATTACTCTTACGAACCCCAGTTGAAACTTTAGCATGATCCTTTATCCTAACAGGGAAAGGTGGTTTCTCAATATAAGTAGTAGGAACAATAGGATCATTATAAGTGATAGTCTTTTCTTCAATTGTAATAGGTGCAACTACTTTTTCTTTAGTGGGAGGATTATATTTAAACCACTTCTCCTTAGGGAGGTCAATATGAGTATCAAATGATTCACAGAAAGAAGCTACTATCTCAGAGTCAAGTCCATATTTAGTGCTAAATCCGCGAAAAGCATCGGTACCATAAAAGATTTAACACAATCAAACTTAGGTGTTATACCCGACTCTTTACCTTCATCGAAATCCCAATCTTGAGAGTTGCATTTAATTCTTCCCAATAAATCCCATTTGAATTCAATAGTCTTCATCATAAAAGACCCAACACAAGAAGTATCGAGCATGGAGTGATTGTTGAGAGAAAGCCGAGCATAAATTTTTTGAATAATCATTTCTCTTGAGAGCTCATGATTGGGGCATGAATATAACATTGACTTAAGCCACCCCCAAGCTTGAGCGATACTTTCTCCTTCGCGAGGCCAAAAATTATATATATAATTATGATCATGATGAACAAGATGCATGGGACAAAACTTCTAGTGAAATTCCAATTTCAATCGTTTATAGTCCCATGATCCCATATCATCACATAGCCTATACCATGTCAATGCATCTCCCTTCAAAGATAAAGGGAAGACCTTCTTCTTGACAACATCATCGGGCATACCTGCAAGCTTAAATAATCCACAAACTTCATCCACATAGATTAGGTGTAAATCGGGATGCAATGTTCCATCTCCTACGAAGGGATTAGCTAGCAGTTTCTCTACCATACCCGAAGGAATTTCAAAGTAAACATTTTTAGTAGGTTCAGTAGGTTGAGGAGCAACTCTTTGCTCTACTGGTTGGGGTGAATATACCCCGAACAAGCCCATCAAAGGATTATGTTCCATCGTAACAAGTGACAGTAAATTTCAGCACACTATATAAATTTTTCCTTATCAAGTTCCACTTACCAAAGGTGCTTCACTCCCCGGCAACAGCGCCAGAAAAGAGTCTTGATGACCCACAAGTGTAGGGGACCTATCGTAGTCCTTTAGATAAGTAAGAGTGTCAAACCCAATGAGGAGCAGAAGGAAATGACAAGCGGTTTTCAGTAAGGAATTCTCTACAAGCACTGAAATTGTAGGTAATAGATAGTTTTGTGATTAGATAATTTGTAACGGGTAAAAAGAAATGAAAGTAAATAAGGTGCAGCAAGGTGGCCCAATCCTTTTTGTAGCAAAGGACAAGCCTGGACAAGTTCTATATAGAGAAAAGCGCTCCCGAGGACACATGGGAATTACCGTCAAGCTAGTTTTCATCACGTTCATATGATTCACGTTCGTTACTTTGATAATTTGATATGTGGGTGGACCGGTGCTTGGGTACTGCCCTTTCTTGGACAAGCATCCCACTTATGATTAACCCCTATTGCAAGCATCCGCAACTACAAAAGAAGTATTAAGGTAAACCTAACCATAACATGAAACATATGGATCCAATTCAGCCCCTTACGAAGCAACACATAAACTAGGGTTTAAGCTTCTGTCACTCTAGAAACCCATCATATACTTATTACTTCCCAATGCCTTCCTCTAGGCCCAAATAATGGTGAAGTATCATGTAGTCAATGTTCACATAACACCACTAGAGGAGAGACAACATACATCTCATCAAAATATTGAACCAATACCAAATTCACATGACTAGTAATAGCAAGACTTCTCCCATGTCCTCAGGAACAAACGTAACTACTCACAAAGCATATTTCATGTTCATAATCAGAGGGGTATTAATATGCATTAAGGATCTGAACATATGATCTTCCACCAAATAAACCAACTAGCATCAACTACAACGAGTAATCAACACTACTAGCAACCCACAGGTACCAATCTGAGGTTTTGGTACAAAGATTTGATACAAGAGATGAGCTAGGGTTTGAGAGGAGATGGTGCTGGTGAATATGTTGATGGAGATTGACCCCCTCCCGATGAGAGGATCATTGGTGATGACGATGGTGATGATTTCCCCCTCCCGGAGGGAAGTTTCCCCGGCAGAACAGCTCTGCCGGAGCCCTAGATTGGTTTCGCCAAGGTTCCACCTCGTGGCGGCGGAGTTTCGTCCCGAAAGCTTGCTTATGATTTTTCTATGGTAATTGACTTCATATAGCAGAAGATGGGCACCGGAGGGCTACCAGGTGGCCCACGAGGCAGGGGGCGCGCCCAGGGGGGTAGGGCGGCCCCCACCCTCGTGGCCAGGGTGTGGGCCCCCTCTGGTACTTCTTCCACTCAATATTTTTTATTTATTCTCAAAATGACTTTCATGGAGTTTCAGGACTTTTGGAGCTGTGCAGAATAGGTCTCTAATATTTGCTCCATTTCCAGCCCCGAATCCCAGCTGTCGGCACTCTCCCTCTTCATGTAAACCTTGTAAAATAGGAGAGAATAGCCATAAGTATTGTGACATAACATGTAATAATAGCCCATAATGCAATAAATATCGATATAAAAGGATGATGCAAAATGGACGTATCATCTACATAAACCTGAGGGTTTAGTACATAGGGCAAGATCATAAGCATACCGGCTAGACATCTAGGGTTTAGCCATTACGATCTCGAGGTAGATCAACTCTTGTAACCCCTATACTCATCATAGTCAATTTATACGTCTCCAACGTATCTATAATTTTTGATTGTTCCATGCTATTATATTACCCGTTTTGGATGTTTATGGGCTTTACTTTACACTTTTATATCATTTTTGGGACTAACCTACTAATCGGAGGCCATCCCGAATTGCTGTTTTTTTGCCTATTTCAGTGTTTCGAAGAAAAGGAATATCAAACGGAGTCCAAATGGAATGAAACCTTCGGGAGCGATCTTTTTGGAACAAATGTGATCCAAAGGATTTGGAGTGGAATTCAAGAAACAAGAGAGGCGTCCACAAGGGTGCCCGACGCGCCCCCTAGGGCTGGGCGCGCCCCCCACCCTAGTGGGCCCCTCGAGCGTCCACCGACCTACTTCTTCCTCCTACACATACCCATGTACCCCGAAATCATGAGAGGCGACCACGAAAAACTATTTCCACCGCCGTAACCTTCTGTATCCGCGAGATCCCATCTTGGAGCCTTTGCCGGCGCTCCGTCGGAGGGGGAATCGATCACAGAGGGCCTCTATATCATCTCCAAGGCCTCTCTGATGAGTTGTGAGTAGTTTACCACAGACCTTTGGGTCCATAGTTATTAGCTAGATGGCTTCTTCTCCCTCTTTGAATCACAATACAAAGTTCTCCTCGATCTTCTTGGAGATCTATTTGATGTAACTCTTTCTGCAGTGTGTTTGTTGAGATCCGATGAATTCTGGGTTTATGATCAAGTTTATCTATGAGAAATATTTGAATCTTCTCTGAATTCTTTTATGTGTGATTAAGTTATCTTTGCAGGTCTCTTCGAATTATCAGTTTGGTTTGGCCTACTAGATTGATCTTTCTTGCAATGGGAGAAGTTCTTAGCTTTGGGTTCAATCTTACGGTGTCCTTTCCCAATGAAAGCAGGGGCAGCAAGGCACGTATTGTATTGTTGCCATCGAGGATAAAAAGATGGGGTTTATATCATATTGCATGAGTTTATCCCTTTACATCATGTCATCTTTCTTAATGCGTTACTCTGTTCTTTATGAACTTAATACTCTAGATGCATGCAGGATAGCGGTCGATGTGTGGAGTAATAGTAGTAGATGTAGGCAGGAGTCGGTCTACTTGTCACGGACGTGATATGTACATGATCATGCCTAGATAATCTCATAATTATTCGCTTTTCTATCAATTGCTCGACAGTAATTTGTTCACCCACCGTAATACTTATGCTATCTTGGGAGAAGCCTCTAGTGAAACCTATGGCCCCCGGGTCTATCTTTTATCATATAAGCTTTCAATCTACTTTTATTTGCATCTTTTACTTTTTCAATCTATATCATAAAATACCAAAAATATATTTATCTTATCATATGATCTCTATCAGATCTCACTTTCGCAAGTGGCCGTGAAGGGATTGACAACCCCTTTATTGCGTTGGTTGCGAGTTCTTGTTTGTTTGTGTAGGTGCGTGGGACTTTTGAGGAGCCTCCTACTGGATTGATACCTTGGTTCTCAAAAACTGAGGGAAATACTTATGCTACTATTGCTGCATCACCCTTTCCTCTTCAAGGAAAACCAACGCAAGCTCAAGACGTAGCAAGAAGGATTTCTGGCGCCGCCATCGGGGAGGTCTTCGCTCAAGTCAAGACATACCAAGTACCTATCACAAACTCATCTCCCTCGCATTACATTATTTGCAATTTGCCTCTCGTTTTCCTCTCCCCCACGTCACCCTTGCCGTTTTATTTTCCCTCTTCTTCCTCCTCGCTTTTGTTTGCCGTTAGGTCTAAAATTGGGGAGATTATCGTCGATATGGACAATAATGATAACATGGAAAATTCTGATGCTCCTGCTGAAGAACCCCCTATCTTGCATACTAAAAAGTTTCGAATCGGTAGTGGTAATATTATTGGAAAAGGTGTTATTCAAGACTTCTTTACTTGTTCCCGTGCTTTACCTTCTATGGGTGGTTCTATTCTTCATAGAACTAGTAGTCTTGCGGATGCTATCGATATGCTTGTAGTTGAGCTTGAAAGACAATTTATGCATATGCATACTTGCATACAAAGAATTTTCCTGGAATTTTCTAATATTGAGCATTCTTCTGTTAAGCGCGCCGCTACTATCTTTTTGGCACATGAGTTTAGATTTATAATAAAAGAGGCCAAAGAAATCTTTGCACACTATAGGGTGTACGCCGGCCGTCCTCCCATAGAGGCGATCCTCTTTGATCAAGACGAAATTAGGCGTTTTCAATCTTTGGACTATGTTGCTTTTAATCAAAACCTTAGAAAAAAGGTTCCTACCAATGTCCTAGTTGATAGAATTTCCGAACTTAATAATGATTTTGCTCTTTGAAACAATGAGCTAGGATACTCTCTTGAGTAAGGGCCAAAGGAGGAACCCATACCTCCTGAGATTGATCTTGGGGACTTTTGTCCCATTAAATTTAGTCCTTTTGATTAATTTTGCTTGCCTCAAAGAAAATTTGCTGCTGAACATAGAGAATATGAGATGAGTTTTCATTATCTATCTTATTATTATGGCACTACTTGGATCTATCCTCGCTTTTATGCCTAGCTTGGGGCGTTAAACAATAGCGCTAGTTGGGAGGAAACCCAATTTTACTTTTGCTTGTTTCTGCTTCTGTTTAGAAATGAATTTTGCATCTACCTTCTGTTTAGATGTGTTTTCATGTTTTAATTAGTGTTTATGCCAAGTAGAACCTATAGGATAACCTATGGTGATAGTTAATTTGATTCTGCTGAAAAACAGAAACTTTGCACGCACGAAAATAATTTTAGTAATTCACAGAAACGTGCTTTGGCATTGATTTTTGTTGCTGTAGGTCAATAGACAAAGTTCCCAGGACTTCCTATTTTGGTAGGATTTTTAGAGTTCCAGAAGTATTAGAGAGTTACAGATTGCTACGGACTGTTCTGTTTTTGACAGATTCTGTTTTTCGTGTGTTGTTTGCTTATTTTGATGCATCTATGGCTAGTATGTAGGGGTATGAACCATAAAGAAGTTGGAATACAGTAGGTTTAACATCAATATAAATAAAGAATGAGTTCACTACAGTACCTTATGTGGTGGTTTTTCTTTCTTGCACTAACGGAGCTTATGAGATTTCCTGTTGAGTTTTGTGTTGTGAAGTTTTCAAGTTTTGGGTGAAGATTTGATGGACTATGGAATAAGGAGTGGCAAGAGCCTAAGCTTGGGGATGCCCTGGAAGGCATCCCCTCTTTCGTCTTCGTCTATCGGTAACTTTACTTGGAGCTATATTTTTATTCGCCACATGATATGTGTTTTGCTTGGAGCGTCTTGTATGATATTAGTATTTGCTTTTTAGTTTACCACAATCATCCTTGCTGTACACCCCTTTTGGTAGAATCCCACATGATTAGAATTTATTAACATACTCTATGTGCTTCACTTATATCTTTTGAGCTAGATAATTTTTGCTCTAGTGCTTCACTTATATCTTTTAGAGCACGGCGGTGGATTAATTTTGTAGAAATTGTTGATCTCTCATGATTCACTTATATTATTTTGAGAGTCTCTTAGAACAGCATGGTATTTTCTTTGGCTATAAAATTGGTCCTAGAATGATGGGCATCCAATTTGGGCATAATAAAAACTATCATAGAAAGTGAATTGGATGCTATGATCAATTTGATACTTGATAATTGTTTTGAGATATAAAGGTGGTAATATTAGAGTCATGATAGTTGGGTGATTATGAATTTAAAGAATACTTCTGTTGAAGTGTGTGATTCCCGTAGCATGCACGTATGGTGAACCGCTCTGCGATAAAGTTGGAGCACAATTTTATTTTTTGATTGTCTTCCTTATGAGTAGCGGTCGGGGACGAGCGATGGTCTTTTCCTACCAATCTATCCCCTAGGACCATGCGCATAGTACTTTGTTTTCAATGGCTTGTAGATTTTTTCAATAAGTATATGAGTTCTTTATGACTAATGTTGAGTCCATGGATTATACGCACTCTCAGCCGTCCACCATTGCTAGCCTCTCTTGTGCCACGCAACTTTCGCCGGTACCATACACCCACCATATACCTTCCTCAAAATAGACACCATACCTACCTATTATGGCATTTCCATAGCCATTCCGAGATATATTGCGATGCAACTTTCCACCGTTCCGTTTATATGACACGCATCATCATTGTCATATTGCTCTTTGCATGATCATGTAGTTGACATCGTATTTGTGGCAAGGCCACCTTCACAATTTTCATACATGTCACTCTTGATTCATTGCCTATCCCGGTACACCGCTGGAGGCATTCATATAGAGTCATATCTTGTTTTAAGTATTGAGTTGTAATCTTGAGTTACAAGTAAATAAAAGTGTGATGATCTTCATTATTAGAGCATTGTCCCATTGAGGAAAGGATGACGGGGACTATGATTCCCCCACAAGTTGGGATGAGACTTCAGACTTTAAAAAAAAGAGGCCAAAAAGCCCACCAAAAAAAGAAGAAAAAAAGAAAAAAGAGAGAAAAAAAGAGAAGAAAGGCCAAAGAAAAAAAAGACGCCCAAAAAGAAAAAGGGAGAAAAGAGAAAATGAAATGAGAGGAAAAGAGAGAAGGGACAATGTTACTATCCTTTTGTACCACACTTGTGCTTCAAAGTAGCACCATGATCTTCATGATAGAGAGTCTCCTATGATGTCACTTTCATATACTAGTGGGAATTTTTCATTATAGAATTTGGCTTGTATATTCCAATGATAGGCTTCCTCAAAATGCCCTAGGTCTTCGTGAGCAAGCGAGTTGGATGCACACCCACTTAGTTTCTTTTGTTGAGCTTTCGTACATTTATAGCTCTAGTGCATCCGTTGCATGGCAATCCCTACTCACTCACATTGATATCTATTAATGGGCATCTCCATAGCCCGTTGATACGCCTAGTTGATGTGAGACTATCTTCTCCTTTTTTGTCTTCTCCACAACCACCATTCTATTCCACATATAGTGCTATGTCCATGGCTCACGCTCATGTATTGCGTGAAAGTTGAAAAAGTTTGAGATTACTAAAGTATGAAACAATTGTTGGCTTGTCATCAGGATTGTGCATGATTAAATACTTTGTGTGATGAAGATAGAGCAATAGCCAGACTATATGATTTTGTAGGGATAACTTTCTTTAGCCATGTTATTTTGAGAAGACATGATTGCTTTGATTAGTATGCTTGAAGTATTACTATTGCTTATGTCAATATGAACTTTTATTTTGAATCATTTGGATCTGAACATTCATGCCACAATAAAGAAAATTACATTGAGAATTATGCTAGGTACTATTCCACATCAAAAATTCTGTTTTTATCATTTACCTACTCGAGGACGAGCAGGAATTAAGCTTGGGAATGCTCGATACGTCTCCAACGTATCTATAATTTTTGATTGTTCCATGCTATTATATTACCCGTTTTGGATGTTTATGGGCTTTACTTTACACTTTTATATCAATTTCGGGACTAACCTACTAACCGGAGGCCTAGCTCGAATTGTTGTTTTTTGCCTATTTTAGTGTTTCGAAGAAAAGGAATATCAAATGGATTCCGAAGGGAATGAAACCTTCGGGAGCGGTCTTTTTGGAACAAACGTGATCTAGAGGACTTGGAGTGGAAGTCAAGAAACAAGCGAGGCATCCACGAGGGTGCCTGACGCGCGCCCCACCCTCGTGGGCCCCTCGAGCGTCCACCGACCTACTTCTTCCTCCTACACATACCCATGTACCCCGAAAACATCAGAGGCGACCACGAAAAACTATTTCCACTGCCGTAACCTTCTGTATCCGCAAGATCCCATCTTGGAGCCTTCGCCGGCACTCCGTCGGAGGGGGAATCGATCACGGCGGGCCTCTACATCATCTCGAAGGCCTCTCCGATGAGTTGTGAGTAGTTTACCGCAGACCTTCGGGTCCATAGTTATTAGCTAGATGGCTTCTTCTCTCTCTTTGAATCTCAATACAAAGTGCTCCTCGATCTTCTTGGAGATCTATTTGATGTAACTCTTTTTGCGGTGTGTTTGTCGAGATCCGATGAATTGTGGGTTTATGATCATGTTTATCTATGAGAAATATTTGAATCTCCTCTGAATTCTTTTATGTGTGATTAAGTTATCTTTGCAAGTCTCTTCGAATTATCAGTTTGGTTTGGCCTACTAGATTGATCTTTCTTGCAATGGGAGAAGTGCTTAGCTTTGGGTTCAATCTTACGGTGTCCTTTCCTAGTGAGAGCAGGGGCAACAAGGCACGTATTGTATTGTTGCCATGGAGGATAAAAAGATGGGGTTTATATCATATTGCATGAGTTTATCCCTCTACATCATGTCATCTTTCTTAATGCGTTACTCTGTTCTTTATGAACTTAATACTCTAGATGCATGTTGGATAGCGGTCGATGTGTGTAGTAATAGCAGTAGATGCAGGCAGGAGTCGGTCTACTTGTCACGGACGTGATGCCTATATACATGATCATGCCTAGATAATCTCATAATTATTCGCTTTTCTATCAATTGCTCGACAGTAATTTGTTCACCCACCGTAATACTTATGCTATCTTGAGAGAAGCCACGGCTGAAACCTATGGCCCCCGGGTCTATCTTTTATCATATAAGCTTTCAATCTACTTTTATTTGCATCTTTTACTTTTTTAATATATATCATAAAATACCAAAAATACATTTATCTTATCATATCATCTATATCAGATCTCACTTTCGCAAGTGGTCATGAAGGGATTAACAACCCCTTTATTGCGTTGGTTGCGAGTTCTTGTTTGTTTGTGTAGGTGCGTGGGACTTTTGAGGAGCCTCCTACTGGATTGATACCTTGGTTCTCAAAAACTGAGGGAAATACTTACGCTACTATTGCCGCATCACCCTTTCCTCTTCAAGGAAAACAAATGCAAGCTCAAGACGTAGCATGAATCAAGCAGGAGAAAGGGTATTACCTCCATTAAGAGGGCCCGAACCTGGGCAAACATCGTGTCCCCTACCTCCTTGTTACCTTCGATCCTTAGACGCACAGTTCGGGACCCCCTACCCGAGATCTGCCAGTTTTGACACCCACATCCGTAACTTGAGGATTATCCTCATGGCTGCACAGAAGAATTACGTCCTGGAAGCAGCGCTAGGTGCAAGACCCGCTGCAGGAGCAACTCCGGACATTGTGAACATCTGGCAGAGCAAAGCTGATGACTACTCGATAGTTCAGTGTGCCATGCTTAACGGCTTAGAATCATGACTTCAAAGACATTTTGAACGTCATGAAGCATATCAGATGTTCCAAGAGTTGAAGTTAATATTTCAGAAAATTCTTGAGTTGAGAGATATCAAGTCTCCAACAAGTTCTATAGCTGCAAGATGGAGGAGAACAGTTCTCTTAGTGAACATATAGACAGAATGTCTGGGTACAATAACCACTTGATTCAGCTGGGAGTTTATCTTCCGGATGAAAGGGTCATTGACAGAATTCTTCAATCACTGCCACCAAGCTATAAAGGCTTCTTGATGAGCTATAATATGCAAGGGATGAACAAGACGATTCCCGAGCTCTTCGCAATGCTAAAGGTTGCGGAGGTAGAGCTTGATGTCCACTACGCAACCTTATCCTTGTAGACGTTGTTGGGCCTCCAAGTGCAGATGTTTGTAGGACAGTAGCAAATCTCCCTCAAGTGGATGACCTAAAGTTTATCAATTCGTGGGAGGCGTAGGATGAAGATGGTCTGTCTCAAACAACCCTACAACCAAATAACAAAGAGTCTCTTGTGTCCCCAACACATCCAATTCCATGGTAAATTGTATAGGTGCACTAGTTCGGCGAAGTGATTGTGATACAAGTGCAATATGGATGGTAGATATAGGTTTTTGTAATCTGAAAATATAAAAACAGCAAGGTAACTAATGATAAAAGTGAGCGTAAACGGTATTGCAATGCTAGGAAACAAGGCCCAAGGTTCATAGTTTCACTAGTGCAAGTTCTCTCAACAATAATAACATAACTGGATCATATAACTATCCCTCAACATGCAACAAAGAGTCACTCTAAAGTCACTAATAGCGGAGAACAAACGAAGAGATTATGGTAGGGTATGAAACAACCTCAAAGTTATTCTTTCTGATCGATCTATTCAAGAGTCTGTAGTAAAATAACACGAAGCTATTCTTTCTATTCGATCTATCCTAGAGTCCGCACTAGAATAACACCTTAAGACACAAATCAACCAAAACCCTAATGTCACCTAGATACTCCAATGTCACCTCAAGTATCCGTGGGTATGATTATACGATATGCATCACACAATCTCAGATTCATCTATTCAACCAACACAAAGAACTTCAAAGAGTTCCTCAAAGTTTCTACCGGAGAGTCAAGACGAAAATGTGTGCCAACCCCTATGTATAAGTTCACAAGGTCACTGAACCCGCAAGTAGATCACCAAAACTTACATCAAGTAGATCACGTGCTATCCCATTGTCACCACAGATAAGCACATGCAATACATACATGAAGTGTTCTCAAATTCTTAAAGACTCAATCCGATAAGATAACTTCAAAGGGAAAACTCAATCCATTACAAGACAGTAGAGGGGGAGAAACATAAGATCCAACTGTAATAGCAAAGCTCGCTGTACATCAAGATCGTGCCAAATCAAGAACACGAGAGAGAGAGAGAGGATCAAACACATAGCTACTGGTACATACCCTCAGCCCCGAGGGTGAACTACTCCCTCCTCGTCATGGAGAGCATCGAGATGATGAAGATGGCCACCGATGATGGATCCCCCCTCCGACAGGGTGCCAAAACAGGGTCCCGATTGGTTTTTGGTGGCTATAGAGGCTTGCGGCGGCGGAACTAGGGTTTCGTGGTGCTCTCGGATGTTTTCATGGTATATGATTATATATAGGCGAAAGAAGTCGGTCAGGGGAGCCACGAGGGGCCCACGAGGGTGGGGGCACGCCTACCCCCCTGGGCGCGCCTCCCTGCCTCGTGGCCGCCTCGTTGCTTCCTTGACGTCCACTCCAAGTCTCATGGATTGCGTTTGTTCAAAAAACGACTCTCCTGAAGGTTTCATTCCGTTTGGACTCCGTTTGATATTCCTTTTCCGCGAAACACTGAAATAGACAAAAAAACAGTAATTTAGACTGGGCCTCCAGTTAATAGGTTAGTCCCAAAAATAGTATAAAAGTGTATAATAAAACCCATTAAACATACAAAACAGATAATATAATAGCATGGAACAATCAAAAATTATAGATACGTTGGAGACGTATCAGAATCAAGAAGGAGCATCAAGTGTTGATGGTCAACAAGACCACTAGTTTTAAGAAAAAGGGCAAAGGGAAGAAGGGGCACTTCAAGAAGAATAGCAAGCAAGTTGCTGCTCAAGGGAAGAGCCCTAAGTGTGGACCTAAGCCTGAAACTGGGTGCTTCTACTACAAAGGGACTGGCCACTGGAAGCAGAACCGCCCCAAGTATTTGGCAGATAAGAACGATGGCAAAGTGAAAGGTATATTTGATATATATATATATATATATATATATATATATGTTATTGATGTGTATGATACGTCTCCAACGTATCTATAATTTTTGATTGCACCATGCTACTTTATCTACTGTTTTAGGCAATATTGGGCTTTATTATCCACTTCTATATTATTTTTGGGACCAACCTATTAACCGGAGGCCCAGCCCAGATTTGCTGTTTCATGCCTATTTCAGTGTTTCGAGGAAAAGGAATATCAGACGGAGTCAAAACGGAACGAAATCAACTGGAGAAGTTATTTTTGGAAGGAAAGCAACCCAAGGAACTTGG
>LT934116.1:70403979-70417067 GCA_900231445.1 Triticum turgidum subsp. durum
ACCCATATATACCTACGTACCCTAAAACTTCCAGAACAGAAGATAGATCGGGAGTTCCGCCGCCGCAAGCCTCTGTAGCCACCAAAAACCTCTCGGGAGCCCGTTCCGGCACCCTGCCGGAGGGGGATCCCATCACCGGTGGCCATCTTCATCATCCCGGCGCTATCCATGACGAGGAGGGAGTAGTTCACCCTCGGGGCTGAGGGTATGTACCAGTAGCTATGTGTTTGATCTCTCTCTCTCTTTCTCATATTCTCTCTCGTGTTCCCTCTATGGCACGATCTTGATGTATCCCGAGCTTTGCTATTGTAGTTGGATCTTATGATGTTTCTCCCCTTCTACTCTCTTGTGATGAATTGAGTTTCCCCTTTGAAGTTATGTTATCGGATTGAGTCTTTTATAAGAACACTTGATGTATGTCTTGCCGTGATTATCTGTGGTGACAATGGGATATCATGTGCAACTTGATGTATGTTTTGGTGATCAACTTGCGGGTTTCGTGACATTGGGAACCTATGCATAGGGCTTGGCACACGTTCTTGACTCTCCGATAGAAACTTTGGGGCACTCTTTGAAGTACTTTGTGTTGGTTGGATGAATCTAAGATTGTGTGATGCATATCGTATAATCATGCCCACGGATACTTGAGGTGACAACGAAGTATCTAGGTGACATTAGGGTTTTGGTTGATTTGTGTGTTAAGGTGTTATTCTAGTACGAACTCTTTTATAGATCGATCCGAAAGAATAACTTTGAGGTGGTTTCGTACCCTACCATAATCTCTACATTTGTTCTCCGCTATTAGTGGCTTTGGAGTGACTCTTTGTTGCATGTTGAGGGCTCGTTATATGATCTATCTATGTTATTATTGTTGAGAGAACTTGCACTAGTGAAAGTATGAACCCTAGGCCTTGTTTCCTATCATTGCAATACCGTTTACGCTCACTTTTACCATTAGTTACCTTGCTGTTTTTATTATTTCAGATTACAAAAACCTATATCTACCATCTATTTTGCACTTGTATCACCATCTCTTCGCCGAACTAGTGCACCTATACAATTTACCATTGTATTGGGTGTGTTGGGGACACAAGAGACTCTTTGTTATTTGGTTGCAGGGTTGCTTGAGAGAGACCATCTTCATCATACGCCTCCTACGGATTGATAAACCTTAGGTCATCTACTTGAGGGAAATTTGCTACTATCCTACAAACCTGTGCACTTGTAGGCCCAACAACGTTTACAAGAAGAAGGTTGTGTAGTAGACATCAGTTTACCTTACTAATGCTCATAGTAGCGCCTGGGTATTTGATACTAGTTTTGTTGCTCATATTTGCAACTCGAAATAGGGGCTATGGATTAAACGAAGATTGGCCAAGGACGAGGTGGACGCGCATGGGAAATGGTTCCAAAGTCGATGTGATCGCCGTCGGCACGCTACCTCTACATCTACCTTCGGTATTAGTTTTAGACCTAAATAATTTTTATTTGGTGCCAGCGTTGAGCATCAACATTATATCTGGATCTTGTTTTATGCGAGACTGTTATTCATTTAAATTATAGAATAATGGTTGTTCTATTTATATGAGTAATATCTTTTATGGTCATGCACCCTTGATGAGTGGTCTATTTTTACTAAATCTTGATTGTAGAGATACACATGTTCATAATATTAAAACCAAAACATGCAAAGTTAATAATGATAGTGCAACATATTTGTGGCACTGCCGTCTAGGCCATATTGGTGTAAAGCGCATGAAGAAACTCCATGCTGATGGGCTTTTGGAATCACTTGATTATGAATCACTTGATGCTTGCGAACCATGCCTCATGGGCAAGATGACTAAGACTCCGTTCTCAGGAACAATGGAGCGAGCCACTGACTTATTGGAAATAATACATATTGATGTATGCGGTCCGATGAGTGTTGAGGCTCGCAACGGGTATCATTATTTTCTGACCTTCACAGATGATTTGAGCAGATATGGGTATATCTACTTAATGAAGCATAAGTCTGAAACATTTGAAAAGTTCAAAGAATTTCAGAGTGAGGTAGAAAATCATCGTAATAAGAAAATAAAATTTCTACGATCTGATCGTGGAGGTGAAAATTTGAGTTATGAGTTTGGTCTTCATTTGAAACAATGTGGAATAGTTTCGCAACTCACGCCACCTGGAACACCACAACGTAATGGTGTTTTCGAACATCGTAACCATACTTTATTAGATATGGAGTGATCTATGATGTCTCTTATTGATATACCGCTATCATTTTGGGGTTATGCTTTAGAGATGGTTGCATTCACTTTAAAAAGGGCACCATCTAAATCCATTGAGATGACACCATATGAACTGTGGTTTAGCAAGAAACCTAAGCTGTCATTTCTTAAAGTTCGGGGTTGCGATGCTTTTCTGAAAAAAGCTTCAACCTGATAAGATCGAACCGAAATCGCAGAAATGCGTCTTCATAGGATACCGAAAGGAAGCTGTTGGGTACACCTTCTATCACAGATCCGAAGGCAAGATATTCGTTGCTAAGAATGGATCCTTTCTAGAGAAGGATTTTCTCTCGAAAGAAGTGAGTGGGAGGAAAGTAGAACTTGATGAGGTAATTGTACCTTCTCCCGAACTTGATGAGAAATCAGTTCCAATGATGGCCACACCAATTAATGAGGAAGCTAATGATGATGATCATGAAACTTCATATCAAGTTACTGCCGAACCTCGTAGGTCAACTAGAGTACGTTCCTCACCAGAGTGGTACGGCAATCCTGTTCTGGAAGTCATGGTACTAGACCATGATGAACCTACGCACTATGAAGAAGCAATGATGTGCCCAGGTTCCACGAAATGGCTTGAGGCCATGAAATCTGAGATGGGATCCATGTATGAGAACAAAGTGTGGACTTTGGTTGACTTGCCCGATGATCGGCAAGCAATAGAAAATAAATGGATCTTCAAGAAGAATACTGATGCTGGCGGTAATGTTACTGTCTACAAAGCTCGACTTGTTGCGAAAGGTTTTCGACAAGTTCAAGGAGTTGACTATGATGAGACCTTCTCACCCGTAGCAATGCTTAAGTTTGTCCCAATCATGTTAGCAATTGCTGCATTTTATGATTATGAAATTTGGCAAATGGATGTCAAAACTGCACTCCTTAATGGATTTCTTAAAGAAGAGTTGTATATGATGCAACTAGAAGGTTTTGTCGATCCTAAAGGTGCCAACAAAGTGTGCAAGCTCGAGCGATCCATTTATGGACTGGTGCAAGCCTCTTGGAGTTGGAATATACGCTTTGATAGTGTGATCAAAGCATATGGTTTTATAGAGACTTCTGGAGAAGCTTGTATTTGCAAGAAAGTGAGTGGGAGCTCTATAGCATTTCTAATATTATATGTGGATCACATATTATTGATTGAAATGATATACAATTTCTGGATAGCATAAAAGGATACTTGAATAAGAATTTTTCAATGAAAGACCTCTGTGAAGCTGCTTACATATTGGGCATCAAGATCTATAGAGATAGATCAAGACGCTTAATTGGACTTTCAAAAAGCATATACCTTGATAAAGTTTTGAAAAGTTTAAAATGGATCAGCCAAAGAAAGGGTTCTTGCCTATGTTACAAGGTGTGAAGTTGAGTCAGACTCAATGCCCGACAACTGTAGAAGATAGAGAGAAAATGAAAGTCATTCCCTATGCTTCAGCCATAGGTTCTATCATGTATGCAATGCTGTGTACCGGACTTGATGTGTGCCTTGTATAAGTTTAGCATGGAGGTACCAAAGTAATCCAGGAGTGGATCACTGGACAACGGTCAAGAACATCCTGAAATACCTGAAAAGGACTAAGGATATGTTTCTCGTTTATGCAGGTGACAAAGAGCTTGTCGTAAATGGTTACATCGATGCTAGCTTTGACACTGATCCGGATGACTCTAAGTCACAAACCGAATATGCATTTATATTGAATGATGGAGCTGTAAGTTGGTGCAGTTCCAAGCAGAGCGTCGTGGCGGGATCTACGTGTGAAGCGTAGTACATAGCTGCTTCGGAAGCAGCAAATGAAGGAGTCTGGATGAAGGAGTTCATATCCGATCTAGGAATAATACCTGGTGCATCAGGTCCAATGAAAATATTTTGTGACAATACTGGAGCAATTGCCTTGGCAAAAGCATCCAGATTTCACAAGAGAACCAAACACATCAAGAGACGCTTCAATTCCATCCGCGATCAAGTCAAGGAAGAAGACATAGAGATTTGCAAAAGACATACAGATCTGAATGTTGCAGACCCATTGACTAAGCCTCTTCCACGATCAAAACATGATCAGCACCAAGACTCCATGGGTGTTAGAATCATCACTATGTAATCTAGATTATTGACTCTAGTGCAAGTGGGAGACTGAAGGAAATATGCCCTAGAGGCAATAATATAGTTATTATTTATTTCCTTATATCATGATAAATGTTTATTATTCATGCTAGAATTGTATTAACCAGAAACTTGGTACATGTGTGAATACATAGACAAAATAGAATGTCCCTAGTAGACCTCTACTTGACTAGCTCGTTGATCAAAGATGGTTAAGTTTCCTGACCATATACATGTGTTGTCATTTGATGAACAGGATCACATCATTAGAGAATGATGTGATGGGCAAGACCCATCTGTTAGCTAAGCATTATGATCGTTTAGTTTTATTGCTATTGCTTTCTTCATGACTTATACATATTCCTCTGACTATGAGATTATGCAACTCCCGAATACTGGAGGAACACTTTGTGTGCTATCAAATGTTACAACGTAACTGGGTCATTATAAAGATGCTCTACAGGTGTCTCTGAAGGTGTTTGTTGAGTTGGCATAGATCAATATTAGGATTTGTCACTCCGTGTATAGGAGAGGTATCTCTGGGCCCTCTCGGTAATGCACATCACAATAAGCCTTGCAAGCAATATGACTAATGAGTTAGTTACGGGATGATGCATTACGGAACGAGTAAAGAGACTTGCCGGTGACGAGATTGAACTAGGTATGATCATACCGACGATCGAATCTCGGGCAAGTAACATACCAGTGACGAAGGGAATAACGTATGTTGTTATGTGGTTTGACCGATAAAGATCTTCCTAGAATATGTAGGAGCCAATATGAGCATCCAGGTTCCGCTATTGGTTATTAACCGAAGATATTTCTCGGTCATGTCTACATAGTTCTCGAACCCATAGGGTCCATACGCTTAACGTTCGATGACAATTTGCGTGAACCCATAGGGTCCATCTATGTGGTCTCCATACCTCAATCTATTTAACCATGATGGGAGTCCTATAAAATTACTAAAAAAATTGTAATATGGTACATCACAATTATAAAAGTTACATTTGTGTGAACTCACACAAATATTAGTCATAACTGAACCTATTTTTAATCAATTAGCAATAGTAGGGAAGAATTGAGTTCTTGGATCTGATGAGGCTCAAATATATGCTTTTAATTATGACAGTCGATGAAAAATACATAAATACGTGTTGTGGCGCTGGCCCATTTAATAGGAAAATATGAAAATCAAGAGGAATTTAAGCACGCATAGCCTCGGTGCTGTTGGGGAACGTTGCAAAAAATTAAAAATTTTCCTATGGTTTCACCAAGATCCATCTATGAGTTCATCTAAGAAACGAGTCAAGGGAGTGAGTTTGCATCTACATACCACTTGTAGATCGCGTACAGAAGCGTTCGAGGGAGCGGTGATGATGGAGTCGTACTCGACGTGATTCAGATCACCGATGACCAAGTGCTGAACGGACAGCACCTCCGCGTTCAACACACATACGGTACGGGCGACGTCTCCTCCGTCTTGATCCAGCAAGGAGGAAGGAGAGGTTGAGGAAGACATCTCCACCGGCAGCATGACGGCGTGATGATGGTGGAGAAGCAGCACTCCGACAGGGCTTTGCCAAGCATGTGGAGGAGGAGAGGTGTTGGGGAGGGGAGGGGCTGCGCCTTGGCTTGTGGTGCGGCTGCCCTCCCCTCACCCCTCTATTTATAGGGGAAGGGGCAAGGGGGGCCGGCCCCTCTAGATGGGATCTAGAGGGGGGGCGGCGGCCAGGGAGGGGTGGCTTGCCCCCCAAGCAAGGGGGGTGCGCCCCCTTTAGGGTTCCCCCCCCCCAACCCTAGGCGCATGGGCCCAAGGGGGGGGGCGCCCAGCCCACCAGGGGCTGGCTGCTATCCCACGCAGCCCATGTGCCCCCCGGGAGGGGTGGCCCCTCCCGGTGGACCCCCGGAACCCCTCCGGTGGTCCCGGTACAATACCGATATGACCCCGAAGCTTTCCGGTGTCCGTTTGACAACTTCCCATATATAAATCTTTACCTCCGGACTCTTCCGGAACTCCTCATGACGTCCGGGATCTCATCCGGGACTCCGAACAACATTCGGTAGTCACATACAAGTCTTCCTAATAACCCTAGCATCACCGAACCTTAAGTGTGTAGACCCTACGGGTTCGGGAGACACGTAGACATGACCGAGACGGCTCTCGGGCAATAACCAACAGCGGGATCTGGATACCCATGTTGGCTCCCACATGCTCCTCGATGATGTCATCGGATGAACCACGATGTCGAGGATTCAAGCAACCCCGTATACTATTCCCTTTGTCAATCGTTCCGTTACATGCCCGAGACTCGATCGTCGGTATCCCAATACCTCGTTCAATCTCGTTACCGGCAAGTCACTTTACTCGTACCGTAATGCATGATCCCATGACCAAACACTTGGTCACTTTGAGCTCATTATGATGACGCATTACCGAGTGGGCCCAGAGATACCTCTCCGTCATATGGAGTGACAAATCCCAGTCTTGATCCGTGTCAACCCAACAGACACTTTCGGAGATACCTGTAGTGCACCTTTATAGTCACCCAGTTACGTTGTGACGTTTGGTACACCCAAAGCACTCCTACGATATCCGGGAGTTACACGATCTCATGGTCTAAGGAAGAGATACTTGACACTGAAAAAGCTCTAGCAAAACGAACTACACGATCTTGTGCTATGCTTAGAATTGGGTCTTGTCCATCACGTCATTCTCCTAATGACGTGATCCCATTGTCAATGACATCTAATGTCCATAGTCAGGAAACCATGACTATCTGTTGACCAACGAGCTAGTCAACTAGAGGCTCACTAGGGACATGTTATGGTCTAGGTATTCACACGTGTATTACGTTTTCCGGATAATACAGTTATAGCATGAATAAAAGACAATTATCATGAACAAGGAAATATAATAATAACCCTTTTATTATTGCCTCTAGCGCATATTTCCAACAGTCTCCCACTTGCACTAGAGTCAATAATCTAGTTACATTGTGATGAATCGAACACCCATAGGGTTCTGTTGTTGATCATGTTTTGCTCGCGAGAGTGGTTTAGTCAACGGATCTGCGACATTCAGATCCGTTTGTACTTTGGAAATATCTATGTCTCCATCTTGAACATTTTCACGGATGGAGTTGAAACAACGCTTGATGTGCCTGGTCTTCTTGTGAAACCTGGGCTCCATGGCAAGGGCAATAGCTCCAGTGTTGTCACAGAAGAGTTTGATCGGCCCCGACGCATTGGGTATGACTCCTAGGTCGGTGATGAACTCCTTCACCCAAATAGCTTCATGTGCTGCCTCCGAGGCTGCCATGTACTCCGCTTCACATGTAGATCCCGCCACGACGCTCTGCTTGCAGCTGCACCAGCTTACTGCTCCACCATTCAACATATACACGTATCCGGTTTGTGACTTAGAGTCATCCAGATCTGTGTCGAAGCTAGCGTCGACGTAACCCTTTACGACGAGCTCTTCGTCACCTCCATAAACGAGAAACATGTCCTTTGTCCTTTTCAGGTACTTCCGGATATTCTTGACCGCTGTCCAGTGTTCCTTGCCGGGATTACTTTGGTACCTTCCTACCAAACTTACGTCAAGGTTTACATCAGGTCTGGTACACAGCATGGCATACATAATAGATCCTATGGCTGAAGCATAGGGGATGACACTCATCTCTTCTTTATCTTTTGCCGTGGTCGGGCATTGAGCCGAGCTCAATCTCACACCTTGCAATACAGGCAAGAACCCCTTCTTGGACTGATCCATTTTGAACTTCTTCAAAATCTTATCAAGGTATGTGCTTTGTGAAAGACCTATGAGGCGTCTCGATCTATTTCTATAGATCTTGATGCCTAATATATAAGCAGCTTCTCCAAGGTCCTTCATTGAAAAACACTTATTCAAGTAGGCCTTAATGCTGTCCAAGAATTCTATATCATTTCCCATCAAAAGTATGTCATCTACATATAATATGAGAAATGCTACAGATCTCCCACTCACTTTCTTGTAAACGCAGGCTTCTCCATAAGTCTGCATAAACCCAAATGCTTTGATCATCTCATCAAAGCGAATGTTCCAACTCCGAGATGCTTGCACCAGCCCATAAATGGATCGCTGGAGCTTGCATACTTTGTTAGCGTTCTTAGGATCGACAAAACCTTCTAGCTGCATCATATACAGCTCTTCCTTAAGATAACCGTTAAGGAATGCCGTTTTGACGTCCATCTGCCATATCTCATAATCATAGTATGCGGCAATTGCTAACATGATTCGGACGGACTTAAGCTTCGCTACGGGAGAGAAAGTCTCATCGTAGTCAATCCCTTGAACTTGCCGATAACCCTTAGCGACAAGTCGAGCTTTATAGATGGTGACATTACCATCCGCGTCCGTCTTCTTCTTAAAGATCCATTTGTTTTCTATCGCTCGCCGACCATCGGGCAAGTCAGTCAAAGTCCATACTTTGTTTTCATACATGGATTCTATCTCGGATTTCATGGCTTCAAGCCATTTGTTGGAATCTGGGCCCGCCATTGCTTCTTCATAGTTCGAAGGTTCAACGTTGTCTAACAACATGATTTCCAGGACAGGGTTGCCGTACCACTCTGGCGCGGAACGTGTCCTTGTGGACCTACGAAGTTTAGTAGCAACTTGATCCAAAGTACCTTGATGATCATCATTATTTTCCTCTTCAGTTGGTGTAGGCATCACAGGAACATCTTCCTGAGCTGCACTACTATCCCGCTCAAGAGGTAGTACTTCATCGAGTTCTACTTTCCTCCCACTTACTTCTTTCGAGAGAAACTCCTTTTCCAGAAAGGATCCGTTCTTAGCAACAAAGATCTTGCCCTCGGATCTTAAGTAGAAGGTATACCCAATGGTTTCCTTAGGGTATCCTATGAAGACGCATTTTTCTGACTTGGGTTCGAGCTTTTCAGGTTGAAGTTTCTTGACATAAGCATCGCATCCCCAAACTTTTAGAAACGACAGCTTAGGTTTCTTCCCAAACCTTAATTCATACGGTGTCGTCTCAACGGATTTAGACGGTGCCCTATTTAAAGTGAATGTAGCTGTCTCTAGAGCGTATCCCCAAAATGATAGCGGTAAATCGGTAAGAGACATCATAGACCGCACCATATCCAATAAAGTGCGATTAGGACGTTCGGACACACCGTTACGCTGAGGTGTTCCAGGCGGCGTGAGTTGTGAAATGATCCCACAATTCCTTAAGTGTGTACCAAATTAGTGACTTAAGTATTCTCCTCCACGATCTGATCGTAGGAATTTTGTCTTTCGGTCACGTTGATTCTCTACCTCATTCTGAAATTCCTTGAACTTTTCAAAGGTTTCAGACTTGTGTTTCATTAAGTAGACATACCCATATGTACTCAAGTCATCAGTGAGAGTGAGAACATAACGATATCCTCCGCGAGCCTCAACGCTCATTGGACCGCACACATCGGTATGTATGATTTCCAACAAATTGGTTGCTCGCTCCATTGTTCCGGAGAACAGAGTCTTGGTCATCTTGACCATGAGGCATGGTTCGCATGTGTCAAATGATTCATAATCGAGAGACTCCAAAAGTCCATCAGCATGGAGCTTCTTCATGCGCTTGACACCAATGTGACCAAGGCAGCAGTGCCACAAGTATGTGGGACTATCGTTATCAACTTTACATCTTTTGGTATTCACATTATGAATATGTGTAACATTACGCTCGAGATTCATTAAGAATAAACCATTGACCATAGGGGCATGACCATAAAACATATCTCTCATATAAATAGAACAACCATTATTCTCGGATTTAAATGAGTAGCCATCTCGTATCAAACGAGATCCAGATACAATGTTCATGCTCAAACTTGGCACAAAATAACAATTATTAAGGTTTATAACTAATCCCGTAGGTAAATGTAGAGGTAGCGTGCCGACGGCGATCACATCGACCTTGGAACCGTTCCCGACGCGCATCGTCACCTCGTCCTTCGCCAGTCTCCGCTTATTCCGCAGCTCCTGTTGTGAGTTACAAATATGAGCAACGGCACCAGTATCAAATATCCAGGAGTTACTATGAGTACTGGTAAGGTACACATCAATTACATGTATATCAAATATACCTTTAGTGTTGCCGGCCTTCTTATCCGCTAAGTATTTGGGGCAGTTCCGCTTCCAGTGACCCTTCCCCTTGCAATAAAAGCACTCAGTCTCAGGCTTGGGTCCATTCTTTGACTTCTTCCCGACAGCTGGCTTACCTGGCGCGGCAATATCTTTGCCGTCCTTCTTGAAGTTCTTCTTACCCTTGCCCTTCTTGAACTTAGTGGTCTTATTGACCATCAACACTTGATGTTCTTTCTTGATTTCAACCTCTGCTGACTTCAGCATTGAGAATACTTCAGGAATGGTCTTCACCATCCCCTGCATATTATAGTTCATCACAAAGCTCTTGTAGCTTGGTGGGAGCGACTGAAGGATTCTGTCAATGACCGCCTCATCCGGGAGGTTAATGTCCAGCTGGGACAGGCGGTTGTGCAACCCAGACATTTTGAGTATGTGCTCACTGACAGAACTGTTTTCCTCCATCTTACAACTATAGAACTTGTCGGAGACTTCATATCTCTCAACCCGGGCATGAGCATGGAAAACTAGTTTCAGCTCCTCGAACATCTCATATGCTCCGTGTTGCTCAAAACGCTTTTGGAGCCCCGGTTCTAAGCTGTAAAGCATGCCGCACTGAACGAGGGAGTAATCATCAGCACGAGACTGCCAAGCATTCATAATGTCTTGGTTCTCTGGGACGGGAGCGTCACCTAGCGGTCCTTCTAGGACATATTGTTTCCTGGCAGCTATGAGGATGATCCTCAGGTTCCGGACCCAGTCCGTATAGTTGCTGCCATCATCTTTCAGCTTGGTTTTCTCTAGGAACGCGTTGAAGTTCATGTTGACATGAGCGTTGGCCATTTGATCTACAAGACATATTTGCAAAAAGGTTTTAGACTAAGTTCATGATAATTAAGTTCATCTAATCAAATTATTGAATGAACTCCCACTCAGATTTGACATCCCTCCGGTCATCTAAGTGTTACATGATCCGAGTCGACTAGGCCGTGTCCGATCATCATGTGAGACGGACTAGTCATCGTCGGTGAACATTTTCATGTTGATCGTATCTTCCATACGACTCGTGTTCGACCTTTCGGTCTCCGTGTTCCGAGGCCATGTCTGTACATGCTAGGCTCGTCAAGTTAACCCTAAGTGTTTTGCATGTGTAAAACTGTCTTACACCCGTTGTATGTGAACGTAAGGATCTATCACACCCGATCATCACGTGGTGCTTCGAAACGACGAACTTTAGCAACGGTGCACAGTTAGGGGAGAACACTTCTTGAAATTGTTGTAAGGGATCATCTTATTTACTACCGTCGTTCTAAGTAAACAAGATGCATAAAACATAATAAACATCACATGCAATTACATAAAGTAGTGACATGATATGGCCAATATCATATAGCTCCTTTGATCTTCATCTTAGGGGCTCCATGATCACCTTGTCACTGGCATGACACCATGATCTCCATCATCATGATCTCCATCATTGTGTCTTCATGAAGTTGTCATGCCAACGACTACTTCTACTTCTATGACTAACGCGTTTAGCAATAAAGTAAAGTAGTTTACATGGCGTTCTTCAATGACACGTAGGTCATACAAAATAAAGACAACTCCTATGGCTCCTGCCGGTTGTCATACTCATCGACATACAAGTCGTGATTCCTATTACAAGAACATGATCTCATACGTCACAATATATCATTCATCATTCATCACAACTTCTGGCCATATCACATCACATGACAATTGCTGCAAAAACAAGTTAGACGTCCTCTAATTGTTGTTGCATCTTTTACGTGTCTGCAATTGGGTTCTAGCAAGAATGGTTTCTTACCTACGAATAACCACAACGTGATTTTTGTCAACTTCTATTTACCCTTCATAAGGACCCTTTTCATCGAATCCGCTTCAACTAAAGTGGGAGAGACAGACACCCGCCAGCCACCTTATGCAACTAGTGCATGTTAGTCGGTGGAACCGGTCTCACGTAAGCGTACGTGTAAGGTTGGTCCGGGCCGCTTCATCCCACAATACCGCTGAAGCAAGATAAGACTAGTAGCGGCAAGCAAGTTGACAAGATCTACGCCCACAACTAAATTGTGTTCTACTCGTGCAATAGAGAACTACGCATAGACCTAGCTCATGATGCCACTGTTGGGGAACGTTGCAGAAAATTAAAATTTTTTGATCCATCTATGAGTTCATCTAAGCAACGAGTCAAGGGAGTGAGTTTGCATCTACATACCACCTGTAGATCGCGTACGGAAGCGTTCGAGGGAGCGGTGATGATGGAGTCGTACTCGACGTGATTCAGATCACCGATGACCAAGTGCTGAACGGACAGCACCTCCGCTTTCAACACACGTACGGTACGGGCGAAGTCTCCTCCGTCTTGATCCAGGAAGGAGGAAGGAGAGGTTGAGGAAGACAGCTCCACCGGCAGCACGACGGCGTGATGATGGTGGAGAAGCAGCACTCCGACAGGGCTTCGCCAAGCACGTGGAGGAGGAGAGGTGTTGGGGAGGGGAGGGGCTGCTCCTTGGCTTGTGGTGCGGCTGCCCTCCCCTCAACCCTCTATTTATAGGGG
>LT934116.1:70428059-70438110 GCA_900231445.1 Triticum turgidum subsp. durum
CCGAAACAGCACCCCGACACCGACATGCTACAATAAGACGGATAAGGTGCCAGAGGGGTACGACCTGTATGCCATGGCCCACACTGCCTCTTACAAGCAAGTCAAGGGGAAGGCGAGGAAAGGGGAGGAGTTTAACCCGAGCAAGATCCCCTACAATCCAGAGCAGGTGATGATATCTAGTGGCGGGAGGTCCCGTGGCTCCATACCCATTGATCCAGAGATTGCTCCTGAGACCATGGTGAGTTTAATTTGAATGGATGTTACTTGCTAGTCTTAACATTTGAGTGTCATCATGCTAATAAAACATTGGGAATGATCTTTGGTGCAGCGTTACTCCACACAAGCATCACACGATCCTTCTCCAGCTACTGGCCTGAGCCAGCCCGCTGCCACACCTCCATGATCAAGGTAAGTTTCTCTAGTTTTTTGCTTAACAAATGCATAAAGACCTAGACTTAGCTTTATTTCATCCAATATGCTTACCTTAATGACCTAGACGTAGCTTCTTTTCCTGCAAAATGAATTAATAAGCTTACTGACCTCCAAAACCAGCCATTTTACCTAAGTTAGCTCTAAAACGATCTATACTTAGCTTTTTTTTCCTCCAAAATGACCTAAGTTAGTTATAATATGCTTAGTTAACTAGGTTTGCTCAATAATGACATGTACTTACCTTACTTATGTAAAAAAACGGCATAATTAGCTTAGTTATCTCATAAACGATCCATTTTACCTACATTAGCTCTAAGATGATGAATTTTACCTAAATTAGCTCATAAATGATCCATTTCACCTAAGTTACCTCACAAACGATGGCATGCTTCTTCTTCTAGTCTTCTTCTTCTAGTCACCTTTTCCTAACTTTCTTATTTGCCATTTTGCAGATTTCATTCACTTCTCAGAAGCTAGCTTGCTATGATGGAGTGCTTGTTTTTAATTTCATTCTCTTCTAGTATTCTTCTAGCTTGCTACGATGGAACTTGCTATCTTGATGAAACTTTGCATTGTAATATGTATGTGCAACTTTGCTATCTTGATGGAACTTGCTATGTATGAGTGGATGGAACTATATATGTATGTACGATGAAACTTATGTGCTGTTAAATAGCTCTGTGAAATATATCTATATATGTCATATATATTTGCTGTGAAAATTGTTGGATTTAAAAAAAACAGAAAAAAGAGCCAATATGCAGGCTCTTTGCCGTCAGCCACCGATGGCAAAGGTCTCTTTGCCATCAGCAGCGGACGGCAAAGAGGCCACGTGGCAGGCAACTGTGCTTCCTGGGAGGCTGACCTATTTGGTCAGTTTGCCAACAGTGGCTGACGGTAAAGAGAAAAAAACTTTGCCTACAGCGGCGGACGACAAAGGCCTTCCGATGTTTGCCGTCAGCGGCCGACGGCAAAGGCTTGCCGTTAACCACCAAACGGAGTAACAGCGCAATTATTGCCGTCAGTATTCTTTGCCGTCGGCAGCTGATGGCAAAGGACCCTTTGCCGTCAGCCGCCCGAAGTGGACGGCAATGTAGCTCTTTGCCGTCCCGTACGTTGCCGTCCACTTTGGCCGTCAGCGGCGGACGGCAAAGACCTTTGCCGTCCGCCATACGTGCCTTTGCTGTCCGCCGTGGTTGATGGCAAAGTAGCTGATTCCTGTAGTGTAAGACGCATAAAGGATAAACATCACATGCAATCAATATAAGTGATATGATATGGCCATCATCATCTTGTGCTTGTGATCTCCATCTCCGAAGCACCGTCATGATCACCATCCTCACCGGCGCGACACCTTGATCTCCATCGTAGCATCATTGTCGTCTCGCCAATCTTATGCTTCTACGACTATCGCTACCGCTTAGTGATAATGTAAAGCATTACAGGCGATTGCATTGCATACAATAAAGAGACAACCATATGGCTCCTGCCAGTTGCCAATAACTCGGTTACAAAACATGATCATCTCATACAATAAAATATAACATCACGTCTTGACCATATCACATCACAACATGCCCTGCAAAAACAAGTTAGACGTCCTCTACTTTGTTGTTGCAAATTTTACGTGGCTGCTACAGGCTTAGCAAGAACCGTTCTTATCTACGCATCAAAACCACAATGATAGTTTGTCAAGTTGGTGCTGTTTTAACCTTCGCAAGGACCGGGTGCAAAGCACGTCCTTAGAACCAGTCTCGCGTAAGCACGTCGGTAGAACCAGTCTCGCGTAAGCGTACACGTAATGTCGGTCCGGGCCGCTTCATCCAACAATACCGCCAAACCAAAGTATGACATGCTGGTAAGCAGTATGACTTATATCGCCCACAACTCACTTGTGTTCTACTCGTGCATATAACATCAACGCATAAAACCTAGGCTCTGATACCACTGTTGGGGAACGTAGTAATTTCAAAAACTTTCCTACGCACACGCAAGATCATGGTGATGTATAGCAACGAGATGGGAGGGTGTTGTCAACGTACCCTCGTAGATCATAAGAGGAAGCGTTATGACAACGCGGTTGATGTAGTCATACGTCTCCACGATCCGACCGATCCAAGCACCGAACGTACGGCACCTCCGAGTTCAGCACATGTTCAGCTCGATGAGGATCCCCGGACTCCGATCCAGCAGGGTGTCGGGGATGAGTTCTGTCAACACGACGGCGTGGTGACGATGATGATGTTCTACCGATGCAAGGATTCACCTAAGCACCGCAACAATATGACCGAGGTGGAATATGGTGGAGGGGGGCACCGCACACGGCTAAGGAACGATCACGAAGATCAACTTGTGTGTCTTGGGGTGCCCCCCTGCCCCCGTATATAAAGGAGCAAGGGGGGAGGCCGGCCGGCACTAGGGGTGCGCCAAGGAGGGGGGAATCCTCCTGCTAGTGGGAGTAGGATTCCCCTTTCTTAGTCCCACTAGGAAGGAGGAAGGGGGAAGGAAAGAGAGGGAGAGGGAGAGGGAAAGAGGGGCCGTGCCCCCCCTCCCTTGTCCAATTCGGACTCCCCATGGGGGGGGCGCCACCTCCTGGGCTGCTGCCCTCTCTCTCCCCTCAGGCCCACTAAGGCCCAATACTTCCCCGGGGGGTTCCGGTAACCCCTCCGGCACTCCGGTTTTCTCCAAAATCACCCGGAACAATTCCGGTGTCCGAATATAGTCGTCCAATATATCAATCTTTATGTCTCGACCATTTCGAGACTCCTTGTCATGTCCGTGATCACATCCGGGACCCCGAACAACCTTCGGTACATCAAAACATATAAACTCATAATAAAATTGTCATCGTAATGTTAAGCGTGCGGAACCTATGGGTTCGAGAACTATTTAGACTGAAAGTGCATTATGTCGACTAGAGGGGGGGTGAATAGGCAATTTTTATGAATTCTTCACTAAGGAATTTGCCGGTGAGGAAATTCCTTAGCGAAGAACTATTAGCAGTGGAATAAGTACTCAGAAGTAAGCATAACAGAATACAAGCATGGTCATCATGATGAAATGAAGACTAGCATAGAGTACAAAAAGCGTAATCACAGGATAACACAAGATGAAGACAAACAGACTGAAGAAATTGAACTGAGGAAATTGAGAAAGTCTTCAGTCAAAGTCTTCAAACACAGATATGAACAAACACTCAACACAGTAATGAGGAAATGAAAGGGTTGAGGAAATAGAACCGGTTAGGTTGGTGAAGACAATGATTTGGTAGACCAGTTCCAACTGCTGTCTCAGTTGTACGTCTGGTTGGAGCGGCTGAGTATTTAAACTCGAGGACACACAGTCCCGGACACCCAGTCGCTGAGCACACAGCTCAGGACACCCAGTCCTCACCGTATTCTCCTTGAACTAAGGTCACAAAGACCTCATCCAATCACTCGTGGTAAGTCTTCAGGCGACTTCCAAACCTTCACAGACTTGGTCACTCGGCGATCCACAATTCCTCTTGGATACTCTAGACCTTGTCGCCTAACCGTCTGGAAGAAGCACAGTCTTCAAAGGTAACAAGCGTCGGATCCACGCAGGATCAATTTCTTCAGTGATGCTCAATCACTTTGGGTTTGTAGGGGTTTGGTTTTGTATTTTCCTCACTCAATGATTTTCGCTCAAAGTCCTCGGAGGATGGGTTGCTCTCAAATGACAAGTGTCAAGTTCTCTCGGAGCAGCCAACCAGCTAGTGGTTGTAGGGGGCGGCTATTTATAGCATGGGGAGCAGCCCGACATGATAAGACATAATTGCCCTTTAATGATATGACCGTTAGGTGGATAAGATATTTTGGGACAGCTGGCGCGCAGCACAACAACGGTCGGAAATTTGACTCTCAAATTCCTCAGGGCTATCATGTTCCTCACTATGTAGGTAATTCGCACTGACGAATTCCTAACTCCTTAGTCAGAACAAATTCATCAGCGACCAGAAGAACTTCGTCTCTGTCACCGAAGAAAGTGACTGAACTATATGAGATTTCCAAAGGCTTCACTCGAAGGGATTGGTAGGTGTAGGATTTTGAGTTGAGCATCACATGGAAATTTTTCCTTAGTATTTCCTCGACCCCCTTTAACAGTACGGTGTTTCCTATGACTCAAGAAATAGAAAATGAAACTACGAAAACAAAAGTCTTCACGCTTCATGTTCCACAAATGAATACCAAGTCTTCAAGGTCACACCAATTTCTTCACTTTCAAAGTCTTCCGAAAGTCTTCAGAATATCAAAGTCTTCAGTTGAAGAACTTCATTTTTAGGGGTCGACTTTCTCTATAAATATCAAACTCCTCATAGACTTATAGACCTGTGTATACTCACAAACGCATTAGTCCCTTAACCTATAAGTCTTCAATACACCAAAATCACTAAGGGGCACTAGATGCACTTACAATCTCCCCCTTTTTGGTGATTGATGACAACATAGGTTAAGTTTTCACCGGGGATAAACATATGAAGTGTATACACTGATATTGAGGAATTTGATTACAAGATATAGAAGAACTCCCCCTGAAGATGTGCATAGTGAGGAATTTGCTTTTGAGGCAATGCACATTTGAAGAGTTGAATCATGGAGATCTCCCCCTATATCTTGTAATTCATACACGCATTTGATATATAATATGAAGAATTTGAAATGCATGATGAAATATGGTGCCTGATGAGATTCAGCATGCGTGCAATGTCATTAACAAGGAATAAGCATGCAAAGCATAATGCAACAGAAGTATCAGCGCACCATCGGGTTTAAGATTACAACTCGATCCAAATAAAAGTTTCAGAAGAACGAGAGTTGTAACTTAAAAAAATGCCCTTAATATAGACCCGCATGAAGACTAACTCAGATTTCTCCCCCTTTGTCATCAAATGACCAAATGGATTGAAACTGAGGACTAACGCCCCTGAAGAATTTCAAGTCGATGGAGGAGCGCCAGCATTGTCGGGGTTGTTTGTTGTAGCAGGGCCTGCCGCAGTGTCGTCCAAATCTTCATACTCATCAGTGTCATGCGATGAAGAATAAGAGCTGGCCACCAGTGGTGGAATTTTGACCTTCTTGAATTTCTTCGGAGGAGGTGCAGACCAGTCAAATTCTTCCTTGAGACCCATAGTCTTCAGTTCTTCAGCGCTATAGACATGAGTGAGGACAGCCCAGGTGCGGTTAAAGGTTTCATGAAGGTAGTATTGGTTCTTCTTCACTGCATTGTGTGTTGAGGTCATATTGTGAAGAAGTGCACCAAACTGACGCTTTACCCATTTGTGATTGCGATCAACCTTCTGATGAAGACTGAGGAGTAACTCACGGTCAGTCATCACCCTGGGTGCTGTGGCTTGAGGACTTTGCTTGGCTGAGGTATTTGCGGCAGAGTCATGTGTGGCAGAATCGTCATTGGTAGAGTAAGATGCAGCCTTGCGAAATTGACCATCCAATGGACGAATGCCTTCATCGATCACAGCAGCGGCCTTGCCTTTATCATCAGCTGATGAAACTGTCCGTTTGAGGACTTCAATGGGAGGCAAGTAGCTACCGTGGTTCAGAGTGTCAGCTTTGTAATTCAGTGAAGATCTTGCCCTAATGAATCTCATAATCCAAGGAGCATAGGGCTTCAGCTCGAATGGTGACATAGGAATATTGGCCAGAGTCATCATGAAGAAATCATGGAAGTTGACGGGAATGCCATGAATGATGTTGAAAAGCATATTCTTCACAATGCCAACGACTTCTTCATCATTTGAGTCGTGGCCTTTGATAGGACTCATTGTCTTCGTCAGAATTCGATAGACAGTCCGAGGCACATAGAGTAAATCCTTGATGAGGAATTTGGTTCGTGGGGCCTGCCTGGGCTTCAAAGGCTTCATCAGCACTTGCATATAGTGATTTGAAAGTTCTGGTTCGTTGTAGATACAACGAGCACCATCAAGTGGAGGACTGAGTGGTAGAGCACGAAGCAATTCAGTTGCTGGTGCCTTGTAGTGAGTATTTTCAGACATCCAGTCTAATACCCATGAGTTCACTTCTTCAACGTCTCCGGTGATGTGCAGAGTTGCATAGAATTGAAGAATGAGTTCTTCATTCCAGTCACAGATATCAATGCAGAAATTCAGAAGTCCTGCGTCGTGAAGAACACTGAGGACTGGCTCAAAGCCGGGCAGAGACTCCATGTCCACATGAGGAATATGTGCATGATCGAAGACTTTGTCTTTGTTGAAGAGCACTGAGGAATAGAAATTGGCTTGGCTGGCAGTCCAGAAACGCCTCTTCCTTATGCGAGTAGAATCATATGGATTATAATCAGTGAAGAATACGTGCTCGACAAAGAAATCTTCAGCCTTGAACTTCTGTTTGCTTGAGAACGGATTCTTTGGCTTTGGCAGAGGGGTGTCAGTGAGTTGCATCACCACCTCAGGAATCGCGAGCTCAGGTTCTTCAGGCTGAGGAATTTCTTGTTCCTCAACAGGTCCAGTCTGAGGATCAGCAGCAACAGGTTCATCAGCACTAGTGGCTGGAATTTCTTCATGGACAGATGAAGTGGGATGAGTTTCTTCAGAGCCCATTTGAACAGTTGGAGCAGGGGACTGAGATATCTGTTGGATTGGGGTGAAGAGTGGAGAATTTGGATGCTGACTTTCCCAAAAGTCATCGTTCATCACTGGCGTTGTGCTTCCAATATCCACATCTTCTTCAAGTTCCTCAACACCGGCCTCTTCAGTTGTGAACTGAGGCATAGGCGAGGAAATGATTGGGGTTGAAGGGATTGCTTCCACTTCAATTTCTTCGTCAATCTGCTCTGACGAAGCAGCAGAATGATTTTCTTCATCAGATCCACTTGGGATCTCATAGTCTTCTCCAAAAGGAACAAGGTCCTTTGATGGCATGGAGGAAATCGGAACAGCATCAATTGGATTTTCGAGTGAGCTGGTCATTGGCTTCATTTTCTTCACAGCCGAAGAGTTTGACGCAGCTGATACCTTCCTTTTCTTCACTGCAGCTCGCTCTGCAGCCTTGGTCCTCTTCACATCAGAGGTAGATGGAAGAATTGGAGTTGGTGTTCGCGCAGGAGGAGCTGAGGAATCTGGATGAATTTCCTCAGGCGCAACTGATGCAGTTGCCCTGACTTGTTCAGTTTCTTCAGGCGCACCACTGGTGGATGCCCTGACAATTTCTTCAGCAGCTGGAATGGGATCATCAGCCCTGGAACTCGCATTTTCATCAGTAGCCTGAACTTCATCAGCGGTGCTGGCATGTTCTTCAGTCGGCTGAGCTGAGGCTCCAGCCTGAGGAATTTCATGTTGCGTTGGGGAAGCAACATTGGTGAATTTCTTCGTCAGGTTGACGAATCTGACTTTGGCTCCTTGCCAATCAGCATAGTAAGCATCGAAGTTTTTGCTGAGGTCTTGAATTTCAGTTTGGACCTTGAGAAGTTCCTCAGGTGTCATTCTGACAACGTTTTTCTTCAGGAACTTCTCCTTTCTGTATTGAGCTTTCTTGATCTCTCTTGCCTTTTCAAACTTCCATTTCTCTTCAGTGATGAAATGGGTCAACATATGACTTTGTCCAGGGGTCAGATGAAAATCAGGCATTGGGGTGTTTGGATCCTTGTGCCAGAGATCAATGTAATCGAGGATTTTTCTCGAATCAAAAAGCAGTGGCACAGATGTGCCTTTGGCTCTAGCGGCCTTCACGTGTCTGTCTCTGATGATTTCTGCAAGTTCATCATCAGAAGCTTCATCATCAGAAGGCACATGGAATGCGACCTGTTTCTTCTTTGGACTTGGCCGAGGACCTCGTCCAGCTGTTACTTTGGTCTTCAACAGTGTGGGGCCTGATGAAGAAATTGATGCAGCTGAGAAACTTGCTGAAACACCAGAGGCAATCGAGAAACCAGCAGTCCTTTGACATGTAGCCAGATGCACATGAGCTAAGGACGTTAAAGGAGCTGTTGAGGACTTTGGTGGAGCTGTAGCAGTGTGAGGAATTTGCCGTGAGGGCACTGTTGGTGAAGCACTTGGCTTACGAGCAGGCTTCTTTGGCATGGATTTCCTCGGTTTGACCGAGGCCTCAGTAGCAGTAGCAGTGGCAGAATCCTCATTGAATTTCGTCACTGCCTCCTTTGCTTGTCTTGCCAATTTAGCTTGGCGCTTAGCCCATTGTTCAGGAAAGTCCTCACCATGTTTGATGCTTGTGGGGTCAGCTACTTGGCCAGGTGCCAACGGAGCTCTTGGGCATGGAGGATTGAGGGCAAATTTCTTCATGTACTTTGGAGTCACATATCTGTATTCCCTCCATTCCCTTGCCCATCTCCGTTCAATCTTCTGAATGTGCACCTTGCGCTGATTTTTGTTTTCTTTTCCAAATTTTGCTTCATCAGGTGTCCAATAGTCAGCATAAATTTCCTCAGGGATTTCAATCGCAGCCATAACCTCAGGTTTCTTTCCTCCTTTCTGTGGCTTCTTACCGTCTGCCATATTTTTCAGTTGAGGAATTTGAACAATCGAGTTCTCTGAAGAAGTATGCAGTTTTTCTTCGAGGAACGCTGCAAATGAGTTAAGTCGATGAGAACCTAGTGATTCAGCAGCAGACATGAGTACCTGTGAACAGAGTACAGGTGCGAGGAATTCGGAGAGGTCATATGCGTTCTGAGGAGGTTTTTCGAAAAGAACAAGTTTTGAGGAATTTGACCAGATGAACCTTGAGGAATTTCACTAAGCGTTTTTGTCTTAGGTTCTAGAGTTGTACAGATCGAAGATCCACCCAATTAGGGAATCTTGAAGAAAATGATTGCTTAGAGAAACAGTTCAAGATCATATGATGTGTGGTGTTCATATGTGTGAAGATTTGAAGAATAAACACCTTTGAAGATTTTCAGAAAAGTTTGAGAATCAAAGTAAGTAATAAAAGTAACTTTTAATTACCCGAAGTGAAGAACACGACGAACTGAGAAGAACAGATGTGAAGCTCGTCAGGTTAGATCTCCCACGCCCTAACTTGGCAGAGGAAGACAGCTACGGCGGCGGCGGAGTGAAGATTTCCGCGGTCGGCGTGAGTACGACGGCGACGAGGTCGAGGCAGCGAAGCTCTTCCTCACCGGCGACAATGGAGTAGCGGCGGCACTAGGGTTTGAGGAGCTCAAGCGGGAGAGAGAGGTCGAGCGGAGTAAAAGAAGTGAGGATGGAGAGAGGGGTATTTATAGAGGCAGTGAAAAACTGTTCGCCCCAAGATTTAGGACGAACGTGCCCCTGACCATTCTCCTTCTCACGACATGTGTCACCCACGTACTGTGTAGTGGAGATCGTGTACGATCGTGGGTGAGTAAAATAATGCATCGTGGGATGCGGAACGGTTTGAGCGGCAAAACCGAAAATTTGGATAAGATTTGTTTAAAGTTTCGTTCGCAATTTCTTTAGCTGACAAGGACACAGTGAAGATTTTGAACGAGTTTCAAATAGAACGCACATGAAGAATTTGTGAATAGATTGGGTTGAGTATAGCATAGAGGGGGAAGGGTCCGATCACATTCACTTAGCAGAAAAAACGACTTGAAGAAATAGCTATAAGTGAATGCTGTAGAGGACATAAAC
>LT934116.1:70448760-70525997 GCA_900231445.1 Triticum turgidum subsp. durum
CTGTTAGCCGTGTGCGGCGCAGTTTACACCCCCGGTCATATTGTCGCGGTGCTTAGGCGAAGCCCTGCGTGGATGATAACCCACAAGTATAGGGGATCGCAACAGTTTTCGAAGGTAGAGTATTCAACCCAAATTTATTGATTCGACACAAGGGGAGCCAAATAATATTCTCAAGTGTTAGTAGTTGAGTTGTCAATTCAACCACACCTGGATAACTTAGTATCTGCAACAAGGTATTTAGTAGCAAAGTAGTATGGTAGTAATGGTAACAGTGGCAAAAATAACAGTAGCAGTTTATAGTGATTGTAACAGTAGCAACAGTAAAGTAAATAAGCAAAGCACAATATGTGAAAAGCTCGTAGGCATTGGATCAGTGATGGATAATTATGTCAGATGTGATTCCTCATGTAATAGTTATAACATAGGGTGACACAGAACTAGCTCCAGTTCATCAATGTAATGTAGGCATGTATTCCGAATATAGTCATACATGCTTATGGAAAAGAACTTGCATGACATCTTTTGTCCTACCTTCCCGTGGCAGCGGGGTCCTAATGGAAACTAAGGGATATTAAGGCCTCCTTTTAATAGAGTACCGGACCAAAGCATTAACACATAGTGAATACATGAACTCCTCAAACTACGGTCATCACCGAGAAGTATCCTGATTATTGTCACTTTGTGGTTCTCAGATCATAACACATAATAGGTGACTATAGACTTGCAAGATAGGATCAAGAACTCACATATATTCATGGAAACATAATAGGTTCAGATCTGAAATCATTGCACTCGGGCCCTAGTGACAAGCATTAAGCATAGCAAAGTCATAGCAACATCAATGTCAGAACACAGTGGACACTAGGGATCAAACCCTAACAAAATTAACTTGATTACATGGTAAATCTCATCCAACCCATCACCGTCCAGCAAGTCTTCGATGGAATTACTCACGCACGGAGGTGAGCATCATGAAATTGGTGATGGAGGATGGTTGATGATGACGCCGGCGCCGAATCCCCCTCTTCGGAGCCCCGAACGAAGTCCAGATCAGCCCTCCCGAGAGAGATTAGGGCTTGGTGGTGGCTCTGTATCGTAAAACGCAATGAAACTTTCTCTCTGATTTTTTTTTCTTCGTGAAAGCAAATATATGGAGTTGGAGTTGAGGTCGGTGGATGTGATGCCCGCGATTCAATCGTACACTAATCATGCACGCAAACGTGTACGATCAAGATCAGGGACTCACGGGAAGATATCACAACACAACTCTAAAAACATAAATAAGTCATACAAGCATCATAATACAAGCCAGGGGCCTCGAGGGCTCGAATACAAGTGCTCGATGATAGACGAGTCAGCGGAAGCAACAATATCTGAGTACAGACATAAGTAAACAAGTTTGACTTAAGAAGGCTAGCACAAACTGGGATACAGATCGAAAGAGGCGCAGGCTTCCTGCCTGGGATCCTCCTAAACTACTCCTGGTCGTCGTCAGCAGCCTGCACGTAGTAGTAGGCACCTCCAGTGTAGTAGTCATCATCGACGGTGGCGTCTGGCTCCTGGGCTCCAACGTCTGGTTGTGGCATCCGAGAAGAAGAGGAAAACGGGGGAAAAGAGGGAGCAAAGCAACCGTGAGTACTCATCCAAAGTACTCGCAAGCAAGGAGCTACACTACATATGCATGGGTATATGTGTAAGAAGGCCATATCAGTGGACTGAACTGCAGAATGCCAGAATAATAGGGGGATAGCTAGTCCTATCGAAGACTACGCTTCTGGCAGCCTCCGTCTTGCAGCATGTAGAAGAGAGTAGATTGAAGTCCTCCAAGTAGCAGCGCATAGCATAATCCTACCCGGCGATCCTCTCCTCGTCACCCTGTTAGAGAGCAATCACCGGGTTGTATCTGGCACTTGGAAGGGTGTGTTTTATTAAGTATCCGGTTCTAGTTATCATAAGGTCAATGTACAACTCCGGGTCGTCCTTCTACTGAGGGACACGACTATTCGAATAGATAAACTTCCCTGCAGGGGTGCACCACATAACCCAACACGCTCGATCCCATTTGGCCAGACACACTTTTCCGGGTCATGCCCGGCCTGGGAAGATCACCACGTCGCAGCCCCACCTAGGCACAACAGAGAGGTCAGCACGCCGGTCTAACTCCTATGGCGTAGGGGTCTGGGCCCATCGCCCTTTGCACACCTGCACCTTGCGAACGCGGCCGGAAGCATACCTAGCCTTCCTAATTCAAGAGCAGGCGTTCCAGTCCAATCCGGTGCGCGCCGCTGAGTCGTTGACGTCATGAAGGCTTCGGCTGATACCACGACGTCGAGTGCCATAACTATTCCCGCGTAGTTGGTTAGTGCGTATAGGCCAGTGGCCAGACTCAGATCAAATACCAAGATCTTGTTAAGCATGTTATTATGAAGTAACCACGAACGCCGACCAGGGCCAGGCCCAGCTCTCGCCTAGGTGGTCTCAACCTGCCCTGTCGCTCCGCCACAAAGATCCACACAGAGGGCCGTCGGGACAAAGGTCCTTTCAGCCCCCGACCCGACTTTAGTCACCATCTGTATAGTATGTATATATGTATAGTATATACCCGTGATCACCTCCCAAGTGATCACGGTCCGATAGTATAGCAAGGCAGACCGACAAGAATGTAGGGCCAATGATGATAAGCTAGCATCCTATACTAAGATTTAGGATTGCGGGTAAGGTATCAATGATTGTAGCAACAATGACAGGCTATGCAACAGAATAGGAGTAACCGAATAGTAACATGCTACACTACTCTAATGCAAGCAGTATATAGAAGAATAGGCGATATCTGGTGATCAGGGTGGCTTGCCTGGTTGCTCTGGCAAGAAGGAGGGGTCGTCAACTCCGCAGTCGAACTGGGCAGCGGCAACGTCGGTCTCATAGTCTACCGGAGAGAAGAGGGGGAAGAAACAATGAATAACATGCAAACAGATGAATATCGATGCATGACATGACAAGTAACGATGCTAGGTGTGCCCAATCGCGGTAGTAGGTGATACCAACGAAGGGGGAAACATCCGGGAAAGTATTCCCGGTGTTTCACATTTTCGGACAGATGAACCGGAGGGGGAAAGTTGCGTGTTTGCTATGCTAGGGATGTGTGGCGGACGAACAGGTTGCGTATCCGGTTTCGTCTTGTCGTTCTGAGCAACTTTCATGTAGAAAGTATTTTCATCCGAGTTATGGATTAAAAGATATGATTTTCTAAAGATTTAAATCATCTTCTGATTTTAATTAGTTATTTAATTCTAACATTATCCAGAACAGTGCAAGATGACGCAGGCATGACATGACAGTGATGTCAGCAGGTCAACTGGTCTGTTGACCAGTCAAACCAGACAGGTGGGTCCAGTGGGACCCACATGTCATTGAGACACAGGTGAAACATGATTTGTTTTAGATTAATTAGAATTAACTAAGTGTGGGCCCCATTAGTCAGTGACTAATTAGCCTAGATTAATTAACTTAGCTAATTTAATTAGGTTATAGGGTGGGGGGGCCACTGGTCAGCTGTTGGGACCAGCCCAGTCAGCAAGTTGACCATAGTCAAAAGGTCAGCCGGGCCCTTGGGGCCACCAGGCAGTGACCCAGATGGACCCTAGCGGCATGCCACGTCGGCGGGCGGCAGAGGTTCACCGCCGGCGACCGAAAATGCGGCGGAGGGGCGCGGACCTCGCCGGAATCACGCCACGGTTGCCAATTTGGGGCGTGCTTAGGCTCGCTCGGTCTAGCGTGAAGAGGCGCATCTACTGGTGGCGGTGGCTCGATCAGAGGAGGGCCGCAGCGTCACCGGCGACGGGCGGGGCGGACGCCGAGGCTCGGCGAGTGCAAAGGCAGGGCTGCGTGTTGGAAATATGCCCTAGAGGCAATAATAAATAAGTTATTATTATTCCTTGTTCATGATAATCGTTTATTATCCATGCTATAATTGTATTGATAGAAACTCAGATACATGTGTGGGTACATAGACAACACCATGTCCCTAGTAAGCCTCTAGTTGACTAGCTCGTTGATCAACAGATGGTTACGGTTTCCTAACCATGGACATTGGATGTCGTTGATAATGGGATGACATCATTAGAAGAATGATGTGATGGACAAGACCCAATCCTAAGCCTAGCACAAAGATCGTAGTTCGTATGCTAAAGCTTTTCTAATGTCAAGTATCATTTCCTTAGACCATGAGATTGTGCAACTCCCGGATACCGTAGGAATTCTTTGGGTGTACCAAACGTCACAACGTAACTGGGTGGCTATAAAGGTGCACTACAGGTATCTTCGAAAGTGTCTGTTGGGTTGGCACGAATCGAGACTGGGATTTGTCACTCCGTGTAAACGGAGAGGTATCTCTGGGCCCACTCGGTAGGACATCATCATAATGTGCACAATGTGATCAAGGAGTTGATCACGGGATGATGTGTTACGGAACGAGTAAAGAGACTTGCCGGTAACGAGATTGAACAAGGTATCGGGATACCGACGATCGAATCTCGGGCAAGTACAATACTGCTAGACAAAGGGAATTGTATACGGGATCGATTGAGTCCTTGACATCGTGTTTCATCCGATGAGATCATCGTGGAACACGTGGGAGCCAACATGGGTATCCAGATCCCGCTGTTGGTTATTGACCGGAGAACGTCTCGGTCATGTCTGCATGGTTCCCGAACCCGTAGGGTCTACACACTTAAGGTTCGATGACGCTAGGGTTATAAAGGAAGTTTGTATGTGGTTACCGAATGTTGTTCGGAGTCCCGGATGAGATCCCGGACGTCACGAGGAGTTCCGGAATGGTCCGGAGGTAAAGATTTATATATGGGAAGTCCTGTTTTGGTCACCGGAAAAGTTTCGGGTTTTATCGGTAACGTACCGGGACCACCGGGAGGGTCCCGGGGGTCCACCAAGTGGGTCCACCGGCCCCGGAGGCTTGCATGGGCCTAGAGTGGAAAGGGACCAGCCCCAGAGTGGCCTGGTGTGCCTCCCACCCTTGCCCAAGGCGCAGCTAGGAGGGGAGAGGGGAAACCCTAGGCGCAGATGGGCCTATAGGCCCACCCTAGGGCGCGCCCCCTCTCTCCCCCTCTTGGCCGCCCCCTCCAAGTCCCATCTAGGGCTGGCCGCCGCCCCCTAGGGGTGGAAACCTAGGAGGGGGCGCAGCCCCCTCTCCCCCTATATATAGTGGAGGCATTGGAGCAGCCCAAGACATGAGAACTTCTCCCTCTTGGCGCAACCCTACCTCTCTCCCTACTCCTCCTCTCCCGCGGTGCTTGGCAAAGCCCTGCAGGATTGCCACGCTCCTCCATCACCACCATGCCATTGTGCTGCTGCTGGATGGAGTCTTCCTCAACCTCTCCCTCTCTCCTTGCTGGATCAAGGCGTGGGAGACGTCACCGGGCTGTACGTGTGTTGAACGCGGAGGTGCCGTCCGTTCGGCACTAGGATCTCCGGTGATTTGGATCACGACGAGTACGACTCCTTCAACCCCGTTCTCATGAGCTAGATCTTGGTGACACGTAGGAAAATTTTGAATTTCTGCTACGTTCCCCAACAGTGGCATCATGAGCTAGGTCTATTGCGTAGATTCTTTGCACGAGTAGAACACAAAGTAGTTGTGGGCGTTGATTTTGTTCAATATGCTTACTGTTACTAGTCCAATCTTGTTTCGACGGTATTGTGGGATGAAGCGGCCCGGACCGACCTTACACGTACACTTACGTGTGACAGGTTCCACCGACTGACATGCACTTGGTGCATAAGGTGGCTAGCGGGTGCCAGTCTCTCCCACTTTAGTCGAAACGGATTCGATGAAAAGGGTCCTTATGAAGGGTAAATAGAAATTGGCATATCACGTTGTGGTTTTCCGTAGGTAAGAAACGTTCTTGCTAGAAACCCATAGCAGCCACGTAAAACATGCAAACAACAATTAGAGGACGTCTAACTTGTTTTTGCAGGGTATGCTTTGTGATGTGATATGGCCAAGAAGAATGTGATGAATGATATGTGATGTATGAGATTGATCATGTTCTTGTAATAGGATTCACGACTTGCATGTCGATGAGTATGACAACCGGCAGGAGCCATAGGAGTTGTATTTTTATTGTATGACCTGCGTGTCATTAAACAACGCCATGTAATTACTTTACTTTATTGCTAACCGGTAGCCATAGTAGTAGAAGTAATAGTTGGCGAGACAACTTCATGAAGACATGATGATGGAGATCATGGTGTCATGCCGGTGACGATGATGATCATGGAGCCCCGAAGATGGAGATCAATGGAGCTATATGATATTGGCCATATCATGTCACTACTATATAATTGCATGTGATGTTTATTATGTTTATGCATCTTGTTTACTTAGAACGACGGTAGTAAATAAGATGATCCCTTACAACAATTTCAAGAAGTGTTCTCCCCTAACTGTGCACCGTTGCTAAAGTTCGTCGCTTCTAAGCACCACGTGATGATCGGGTGTGATGGATTCTTACGTTCACATACAATGGGTGTAAGACAGATTTACACACGCGAAACACTTAGGGTTAACTTGACGAGCCTAGCATGTACAGACATGGCCTCGGAACACAGAGACCGAAAGGTCGAGCATGAGTCGTATAGAGGATACGATCAACATGAAGATGTTCACCGATGATGACTAGTCCGTCTCACGTGATGATTGGACACGGCCTAGTTGACTCGGATCATGTAATCACTTAGATGACTAGAGGGATGTCTATCTGAGTGGGAGTTCATAAGATGAACTTAATTATCCTGAACATAGTCAAAAGATCTTTGCAAATTATGTCGTAAGATCGCGCTTTAGTTCCATTGTTTAGATATGTTCCTAGAGAAAATATAGTTGAAAGTTGATAGTAGCGATTACGCGGACAGTAGAAAGCTTATGTCCTTAATGCACCGCTCAGTGCGCTGAACCCCAAACGTTGTTTGTGGATGTTGCGAACATCAGACATACACGTTTTGATAACTACGTGATAGTTCAGTTAAATGGTTTAGAGTAGAGGCACCAAAGACGTTTTCAAAACGTCGAGGAACATATGAGATGTTTCAAGGGATGAAATTGGGATTTCAGGCTCGTGCCAACGTCAAGAGGTATGAGACCTCCGACGATTGTCTTAGCCTGCAAACTAAGGGAGAAAAGCTCAATCGTTGAGCTTGTGCTCAGATTGTCTGAGTGCAACAATCACTTGAATCGAGTGGGAGTTGATCTTCTAGATGAGATAGTGATGTTTCTCCAAAGTCGTTGACACCAAGCTGCTAGAGCTTTGTGATGAACTATAACATATCAGGGATAGATATGATGATCCTTGAGGTATTCGCGATGTTCAACACCGCGAAAGTAGAAATCAAGAAGGAGCATCAATTGTTGATGGTTGGTGAAACCACAAGTTTCAAGAAGGGCAAGGCCAAGAAGGGATACTTCATGAAACGGCAAATCAGCTGCTGCTCTAGTGAAGAAACCCAAGGTTGAACCGAAACCCGGGACTAAGTGCTTCTGTAATAAGGGGAACAGCCACTGGAGCAGCATTACCCTAGATACTTGGTAGATGAGAAGGCTGGCAAGGTCGATAGAAGTATATTGGATATACATTATGTTAATGTGTACTTTACTAGTACTCCTAGTAGCACCAGGGTATTAAGATACCGGTTCGGTTGCTAAGTGTTAGTAACTCGAAATAAAAGAGCTACGGAATAAACGGAGAGTAGCTAAAGGTGAGCTGACGATATGTGTTGGAAGTGTTTCCAAGTTTGATGTGATCAAACATCGCACGCTCCCTCTACCATCAAGATTAGTATTAAACCTGAATAATTGTCATTTGGTGTTTGCGTTGAGCATAGACATGATTGGATTATGTCTATCGCAATACGTTATTCATTTAAGGAGAATAATGGTTACTCTATTTATTTGAACAATACCTTCAATGGTCTTGCACCTAAAGGAATGGTTTATTAAATCTCGATTGTAGTGATACACATTTTCATGCCAAAAGATATAAGATAGTAATGATAGTACCACTTACTTGTGGCACTGCCATGTAAAGTCATATTGGTATAAAACGCATGAAGAAGCTCCATGTTGATGGATCTTTGGACTCACTCGTTTTGAAAAGTTTGAGACATGCGAACCATGTCTATTGGTGTATACGCATGAAGAAACTCCATGTAGATGGATCGTTTGGACTCACTTGTTTTTGAATCACTTGAGATATGCAAATCATACCACATAGGCAAGATGACTGAAAAGCCTCGGTTTCAGTAAAATGGAACTAGATAGCAACTTGTTGGAAGCAACACATTTTGATGTGTGCAGTCCAATGAGTGTTGAGGCATGCAGTGAATATCGTTGTGTTCTTACTTCACAGATGATTTAAGTAGATACTGAGTATATTTACTTGATGAAACACAAGTCTGAATTATTGAATGGTTCAAGTAATTTAAGAGTGAAGTTGAAGATCATTGTGACAAGAGGATAAAATGTCTATGATATGATCATAGAGATGAGTATCTGAGTTACGAGTTTTGGCACGAAATTAAGACATTGTGGAAAATTGTTTCACAATTAATACCGCCTGGAACACCATAGTGTGATGGTGTGTCCGAACATCATAGTTGCACCCTATTGGATATGGTGCGTACCATGATGTCTCTTATCGAATTACCACTATCGTTCATGGGTTAGGCATTAGAGATAACCGCACTCACTTTAATAGGGCACCACGTAATTCCGTTTAGATGACACCGGATGAACTATGGTTTAGAGAAACCTAAGCTGTCATTTCTTAAAAGTTTGGGGCTTCGACGCTTATGTGAAAAGTTTCATTGTGATAAGCTCGAACCCAAAGCGGATAAAATGCATCTTCATAGGACACCCAAAACAGTTGGGTATACCTCCTAATTCAGATCCGAAACCAATAAGGATTGTTTCTTGAATCGGGTCCTTTCTCGACGAAAGGTTTGTCTCGAGAATTGAGTGGGAGGATAGTGGAGACTTGATGAGGTTATTGAACCATCACTTCAAACAGTGTGTAGCACGGCACAGGAAGTTGTTCCTGTGGCACCTACACCAATTGAAGTGGAAGCTTATGATAGTGATCATGAAGCTTCAGATCAAGTCACTATCGTACCTCGTAGGACGACAAGGACGCGTACTACTTCAGAGTGGTACAGTAATCCTGCCTTGAAGGTCATGTTGCTAGACAACAATGAACCTACGAGCTATGGAGAAGCGATGGTGGGCCCAAATTCCGACAAATGGTTAGAAGCCATAAAATCCGAGATAGGATCCATGTATCAGAACAAAGCATGGACTTTGGTGCACTTGCCCAATGATCGGCAAGCCATTGAGATAAATGGATCTTTAAGAAGAAGACGGACATGGATGGTAATGTCACCATCTATGAAGCTTGACTTGTGGAGAAGAGTTTTTTCACAAGTTCAAGGAGTTGACTACGATGAGATTTTCTCATCCGTAGCGATGCTTAAGTCCGTCGGATTCATGTTAGCATTAGCTGCATTTATGAAATCTGGCAGATGGATGTTAAAACGAGTTTCCTTACCAGTTTTCATAATGAAAGGTTGTATGTGATACAATCAGAAAAGTTTTATCGATCCTAAGGATGCTAAAAGGTATGCTGGCTCCAGCGATCCTTCTAAGGACTGGAGTAAGCTTCTCGGAGTTGGAATGTGCGCTTTCATAAGATGATCAAAGATTTTGGGTTTATACAAAGTTCATGATAAACTTGTATTTCCAAAGAAGTGAGTGGGAGAACTATAGAATTTCTGATGATTATATGTTGTTGACATATTGTTGATCAGAAATGATGTAGAATTTCTGGAAAGCATATAGGGTTATTTGAAAGGTGTTTTTCAATAGAAAACCTGGATTAAGCTACTTGAACAATGAGCAATCAAGATCTATGAGGATAGATCAAAAACCGCTTAATGGTACTTTCAAATGAGCACATACCTTGACATGATCTTGAAGGTGTTCAAGATAGATCAGTCAAAGAAGGAGTTCTTGCCTGAGTTGTAAGGTATGAAGTTAAGACTTAAAGCTCGACCACGGCAGAAAAGAGAGAAAGGACGAAGGTCGTCCCCTATGCTTTAGACGTAGGCTCTGCAGTATGCCATGCTAAGTACCGCACCTGATGTGTGCCTTGCCTGGCAAGAGGGTACAAAGGTGATCAAGGAGTGGATCACTAGATAGCGGTCAAAGTTATCCTTAGAGAAATAAGGATATGTTTCTCGATTATGGAGGTGATAAAGAGTTCGACATAAAGAGTTACGTCGATGCAAGATTTAACACCTATCCGAGTGACTCTGAGTAGCAAACTGGATATGTATAGTGGAACAACCATTTGGAATAGCTCCAAGTGGAGCGTGGAAGCAGCATTTACAATATGACATAGAGATTTGCGAAGTACATACGGATCTGAATGTTGCAGACCCGTTGACTAAAACTTCTCTCTCAAGTAAAACATGATCAAACCCCAGAACTCATTGAGTCTTAATCACATGATGATGTGAACTAGTTTAATGACACTAGTAAACTCTTTGGATGTTGGTCACATGGTGATGTGACCTGTGAGTGTTAATCACATGGCGATGTGAACTAGATTATTGACTCTAGTGCAAGTGGGAGACTGTTGGAAATATGCCCTAGAGGCAATAATAAATAAGTTATTATTATTCCTTGTTCATGATAATCGTTTATTATCCATGCTATAATTGTATTGATAGGAAACTCAGATACATGTGTGGGTACATAGACAACACCATGTCCCTAGTAAGCCTCTAGTTGACTAGCTCGTTGATCAATAGATGGTTACGGTTTCCTAACCATGGACATTGGATGTCGTTGATAACGGGATCACATCATTAGAAGAATGATGTGATGGACAAGACCCAATCCTAAGCCTAGCACAAAGATCGTAGTTCGTATGCTAAAGCTTTTCTAATGTCAAGTATCATTTCCTTAGACCATGAGATTGTGCAACTCCCGGATATCGTAGGAATGCTTTTGGTGTACCAAACGTCACAACGTAACTGGGTGGCTATAAAGGTGCACTACAGGTATCTCCGAAAGTGTCTGTTGGGTTGGCACGAATTGAGACTGGGATTTGTCACTCCGTGTAAACGGAGAGGTATCTCTGGGCCCACTCGGTAGGACATCATCATAATGTGCACAATGTGATCAAGGAGTTGATCACGGGATGATGTGTTACGGAACGAGTAAAGAGACTTGCCGGTAACGAGATTGAACAAGGTATCGGGATACCGATGATCGAATCTCGGGCAAGTACAATACCGCTAGACAAAGGGAATTGTATACGGGATCGATTGAGTCCTTGACATCGTGTTTCATCCGATGAGATCATCCTGGAACATGTGGGAGCCAACATGGGTATCCAGATCCCGCTGTTGGTTATTGACCGGAGAACGTCTCGGTCATGTCTGCATGGTTCCCGAACCCGTAGGGTCTACACACTTAAGGTTCGATGACGCTAGGGTTATAAAGGAAGTTTGTATGTGGTTACCGTATGTTGTTCGGAGTCCCGGATGAGATCCCGGACGTCATGAGGAGTTCCGGAATGGTCCGGAGGTAAAGATTTATATATGGGAAGTCCTGTTTTGGTCACCGGAAAAGTTTCGGGTTTTATCGGTAACATACCGGGACCACCGGGAGGGTCCCGGGGGTCCACCAAGTGGGGCCACCGGCCCCGGAGGCTTGCATGGGCCTAGAGTGGAAAGGGACCAGCCCCAGAGTGGGCTGGTGCACCTCCCACCCTTGCCCAAGGCGCAGCTAGGAGGGGAGAGGGGAAACCCTAGGCGCAGATGGGCCTATAGGCCCACCCTAGGGCGCGCCCCCTCTCTCCCCCTCTTGGCCGCCCCCTCCAAGTCCCATCTAGGGCTGGCCGCCGCCCCCTAGGGGTGGAAACCTAGGAGGGGGCGCAGCCTCCTCTCCCCCTATATATAGTGGAGGCATTGGAGCAGCCCAAGACATGAGAACTTCTCCCTCTTGGCGCAGCCCTACCTCTCTCCCTACTCCTCCTCTCCCGCGGTGCTTGGCGAAGCCCTGCAGGATTGCCACGCTCCTCCATCACCACCATGCCGTTGTGCTGCTGCTGGATGGAGTCTTCCTCAACCTCTCCCTCTCTCCTTTCTGGATCAAGGCGTGGGAGACGTCACCGGGCTGTACGTGTGTTGAACGCGGAGGTGCCGTCCGTTCGGCACTAGGATCTCCGGTGATTTGGATCACGACGAGTACGACTCCTTCAACCCCGTTCTCATGAACGCTTCCGCTTAGCGATCTACAAGGGTATGTAGATGCACTCTCCTTCCCCTCGTTGCTGGTTTCTCCATAGATAGATCTTGGTGACACGTAGGAAAATTTTGAATTTCTGCTACGTTCCCCAACACTGCGGGGCTGGGTTCGTTCAAACGCAGACACGAAGCCGCGTTGAACGGTAGGGATACCGCGGCCGGAGTTGCCGTGTAGTGACGGCGGCGAGCGGCGCGGCGGACGCCGGCGTTCGACCGTGAGAGGAAACGGCGCTGCGGCGCGTTATTTGGCCAACTGAAGGGCGGGGCGAGGCCTACGTGCGTGCGCGAGCACAACGGCACGAGCCCGGGACCAAAGGGGGTCACCAGACGGCTGCCGGTGACGAGCGCGGGCGGGGACGCGTTCGGGCACCCAACAAGCTAGGGGCTAGGGGCCATGGGGAAGTGCGTGCGTGGGCACGTTGGGTCCTGGAAGCACCAGGAACACGATGTCGTGCTCAGGCGAGCACGACGGAGAGTATGGCCTCGGTGGCGAGGTGCTCCGTGGTGACGGGCTCACGGCAACGGCGACGAGGTAGCTACGGTGCACAAGGGGCCTATCATGGAGGAGCAGGAGGAGGAGGGGCTCACCGTGCGGCACGCAAGATGGCCCGTGGTAGTTTAGTAGCAGCAGGGGGTGTCGCCGGAGTTGGGGAAGAATGGCGGCGACCGGAGATGTCGAAGAACGGGGCCGTTGCAGCTGCGCCTCCGAGCTCAATTTGCGGCCACTGGTCGACGAGGAGGACGATGGCGGAGACAATGGATACGCAGGCGAGGCGAGGCGATGGCTGAGGCCACGCGTTTCATGGCGGCGGTTCCATGTCGGCGTTCGGACGCGGTGGGGAGGAGGAGAGCAGGGTGGATCTGAGGGGAGAGGGAGTGGCGCAGGAACCGAGGGCGAGAGTGGGGGCGAGTGGGAGGCGGGATCGAGGAGGCGGGGGCGTGGCGGCCTTATCCTCTCGTCGACGCCGGCGAGGGGGTCCGGTGGCGACGCGCCCCTGTTCCATCCCGGGTCGGTGGAACAGGAAGGGAGACGAGGCAGGGGGGCTGGGCCGGCAGTAGGCAAGCTGGGCCAGGTGGGCCGGTCTGGCCTGTGAGCTAGGCCGCCTGGTCCAGTGGGGGGGGGGTCTTTTCCTTTTCTTTTCTTTATTTTTATTTTCTATTTTATTTCACTTTAAAATATTTAGGCACTTTCTAAAAAAATTGTTTTCTCCACAATAATTACCAGTGCAATATTTGGCACCCACCAAACATTTTTGTTTTGACCTTTGAAAACTTTGGGTGTTTGTCACTAATTCATTTTTGAATTTGCAATGTTTTTGGAACTACCACTTGATTAGCAACAGTAACATTGATGACATGGCATCATCAGGAGAGTTTTACTGTAGCCTAATTATCCGGGCGTTACAAATCTCCTCCACTACAAGAAATCTCGTCCCGAGATTTAGGAGGTAGAAGGAAATAGTGCGGGGTATTCATCACGCAGGCGATCCTCGCGTTCCCAAGTGGCTTCATCTTCAAAATGGTGCGACCACTGGACTTTGAGGAACTTGATCGCCTTCTGACATGTGCGGCGTTCAGCTTGGTCGAGAATGGGGACCGGGTGCTCTTTGTAGGAGAGGTCCTGTTGTAACTCAAGCACTTCATGATCCACTGCTCGGATTGGGTCCTTGAAGCAGCGGCGGAGTTGTGACACGTGGAACACATCGTGAACCTGAGAAAGGTTCGGCGGAAGCTCCAGTTGGTATGCCACTTTCCCAAGCCTTTCCAGAATAGTGAAAGGACCAATATAGCGAGGAGCTAGCTTGCCCTTGATCCCGAAGCGGTGAGCACCCTTCATTGGTGTGACTCGAAGATAAGCCTTTTCACCAGGTTGATAGACCATGTCTTTATGATGATGGTCATACTGACTCTTCTGACGTGACTGAGCAGTCTTGAGATTCTCGCGAATAATGCGGACTTGTTCTTCGGCATGTTGGATAATATCCGGACCGAAGAGTGGACGTTCCCCAGTTTCTGACCAGTTCAGAGGGGTTCGGCACTTTCGTCCATATAACACTTCGAAGGGGGACATCTTTAGACTAGCTTGATAGCTGTTATTATAAGAGAACTCAGCATACGGGAGAGATTCCTCCCATTTCTTGCCAAAGGAAATAGCACAAGCTCGAAGCATGTCTTCGAGAACTTGGTTGACACGTTCAACTTGCCCTTGCGACTGAGGATGAAAAGCAGTGCTGAAAGATAGATGAGTGCCCATAGCTTCTTGGAAACTTGCCTAGAATCTTGAAGTGAATAAGCTGCCACGGTCTGAACTGATTACCAATGGAATACCGTGAAGCGAGACAATTCTGGACATGTAGAGGTTTGCCAGCTGACTAGCAGTGATCGTTTCCTTGACAGCCAGAAAATGTGCAACTTTAGGAAGCCGGTCAATGACGACAAGAATAGCATCATTACCTTTCTGCGATTTGGGGAATCCAGTGATGAAGTCCATTTCAACATGGTCCGATTTCCATTTAGGAATAGAGATAGGTTGTAGAGTTCCAGCAGGCCTTTGATGCTCCGCTTTGATACAACGACAAACATCACACTCAGCAACATAACGAGCAATATCTTGCTTCATATTAGACCACCAGAATCTCTGACGAATGTCTTGGTACATCTTGGTACTATCGGGATGAATAGACAAAGGTGTATCATGAGCTTCTTTCATAACCCTTGGAGTCAGATTCAGGTTTTCCCTCGCACATGGCACCACTAGGCGGCCTTTGAAGTACAAGGCGCCATCATCAGCAATAGTGAAGAATGAGGGCTTTCCTTATGAGAGATAGCGTTTAATCTTCTCGACTTTAGAGTCATAATGTTGAATAGTCTTGATATCGCCCACGAGATCTGGCTCAACAGCGAGGGTATTTAGAGAACCCTGAGGAACAACACGAAGATTCATCTTTTGAAACTCTGGGGGAGGGGGAGCGAGTGCTCCAGGAGTAACAATATGGAGGTTCAGCTTTCTGAATTCTTCAAGAAGCGAGGGCTGAACTTTGTGAACCTGGAGGTGGTTGCAATATGACTTGCGGCTCAAGGCATCAGCCATTACATTAGCCTTGCCTGGGGTATACGAAATACCCAAGTTAAAATCTGCAACAATCTCCATCCATCTCTGCTGACGGAGATTCAGATCTGGTTGAGTAAACAGATACTTCAAACTTTGGTGGTCGGTGAAGATCTCGCAACGATTACCGAGAAGGTAATGTCACCACTGTTTTAGTGCATGTATAATAGTAGCAAGCTCGAGGTCGTGAACTGGATAGTTCTCTTCGTGAGGGCGCAATTGCCGAGAGGCATAAGCAATCACTTTACGCTCCTGCATTAGGACAACGCCTAGGGCTTGACATGAAGCATCACAGTAAATGACGAAGTCCTTCTTAGTATCTAGAGGAGGAAGCACTGGGGCAGAGGTCAACTTGTCTTTGAGCGCCAGGAAACTTTCCTGACACTTTTCCGTCCAAACAAACTTGACGCCCTTATGAAGCAGGTTAGTCAAAGGTCTAGCGATCTTGGAGAAGTTCTCGGCGAATCGACGGCAATAGCTGGCGAGTCCGAGAAAACTTTTGACTTGCTTTACATTCTTCGAAGGAGTCCAATGAGAATAGCCTGAACTCGTTCAGGGTTGACGGTAATACCATCCTTAGAGATGACATGCCCAAGATAGGTTATTTCGGGAAGCCAGAATTCACACTTGGAGAACTTGGCATAGAGTTGATGCTCTCGTAGCTTTTCCAGAACAAGACGAAGATGTTCAACATGGTCTTCTTCATTCTTGGAATATACAAGGATATCATCCAGATAAACCACGACAAATTTGTCGAGGTATTCCATAAAGATATAGTTCATCAGATGAGAGAAGGTGGTTGGAGCATTGGTTAATCCAAAAGACATGACGGTGTACTCGTATGAACCATAGCGAGTCACAAATGCAATCTTCGGGATATCTTCTTCACGAACACGGATTTGGTGGTAACCCAACCTCAAGTCGAGTTTAGAAAACACTGACGAACCAGCCAGTTGATCATATAGATCATTGATCCGAGGAAGAGGATATTTGTTCTGAATGGTAGCTTGGTTAATGGGGCGGTAGTCTTGGACCAATCGGTTTGTCCCATCCTTCTTCTTGACAAAGAGAGAAGGTGCTCCCCAAGGAGATCAACTTGGGAGAATGAAACCACTTTGAAGAGATTTGTCGATTTCCTCCTTAAGCTCAATAAGTTCATGCGGCAGCATCTTGTAAGGTCGTTTGGCTATAGGAGTGGTGCCTGGTTTTAAGTCAATGATGAATTCGACAGCTCTAGCAGGGGGAATCCCTGGAAGTTCTTCAGGAAAGACATCTTGGAATTCATGAACGACAGGAATGTTTTCAATGCCCTCGAGGGGTGCAGCATTCAATGCATTCAAGGCATAAAGCCTTGCCTCGGCATTTTGAACCAGACGAGCGTTGTAGCTAATTATTTCATCCGAAGGGTGTAGCAGATGGACGGTCTTAGTGGCGCAAACTATAGAAGCAATATGCGCTTTCAACCAATCCATTCCCAGAATGATATCAATGCTACAGGACTTCAGTACGATGGGAGAGACAAGGAATTCTAGTCCTTCGATTTCAACGGGGACGTTGTGACTAACCATAGAGGTTTGACATTGACCCGCAGGGGTGTGTACCACTAGCGGAGTGTTCATCTCCTCGTATTTAATGCCATGGATGAATGCAAACTCAGCTGATATGAATGAATGTGATGCTCCTGTATCAAATAAAACGGATGTTGGTACTGAATTTACGAGGAGTGTACCATCATAGTAGCGGGCTGGTCTTGAGCTTCATTGAGATCAACATGGTTGGCATGAACACGACCATAAGACTTGGCATTGTTGTTGCGGGGCTGGTTTCTTCCACGGCCAGTTGCTGGAAGGGCCAGCTGATTCTGGTTCTGGTTGCATTCCCTAGCATGGTGTCCTGGCTGACCACACCTGAAGCACAGACCATTATTGGGAGTGGGAGCAGGAGCTCGGGGTGGTGGAGCTGGAAGCCTTAGCTGCCTAGATGGTGGAGGAGGCAGACGAGGTGCAGCATAGGTCTTCCTTGGGGCAGGTGCATTTGGACAGTACATGTTGTTCGGGATCCATATCTTACTCTTCTGCGAGGGTGGGCCTAAAGATGAGACCGTGTCACGGTTGCGCCTGTGAGAGCTCTGGTGTTCCTGCAGACCAGTCTCGACATTGATGGCCTTGTTCACCAAGGTAGCGAAATTGGCAAAGTCATGCACTAGAAGTGCGAGCTTGATGTCAGCTTGAAGACCGTCACGGAACTTCTCCTGTCTGCGTGCATCAGTTGCAATGTCTTCTTCAGCATAGCGGGACAAGTCCAGAAACTCTCGCTGATAAGCTTCCACAGTTTTGTTGCCCTGGGTGAGGTTACAGAACTCACGTTTCTTCCTATCGATGATCCCCTGAGGAATGAAGCGGGCATGAACGGCAACTTGAAAGTCTGGCCAGGTGATGATTGTCCCAACTAGCAGAGTACGCCTGTGGCTGTCCCACCATTGAGCTGCGGGTCCCTTCAGAAAGAAGGAAGCAAAGGTGACATAGCGGGCAGGGGCTACATCAGCAGACTCCATCTCATAGGTGATGTCACGGAGCCAGTCATCAGCATCTAGCGGCTGAGTTGAGCTGCGGTACATGATTGGGTTGAGGCGTATGAAATCCTGCAGAGTAACTTGGGCTGGCTGCTCGTTCATATTGGGGCGAGGGAACTGAGCCATCATATTCTCCATGAACTGGCGATTCATCTCGAGCTGTTGGACCATACCAGCCATGTACTCAGGCGGTGGTGGGGCGTTGCTACCACGACCACGACCAGCTGGTCTAACCATCCTGCTAATATATAACAGGGGCAGTTCAGCATTGAGAAATTTGCATAGACAAGAATCATTCAGGATGAAACATGCATAATGAAAGGAGCACGATAGATACCACATAGTAGTCGGCATAACTTACAAAAGGGGTCGGACATAGAGTTCAGTACACAGAGTTCAGTACATAGACTAAGTCATCATAGGCGGCACGCAGGCTTGCGGCGAATGCATCTAATACTAATAAGCAAGACTACATCAGTCCCAGGAGGTACTGTGGAGGTAGTCGTAGCCTGACAACTAGTAGTGAGGCAATGGATAGTCCACGTCAGCGGCCTTGGGGCCGCGGATTCTCTGGTGTAGAACCCGACGCTCAGGTGGTAGAAGAGGACCAAGTGCAGGAGATTAGCCTCCCACCTCTGGCCAACCGACACCGTGGGGCATCACGGTCCTAGCTGGGTAGATCGCAGAACGCTGCAGCTGTCTAGATAGAACAAAGGGGTGCAACAGCGTTAGAGCCATGTAAAGGTGCTGACGAGTGGTGTACAACTCGTGGCAAAGAGCTCGATTAGCTCGGTCCAACCCATCAGCATGCAGAACCAGGCTCTGATGGTGGAAGGGCTCTCGGGTGACGGTGGAGTAGGCAGCAATGTAGTATCCCTCCACACCAACGTCGGATGCGATAGCAATGTGCCTGAAAGGGGAAGTGTCCAACGACCGATACTCTCCACGTAGACGTGTCAGAGCAGCATAGGCAGCATCGTGAACTGCCATCTCGATGGTCACTCCAACTCCATGAGCGGTGTGCAGCACGGTAGTGGAGGCATACTCCCGAGAGTAGAGGTGGACGATGGCACGGTACTGCTCCCGGTTAAAGTCCTGGTACTCCTCGTAGACGGTGTACTCAGGGTACCAGCGATAACCTAGATAGGTCATCATCTCAGCTAGCACAGCAGGTGATCCTGAGGCACCAATGGCCACCGTGTGGCGCACGACTTGCCTCGTGGGTTCCATCTGAAAACAAAGATGTTTCAATGGAGTCAAATGACAATGTGGGTACTATTCAAAATACTATCCTACAGAATAACTATGGCTTATCCAACTTTGGAGTGAACGTGGTAACGGGATCCTAATGTTAGAGTTAGTAAATTCGTTTAACCCGAGTAGGAGAGAGTTCAGAGCCCCAGAGTAAAGGTCGAGAAGTAAAAGGTCCTAATACCACCCAATGGCGACCTGGGCCCGCAAGGCACACAGCCAAGTTAGTAAAAGTTTTGTAGTGACTAGACTCGACTTCGGCCAAGGAGTGTGGAAGGGGGATTCCTACATGCAGTCGGCTCTGATACCAACTTGTGACGCCCTCGATTCAATCATACACTAATCATGCATGCAAACGTGTACGATCAAGATCAAGGACTCACGGGAAGATATCACAACACAACTCTAAAAACATAAATAAGTCATACAAGCATCATAATACAAGCCAGGGGCCGCGAGGGCTCGAATACAAGTGCTCGATCATAGACGAGTCAGCGGAAGCAACAAATACTGAGTACAGACATAAGTAAACAAGTTTGCCTTAAGAAGGCTAGCACAAACTGGGATACAGATCGAAAGAGGCGCAGGCCTCCTTCCTGGGATCCTCCTAAACTACTCCTAGTCGTCGTAAGCAACCTGCATGTAGTACTAGGCACCTCCAGTGTAGTAGTCATCATCGACGGTGGCGTCTGGCTCCTGGGCTCCAACGTCTGGTTGTGGCATCCGAGAAGAAGAGGAAAACGGGGAAAAAGAGGGAGCAAAGCAACCATGAGTACTCATCCAAAGTACTCGCAAGCAAGGAGATACACTACATATGCATGGGTATATGTGTAAGGAGGCCATATCAGTGGACTGAACTGCAGAATGCCAGAATAAGAGGGGGATAGCTAGTCCTATCAAAGACTACGCTTCTGGCAGCCTCCATCTTGTAGCATGTAGAAGAGAGTAGATTGAAGTCCTCCAAGTAGAAACGCATAGCATAATCCTACCCGGCGATCCTCTCCTCGTCGCCCTGTTAGAGAGCGATCACCGGGTTGTATTTGGCACTTGGAAGGGTGTGTTTTATTAAGTATCCGGTTCTAGTTATCATACGGTCAAGGTGTAACTCCGGGTCGTCCTTTTACCGAGGGACACGGCTATTCGAATAGATAAACTTCCCTGCAGGGGTGCACCACATAACCCAACACGCTCGATCCCATTTGGCCGGACACACTTTTCTGGGTCATGCCCGGCCTCAGAAGATCAACACGTCACAGCCCCACCTAGACACAACAGAGAGGTCAGCACGCCGGTCTAACTCCTATGGTGCAGGGGTCTGGGACCATCGCCCTTTGCACACCTGCACGTTGTGAACACGGCCGGAAGTAGACCTAGCCTTCCTAATACAAGAGCAGGCATTCCAGTCCAATCCGGCGCGCGCCGCTCAGTCGCTGACGTCACGAAGACTTCGGCTGATACCACGACGTCGAGTGCCCATAACTGTTCTCGCGTAGTTGGTTAGTGCGTATAGGCCAGTGGCCAGACTCAAATCAAATACCAAGATCTCATTAAGCGTGTTATTATGAAGTAACTGCGAATGCCGACCAGGGCCAGGCCCACCTCTCGCCTAGGTGGTCTCAACCTACCCTGTCGCTCCGCCACAAAGATCCACACAGAGGGCCGTCGGGACAAAGGTCCTTTCAGCCCCCAATCCGTGAATCACTCGCGGGTACTCAACGAGCCGACCCGACTTTAGTCACCATCTGTATAGTATGTATATATGTATAGTATATACCCGTGATCACCTCCCAAGTGATCACGGACCGATAGTATAGCAAGGCAGACCGACAAGAATGTAGGGCCAATGATGATAAACTAGCTATACTAAGCACTTAGGATTGCAGGTAAGGTATCAATGACTGTAGCAACAATGAAAGTCTATGCAACAGAATAGGAGTAACCGAACAGTAACATGCTACACTACTCTAATGCAAGCAGTATAGAGAAGAATAGGCGATATCTGGTGATTAAAGGGGGGGGGGCTTGCCTGGTTGCTCTGGCAAGAAGGAGGGGTCGTTAACTCTGTAGTCGAACTGGGCAGCAGCATCGTCGGTCTTGTAGTATACCGAAGAGAAGAGGGGGAAGAAACAATGAATAACATGCAAACAAATGCATATCGATGCATGACATGACAAGTAACGATGCTAGGTGTGCCCAATCGCGGTAGTAGGTGATACCGATGAAGGGGGAAAACATCCGGGAAAGTATTCCCGGTGTTTCACGTTTTCGGACGGATGAACCGGAGGGGGAAAGTTGCGTGTTTTCTATGCTAGGGATGTGTGGCGGACGAACGGGCTACATATCCGGATTCGTCTCGTCGTTCTGAGCAACTTTCATGTAGAAAGTATTTTCATCCGTGTTACGGATTAAAAGATATGATTTTCAAAACATTTAAATCATCTTCTGATTTTAATTAGTTATTTAATTCTAACATTATCCAGAACAGTGCAAGACGACGGAGGCATGACATCACAGTGATGTCAGCAGGTCAACTGGTCGGTTGACCAGTCAAACCAGACAGGTGGGTCCAGTGGGACCCACATGTCATTGAGACATAGGTGAAACAGGATTTGTTTTAGATTAATTAGAATTAACTAAGTGTGGGCCCCATTAGTCAGTGACTAATTAGCCTAGATTAATTAACTTAACTAATTTAATTAGGTTATAGGGTGGGGGCCACCTGTCAGCTGCTGGGACCAGCCCAGTCAGCAAGTTGACCACGGTCAACAGGTCAGCCGGGCCCTTGGGGCCACCAGGAAGTGACCAGATGGACCCCAGCGGCATGCCATGTCGGCGGGCGGCGGAGGTTCACCGCCGGTGACCGAAAACGCGGCGGAGCGCGCGGACCTCGCCGGAATCATGCCACGATGGCCCGTTTGGGGCGTGCTAGGCTCGCTCGGTCGAGCGCGAAGAGGCGCATCTAGTGGTGGCGGTGGCTCGGCAGGAGGAGGGCCGCAGCATCACCGGTGACGGGCGGGGCGGACGCCGAGGCTCGGCGAGTGCGAAGGCGAGGCTGTGGGGCTGGGTTCGTTCGAAACAGAGACGAAGCTGCGTCGAACGGTAGGGATACCGCGGCCGGAGTTGCCGTGTAGCGACGGCGGCGAGCGGCGCGGCGGACGCCGGCGTTCGGCCGTGAGAGGAAACGGCGCTGCGGCGCGTTATTTGGCAAACTGAAGGGCGTTGCGAGGCCTACGTGCGTGCGCGAGCACAACGGCACGAGCCGGGACCAAAGGGGTCACCGGACGGCTGCCGGCGATGAGCACGGGCGGCGTCGCGTTCGGGCACCCAACGAGCTAGGGGCTAGGGGCCACGGGGAAGTGCATGCGCGGGCGCGTTGGGTTCCTGGAAGCACCAGGAACACGATGCCGTGCTCAGGCGAGCACGATGGAGAGTATGGCCACGGCGGCGAGGTGCTCCGCGGTGACGTGCTCACGGCAACGGCGACGAGGTATCTACGGTGCGCAAGGGGCCTATCGAGGAGGAGCAGGAGGAGGAGGGGCTCACCGTGCGGCACGCAAGATGGCTCGTGGTAGTTTAGTAGTAGCAGGGGGTGTCACCGGAGTTGGGGAAGAACGGCGGTGACTGGAGATGTTGAAGAAGGGGGCCGTTGAAGCAGCGCCTTCGAGCTCTAGCTGCGGCCATCGGTCGACGAGGAGGACGATGGCGAAGACAATGGACACGCAGGCGAGGCGAGGCGATAGCTGAGGCCACGCGTTTCACGGCGGCGGTCCCATGTCGGCGTTCAGACACGGTGGGAAGGAGGAGAGCAGGGTGGATCTGAAGGGAGAGGGAGTGGCGCAGGAACCGAGGGCGAGAGTGGGGGCGAGTGGGAGGCGGGATCGAGGAGGCGGCAGCGTGGCGGCCTTATCCTCTCCTCGATGCCGGTGAGGGGGTCCGGTGGTGACGCGCCCCTGTTCTGACCCGGGTCGGGAGAACAGGAAGGGAGACGAGGCAGGGGGGGCTGGGCCGGCGGTAGGCAAGCTGGGCCAGGTGGGCCGGTCTAGCCTGTGAGCTGGGCCGCCTGGTCCAGTGGGGGGGGTCTTTTCCTTTTCTTTTCTTTATTTTTCTTTTTTGTTTTATTTCACTTTAAAATATTTAGGCTCTTTCTAAAAAATTTGTTTTCTCCACAATAATTACCAGTGCAATATTTGGCACCCACCGAACATTTTTGTTTTGACCTTTGAAAACTTTGGGTGTTTATCACTAATTCATTTTTGAATTTGCAATGTTTTCGGAACTACCACTTGATTAGCAACAGTAATATAGATGACATGGCATCATCAGGAGAGTTTTACTGTAGCCTAATTATCCGGGCGTTACAGTGGACGTCAAGCGGGCCCACGATGCAGGGGCGGGCCCTAGGGGAGGGGGCGCGCCCCCCACCCTCGTGGACAGGGTGTGGGCCCCCTGACGTTGATTCTTTCGTCAATATTTTTTATTAATTATGAAAAGTTGCTCCGTGGATTTTCAGGTCATTCTGAGAACTTTTATTTCTGCACAAAAATTAACACCATGGCAGTTCTGCTGAAAATAGCATCAGTCCGGTTCAGTTCCATTCAAATCATGCAAGTTAGAGTCGAAAACAAGCAAGAGTGTTTGGAAAAGTAGATACGACGGAGATGTATCAACTCCCCCAAGCTTAAACCTTTGCTTGTCCTCAAGCAATTCAGTTGACAAACTGAAAGTGATAAAGAAAAACTTTTACAAACTCTGTTTGCTCTTGTTGTTGCAAATATGTAAAGCCAACATTCATGTTTTCAGCAAAGATTATGAACTAACCATATTCACAATAACACTTAGGTCTCATGTTTACTCATATCAATGTCATAATCAACTAGCGAGCAATAATAATAAAACTCGGATGACAACACTTTCTCAAAACAATCATAATATGATATAACAAGACGGTATCTTGCTAGCCCTTTCTGAGACCGCAAAACATAAATGCAGAGCACCTTTAAAGATCAAGGACTGACTAAACATTGTAATTCATGGTAAAAGAGATCCAGTCTTAGTCATACCCAATATAAACTAATAGTAATGCATGCAAATGACAGCGGTGCTCTCTAGCGGGTGCTTTTTAATAAGAGATTGATGACTCAACATAAAAGTAAATAGATAGGCCCTGCACAGAGAGAAGCAGGGATTTGTAGAGGTGCCAGAGCTCGATTTTTAAATAGAGATGAATAACATTTTGAGTGGTATACTTTCACTGTCAACGTAACAACTATGAGATCTCGATATCTTCCATGTTACACACATTATAGGCGGTTCCCAAACAGAATGGTAAAGTTTATACTCCCCCACCACCAACAAGCATCAATCCACACTACAAAAAAAAATACACTTCCGTGATAATACGAGTTTGTCACAGTAGGTCACGTTTTTTGTTACGCATGTACATCCATGACGATTTTATGACAGAATCAAGATAGTCATACATGTGTTGTCGTAGAAGTGTTCCATGACATTACCAAAATTATCATCACGAAAGTGTCCACTTCCATGACGATAAATCGCGCGTCACAGAAGTGCTTTCGTCAAGGGTGACCGACACGTGGCATCCACCATAACGGAACGCCGTTAAGCTATCGGGTCGGGTTTTGGATCTGATAACCCGTTAACAGCCCCGACCAATGGGAAATTTCCACGTGTAAAATTCTTATTGGCCGGACAAAACACATGTCAGCTCATCAATGGGTCAGATAGGCGCCTATGATATGTCGACACGTGCCACGGCCCACCACTGGCCCATTTAGCTTACAAAGTCGGCCCGTTTGACTTGGTCAAAAGTTAACGGGCTAGCCCATGAAAAGCCTGTTAACGGTCTCTTCGCAAATAACCCATTTTACGGCCCATTAACTCACGACCCGTTAGGCCCTAAAGAAAATCGGCCCAACAACGTCATGTGGGCCGTCGAATATAACACCAGCCCATTTCACTTTCGGCCCATGTATGGCCCATGATATCTTTCGGCCCATATGAGGCCTTCGTATCTTTCGGCCCATTACAGGCCCACGGTGACTCTAGCCCATAATGAACAGTAATTTTCTTTATACCCATTAACGGCCCGTGATTTACATGGGCCATTTCCAGCCCGTGTTAGCTTTCGGCCTATTGACGGCCCATACATTCTTGGGCTCCTTTTCGGCCCTCGATTACTTCCGGTCCGTTACTGGCATGTTCCCCTAATGGGCCAAATTCGTCCCATGGCAAGAGTCAGCCCGTTATTGGCATGTTCCCCTAATGGGCCAAATTCTGCCCATGGCAAGAGTCGGCCCGTTACTGGCCTGTTACCCTAATGGGCCAAATTCAGCCCATGGCAAGAGTCAGCCCATTTCTGGCCTGTTAACCCGTTGCGCCGTTTCTAGCCCGTCCAATAATCTGGCCCATTAATGATCTGTTATGCACGTGACAGAATTAAGCCTTTGCTATCCTACGGCTTGCTAACGGCCCGTTGCCGTGCTGGGGCGATACCAATTACGCCTGATTACGACCCATGTAGACCCATTTATCCGACGGCCCGAGGCCCACCGATTACAGGCCCATTTATCGACGGCTCGTAGGAGACCCATGGATCCTACGACCCGTATATGTCCCATGATAGTTGCGGCCACTAGCAAACAAGGGAAAAAGAAGACTAGGAAATAAATAAGGCCGAAACTAACGCTAGGCTATTAAGGCGATTGCACAGATTACATCCACTCAGCATCAAAGATCGCCACCAGTACAAACATAGGGAACACCCTACATTATACAAAAATGGCTTGCTGTTTTCTTCAGCCGGTGGCTGCACGTTAATAATAAATTTTGTATCGCACCAAAACAAATTACAACTATATAACAAAAGGAAGGTTGGCATAAAACTTAACAGTCTAGCAGATAAATGCACCACCAGAAGTTCAGAAGCTCAGTTCATTGGACCTGACTATTACGTTTTCTTGCTGTATTATCCCATGGAGCACCATAACCCTCGCCTTCATTTCCCCTAGGCTCCGGAACAACATAGGAAATGTCTGATAGTCTGGTTTCAAAACCATGCATATATTGACGACATTGAGCAATGTTTCTCCTTGTTTCACAAAGGGACTCTGTTAGGGAATAGACTTGTGTCTGGAGCGCAGATACAACATTGCTTTGAGCTTGCATATCTTGATCATGAAACAGTTTGGATGATATTGCCTTAACAACCAACCCAGTATTACGCAGGAACGTGCTTTTGGCACTGTTAGTGGACAGGTACTGGCCCAGTGCAGCAAGAGCTGACATTACGGTTATAGTTGCCTCGCCACCTTCAGAAGGTGGCGGTTCCACCATTTTTTCCATAGGTCGCTGAAAAGTTGAGGTTTTACATTAGTAGTACCAGAACAGAAGATATTAAGGAGGCAGCCAAACCAAACAAAATAGCTTTGGTCTATATACAGAACTTATTCTGGTTAACCCATGTAAAATATTAGTTGTATTTTATTGCAAAGTACATAATAAAACCAGGTTCCAAACATATGACCATGTACCATCACTAATGTATTGTCTATTTCTTCACATTGTATTGAGGGCTAAGGATAAAGAGACGAAGTTTATAATACGGTAAGCATAGTATGACATCATTCATATCACAAAACAACTGAGAACAGACAAACAGACAATGGTAACTTTGTGTGGGCAAGTCCAGCACGGAACTAGATTACGGGTCAAGATCAAAGGACCATCACTCCTCTCTTTTAAACCTTGTAAGGTGCAATGATACACTAAGACAATCGTGTATAAAATTGAAAAGAGTAATAGACATTGGCTGCAAACCATGCAGTTCAAGGCACAAGTTAGAGTAAGTAGTAGTTAAAAGGCATGAGGATTAAGGACTTACAACCGCGGCTTTGACTGGTGTAGTCATGCCCTTCTTCTTGCTGGTGTGACAGTCCTTGAAGATTTCCACATCATTTGGTTCAGGTACTTTTTGGTCCTTGCGGGCTTTCCTCTGCATTTCGAACAAGTCAATATAGATCTGATAATATGGTACAACGAAAAGAGTAAAACAACAGCTAATTACAAGAGACTCGCAGTGTGCAATATAGCTACGAGATCCTGTCATTTGTTGGAATTTCACTTTCGTATGATTGGCCTTGTTCTTTGATCAGTTCAGCTACAACAAGATAGATTTGTGCAGCACATGCGTAAATAGGACTTCAACATGTGATCTGATCACATATAAGTAATGTACCTGATACTTCGGATCAGACCGGTGTTTAACAAGGCCCCTCCAGTCTTCATCCGATATATTTTCCACTGGAGATGTTTGGGAAAGTTCACTGTTAGCCTTGCCTTCAAAGTGAGTTTTCCTCAAGTTATACTGATACTGTTGCAGAGTAGACTTGAAAACATAGGTGCAAGCTTGTCTGGTTGCATCATCTTGGCTATCCGACTTGAACCTCATTTGTTGAAAATTATGGGAGTCTCATTATCAGCAACCTAGAAAGTATGGGACAGAGCAAGACGATATTACTAGTTTCCATACATAACCATACTTACAGATAAATGGCCGAGGAAGGTGTTGAACTGGGTTTCATATTTGTCATTCCTGTACTGAATCCATGTTGGGAGGATACGTACATGACACCTAACGGCAACCGCTGCCTCTGATACTAACTTGGCTGACTCTGTAGCATCACGTGGCCTTTTTAAACATGCCTCAAAACGGATCTCCATTCTTCCTCCTCTAGATTTAGTTAACCTATCGAGCATTATCCCTGATGTTTGTTTCCTCTTGCGCCTAGGTGCTAGTCCAACAACGAACGTAGGAAGTGTTAGTGTACATCAAATTGTGAAACTACATATAAAGAAGCATGCAACTGTAACTTGACTCCAGCAACTACCTTCTTGCTGTTGAAGCTCACAAGGTTCATCTGATATTGCCAACTCGTCTTGTGTCAAGAGTGCTTGGGAAGTAGTGTCGGGTGGCAAGGGAGGTTGGGAACGTGTTGCCAGCTCAGTTGACGCACGAGTAAGTCGTGCAGCTGGTAGTACTGTGGTAGGTGTTGCAAGAACTAGGGTTGTCTCTGCTTGTTTGGTGGCAGCTATTTGTTTCTCTTTGGCTTTTTCTGTAGCTCGTGTAGCATGCGATGCCGTGTTTGTAGAATTTTCCGCTGGACTTTGACCTTCTATTGCACCATCAGTACCAGCAGAATCTGGAGGATTCATCCGCTTCTCATTCCCTGCCATTATGTGTTTCTTCCTCTTTCTCTGTGCCATGTTAAGTCAAGCCGACAAGAAAAACGAATAACAATTTAGTTCTTCAGAACAAATTGATGCATGATGCAGACGAACTGAACTTTGATGTTAGACAACCACATGATAGGACGATGTAATATGTATGAAAAATAGGATGGAAGAGATAACCAGAACTATGATGTGTAAACTAAGAAGAAGACATTTTACCAAATTAGAAGCAATGCAATGGAAGGTAGACACCATATGGAAGATGCTACAAATATCGCTCTGCCAAGTTAACAGTGTCTCATCATAAATGGCGTTTAAGCAAATGTGGAGCAGTACAAGAAATAAATCATATGCAAGATGCAAACAACATCACACTACCATGTTAGAGGTCTCTCGTCATTTGTGCCATTGCATATTCACAACATTGCATATTCACAGCTTATGATGTGTAAACTAAGGAGAAGGCATTTCAACAAATTAGAAGCAATGAAAGCTAGACACCATATGAAAGATGCAACGAATATCACTCTACAAAGTTAAAACTGTCTCGTCATAAGTGCCATGTCAACAAATTAGTAGTACAAGCTAGAAAAGAATGTGAGATGAAACCTATATCACACTCCGAAATCAAACGTGTCTTATGATAAGTGATTGTTGCAGGTTACACAACAGTAGTAATTTGATGTAAGAACATGGTGTGATAGATAGATATTGTATGTTCTAGAAACAGGAACATGTGTCTTATTCAAGTATAATGTGTAAAGTAAGCAGATGGAATTCAACAAAATTAGAAGCAATACAAGCTAGACATCACACATAACATGCAACCACATATAACAGTGCCAAGATAGAGGGAGCACCGGTGATGCTGCACTAGGGGAGACATTGTCACGCCCAATATGCGATACTATCCTAAAGAGACTCGAAGGTCCCACCAAGGATAGAACCGCATATGGAGACGCTTTTTCAAGGTGGATATCATTACATCAACATTACATAATGGATGGGGATACATACAAGGCATACAAATGCCGCAAGAATACAACATCACAATACATAAGAGCATCATCCAACTACGGATGAAACACAAACAGAAACTCAATGACATCCACCCTGCTAACCCAGGCTACCGACCTGGAACCTATCCCCTGATCGAAGAAGAAGCAGAAGAAGAACTCCAAAACAAGCAAGCATCGCTCTTGCGTCATGATCATCGCATAACCTGTACCTACAACTGTTGTTGTAGTAATCTGTGAGCCATCAGGACTCAGCAATCCCATTACCATGGGTATCAAGACTAGCAAAGCTTAATGGGAAAGGAAGGAGTAAAGTGGTGCGGTTGCAGCAACGACTAAGCAAGTATGGTGGCTAACATACGCAAATAAGAGCGAGAAGAGAAGCAAAGGAATGGTCGAGAAGCTAGAAGTGATCAAGAAGTGATCCTGAAACTACTTACGTTCATACATAACCCAAAACCATGTTCACTTCCCGGACTCCGCCAAAAAGAGATCATCACGGCTACACACGCGGTTGATGCGTTTTAATTCGAATCTGATGTCAAGTTATCTACAACTGGACATTAACAAATTCCCATCTGCCACATAACCGCGGGCACGGCTCTCGAAAGTTTATACCCTGCAGGGGTGTTCCAATTTAGCCCATCACAAGATCTCACGGTCAACGAAGAATGTTCCTTCTCCCAGGAAGACCCGATCAGTCTCGGAATCCCGGTTTACTAGACATTCCGACAATAGTAAAACAAGATCAGCAAAGCCGCCCGATGTGCCGACAAATCCTGATAGGAGCTGCACATATCTCGTTCTCAGGGCACACCGGATGAGCAAGACGTCGGGTTGGCATAGACCTTGGTTGCCTACGGGCACCAGACATTGCTCGGTTTGGGCCAGCGCTTGGAGAAGCACTGTCCCGGGGGGGTTAAAATAAGGGACAATTAGATTTGTGCCCCTATTTGTGTCCCACTCGTCTATTTTACCCCTAATTCCCAAAAGTCACCGGTTCTGTCCAAGTCACTTTGCTCCTGTTATGCTTTCGCCCTTTGACCGTTTGACCGTCAGTTTGAAAACTTCATAACTAATTCATAATAAATCAAGAAAATGCAAATAAGATACCAAAATGTTTAGAAAAACATCACCTATATGTCAGTGTCATTTGCATTCATGAAAAAAGTGTTGGAAAGTGCCCATCTAAGTTTTAGCTCTTATGCTACCACCATGAATAGTAAAATCTAAAAAAGTTCCAAAAAATTCAAAAAAAATTGGTGGCAAAGAATGACAAATGTTTTAAGTGCCTACCAAGTTTCATTAGGGAATAATATTTGTGGCTACTGCGGCAAAAAAAAACAATCAGCACTCCAAAATAGATTTTTTTTGGCACGACTTCTACGAATGTCGTTCCCTAATGAAACTTGGCAAGCACTTAGAACATTTGTCATTCTTTGCCACCATAATTTTAAAAAAAAAATTGAATTTTTTTAGAGTTTACTATTAATGATGGTATCAAAAGAGCTAAAACTCGGATGTGCACTTTCCAACACTTTTTTCATGAATGCAAATGACACTGACATATAGGTGATGTTTTTCTGAACATTTTCGTATCTTATTTGCATTTTTCTGATTTAGTATGAATTATTTATGAAGTTTTCAAACTGACGGTCAAATGGTCAAAGGGCAAAAGCTTAAGAGGAGCAAAGTGACTTGGATAGAACCGGTGAATTTTGGGAATTAGGGGTAAAACAGGCGAGTGGGACACAACTAGGGGCATAAATCTAATTATCCCTTAAAATAAAGATGACCCTCGGGATGCACGACTCCCAAGGGAAAAAGACTAGGTGGGGCAAATGGTAAAACCAAGGTTGGGCCTTGCTGGAGGAGTTTTATTCAAAGCGAACTGTCAAGGGGTCCCATAAATCACCCAACCGCGTAAGGGACGCAAAATCCGGGAACATAACACCGGTATGACGGAAACTAGGGCGGCAAGAGTGGAACAAAACACCAGTCATAATGCCGAGCCTTCCACCCTTTACCAAGTATATAGATGCATTAATTAAATAAGAGATATTGTGATATCCCAACATAATCCTGTCCACCATGGAGAAATCTTCAACTTCACCTGCAACTAACAACGCTATAAGAGGTGCTGAGAAAAAGCGGTAACATACCCAAACAACGGTTTGCTAAGAAGGGTGAAAAGGTTAGAGGCTGACATGGCAATTTGGGGAGGCTTGAAGAACAAGTGATACGAAGCACAGCATAGCGATAGAACGAAGCAACTAGCATAGCAATGATAGTAGTGAGATCCAGGGTGATGGCCATCTTGCCTGATATCCCGCAAGGAAGAAGAACGAGTCCATGAAGAAGACGAACGGACGAAGACGAACCAAGCGTAGATGAACGAATCCTCACCGTCGCAACGAAACAGGAACTAACGAGAAGGAGCACAACCGAAAAGAAGCAAACAACAATGTAAACACACAACACATAAACATGACATGATGCTCAACCAAGTATGATGCATGTCCGGTTTAATGAAGCATGGCATGGCAAAGTGCAACAAACAATACTACAAATTAAGTGGAGCTCAATATGCAACAAGTTGCATATTGACGAAACACCACATTCGAGTTATTTAGTTCGCTCTCGTTTAGGTACACAACAATATTAAATGTTGTTGAACATGGCAAGAGGTGTAACATAAGTAATATAACTATTTAGGCAAGTTTAAATGAGGCCAGAAACAACAAACAACAATTCTGGAAAATCCTCATGTCCATATTTCGAATTTGGTACTGTTCTTCCCTAAACCATATTTCAAAGTTGTTAAACAGGAAAATAAAGTGGACCATATTAAACTATGCATTTTTCTAGCCCATTTACATATAAAGAACATTTAAAATCGAGCTACGGTTATTTAGTTATGAAATAAACCTTTTTAGATGTCATTTATGCAAAATTAATGGAAACAACAATTTTAATCATCTTCAACATGAATGAAAGTTGGACATTGTGAAACTTCATGAAAATCTGAGAAAGATGCATATATGACATGTTTCATTCCGATGCACGATTATTTAAATATGAGCAAAGCAAATAAATGGCATTTTCTGCAATTATGCAATAACTGGGAAAAATAATTAAGTGCATAGGCAGAAGGAAAAAAAACATGCATGGGAGGCTGCATGGGATTCAATGCCAGGACCTCCTGCTGTTTGTGCACTGAGATGGCCAGTGGGCTACTGACTGGATTGTGCTGAAAAATGGACTTGACAGTAGGTGAAACATGAGCAGAGCTTGATCTGGGTGAAGCAAAACTTGGTGAATAACAAAAGGTGCAACCATGGGGATTTGATCCCTGGTCGCCTGGGTGGAAGTGCAGCACAACAACCAGCTGGGCTAAAATGTGTTTGTTCACTGTAGGGGTTCGGCACTAGATGAACTGAACTGAAGAAACACGAACAAGTAGCAAAAGGGAAAAAATGGGGGCGCACGGAATTTGATCCCGAGACCCCTTGGATACGAGCATGTGCTGTTAACAAGATGGCCTTCACGCGGTATTTTATAAATGGTTCTGGTCTATGTTGGGTGACGACTTGGTCATGGAAGTTCTGAATGCGATCAATTCCCAGGTTATGCCACAAGGGTGGAATGACACTACTATTGTCATGATCCCAAAAGTAAATTCCCCGGAGAAAGTTACTCAATTCAGACCGATCAGTTTATGCAATGTGGTATACAAGGTAATTTCTAAGATGATAGCTGCGAGACTCAGGGTGTTACTCCCAGAGATCATTAGCCCTACCCAGAGTGCCTTTGTTCCTGGTCGACTCATTACGGATAATGTGCTAATAGCTTACGAGAGTTTACATGCAATAAAACAAAAAAAGGTGGGCAAAGATGGTTGGTGTGCGGTGAAACTTTATATGCATAAAGCCTATGACAGAGTTGACTGGGTTTTCCTGGAAGCAATGTTGTTGAAGTTGGGATTCCATGAGGACTGGGTTAAGATGATAATGTTGTGTGTGTCTTCTGTTGAATATAAGGTGAGATATAACTCAATGGAGATGGAATATTTCAAACCCTCCAGAGGTCTTCGACAGGGTGACCCACTCTCCCCGTATCTGTTTCTCCTGTGTACGGAGGGTTTAACAGCCCTACTTTCTCATGCAGAACAGAGTGGAGACTTAATGGGGGTCAAAGTCTGTAGAGATGCACCTGCGGTAACAAATCTACTCTTTGCTGATGATTCATTAATTTTGATGAAAGCTAATATTCAGAATTCAATGTGCTTGATATCAATTCTGGATTTATATTGTGCTGCATCCGGGCAACTTGTTAGTGTTGACAAATCAAGTATCTTTTTTAGCCCAGCACCAAGGTAAATATGAAGGCTCAGATTTGCTCTTGTCTGAATATCATGACTGAGGCCTTAAATGACAAGTATCTGGGATTGCCTACTACTCTTGGACTTGATAAAGGTGACAGTTTTCAATATTTAATAGATCGGTTAATTATGAAGCTTACGGGGTGGAAGGAGAAGTGCCTCTCTTCAGGAGGGAAAGAAGTTCTTATTAAGTCTGTTGCTCAAGCAATACCAACTTATGCGATGTCGGTCTTTCAAATTCCTAAGAAAATTTGTAAAGGAATCACAGATGCGATATCTCATTTTTGGTGGGGTGATGATGCAACTCATAAGAGGATGCACTGGTTTGCATGGTGGAAGATGTGTATTCCCAAGAAAGAAGGGGGTATGGGCTTCAGAGATATTCACTGCTTTAATCTTGCACTTCTGGCAAAACAGGCATTCCCAAGAAAGAAGGGGGTATGGTGGAAGATGTGTCAAAACCGGCGGATCTCGGGTAGGGGATCCCGAACTATGCGTCTAGGCGGATGGTAACAGGAGACGAGGGACACGATGTTTTTACCCAGGTTCGGGCCCTCTTGATGGAGGTAAAACCCTACATCCTGCTTGATTAATATTGAAGATGTGTGTTACAAGAGTAGATCTACCACGAGATAAAGGAGGCTAAACCCTAGAAGCTAGCCTATGGTATGATTGTTGTTCCCCCTATGGACTAAAGACATCCGGTTTATATAGACACCAGAGATGGCTAGGGTTACACAGAGTCGGTTACAATGGTAGGAGATCTACATATCCGTATCGCCAAGCTTGCCTTTCACGCCAAGGAAAGTCCCATCCGGACACGGGACGAAGTCTTCAATCTTGTATCTTCATAGTCTTGGAGTCCGGCCGGTGGTGATAGTTCAGCTATCCGGACACCCCCTAATCCAGGACTCCCTCAGTAGCCCCCGAACCAGGCTTCAATGACGACGAGTCCGGCGCGCGTGTTGTCTTTGGCGTTTGCAAGGCGGGTTCTCCTCCATGTTCCCTGTATTTGCCGAATAGTGTCCGACTGCTTCATAAATGCTATGCTCCTTGGCTTCTGCGTCCAATAATGGCCTTCTTCCACGTGTTGCATGAATGTGAAAAGCCAGGGTATCTTTACATTTTACCCCTTAGCTGCGAGAATAAGCCGCCTATAAGAGGGGCGAAGATCCAGATCCAAATCACACCATCCTCCTTTCGCGAGTACTCATCGAAGCGCATCCAGCGAAAATCCATTCCAACATGGACAGTCGACGCGGCTCCTCTTCTCGCGCTCCTAGCCCTCAGCCAGGAGATTGGAGGAGATGCTCAGTCCCGCATAGCGAATTAGTGACGCTCCAAGCAGAGGGATACCTTCCCCCAGCCTTTATGGTTCCGGTTCGAGCCGGACTGGCCACCTACAAGGGTGGGAAACAGGCGGAGAGCATCCCCAATCCCTCCAAAGGAGAGCGGGTATGCTTCGTCCCTTACTTAATAAGGGGACTCGGATTTCCTATACATCCGTTTCTCCGGGGGCTCCTGGAGTTCTATGGACTCCAGCTTCATCACCTCACACCTGCCTCCATCTTGCACATCGCGGGCTTCGTAGCTCTTTGCGAGCTGTTTTTGGGCATCGAGCCCCATTTTGCACTGTGGAAGAGACTGTTTTGCCTCATTCCCCGTTCTCACGAGGGGTCGATATATCAAGTGGGCGGAGCCGAAATATGGCGCATCGCCGGGACCGGATATCTGTCCGGAACCCCAAAGAAGGTGTCCGAAGACTGGCCTTCGGCGTGGTTTTACATGGAGGACGCCCCGCTGTCGGATCCAGTTCGGATTGGCCTCCCAGAGTTCAGCAACGCTCCTCTGCAGAAGCGCCTGAGTTGGCGCCCATGGAGCCCTCAACGGGAAGACGATAGGAGCGTCCATTATTTGATGGGCCGGATACGGCTACTAGCCCATTCCGGATTAACCATGATTGGAGTCATGGCCACATGCATTATGCAAGGGGTTCAGCCGCTCCAATGTAGGGGCCACCCCATGTGGGATTTCAACGGGGAGAATGACTCCACCCGTCACGGCTGTAAGGGGCCAGGCTCGGCCGAAGATCTGGCGAAGATCCTGTCCGGCTTGTACAAGGGGGAGAAGGTGGACTTCCGCCGTACGAATCCATTGAACGGATTCTCCATGAATAACCCTCGGAGTTGGGTAAGCGGATGTTTGTATATCTGATCCGTGCCTTCAAAGGCAAGTGTCTTATTTCATGATTTCGACGCAGGAACTGCGCCGGGATGTGGAGGACATAAAAAGCCCGGCTCCACAACCCGAGGATCCGGAAAGGTCCCTTGATCCGGCCTCCGAAGAGGACCCGGATTTAGCGGTGGAACTGATTGACGGGGTGTTCCACCAGCTCAGCATAGATAACGCTTTAGTCGCCATTACGGCTGACTACCCCGGTTTATCTCCGGCTTCCCAAGTGAGTACGACCGAAGTCACAACACCATTACGTTTCTAACGCTTATATTGACTACCATATGCCAATCGTGCTTCGTAGGAGGTGCCATTACAGCGGGAAGCCGAGCCCGCGGGGACTGACCAACCAAGGTCAGTGCGGCCCAGCAGGCGAAAGAGGAGTGCAGCGCGAAGCGAAACGTCGCCGCAAAGGTATGGCACACCGTCGTCCTTTAGGGAGAGGACCCCTGGGAGGTATATTAACGCTCATGATTCTTCTAGGAGAAAGAGCGCTCGTCGGACTGAGTCTGGAGAGGGTGCCCACCATGCCTCCGCCAGCCAGGCTCCAACGCCTGGTCCGGAAGGGGTGGCGAGCGCGAGGTGCGAGCCGGATGCTCCTCCAATGGAGGATGCCGACAGGCTGTCCGCCACCAGGTCTGAGGTGGAGAGCGCCATGAATCACCGGCGCCGTCGGACAGTTCTTCGTGACGCGTGTTTCTCCCCGGAGGCGTTGAATGCCTTTAATGCGGGATACACGCACCTCCGTGCTGCTCAAGATGGTTTAACCAGAGCCACGGAGCAATATGTAAAAGACATAAGGGTGAGGAATTTTTAATAGCTATATATGCCAGTAGCCCCCGAGACTTAAAATAGTTAAACTAACTGATTTAAGGATCATTTGTTATGCAGGATCTTATAGAGAAGACTACCCACCTGTCCTAGGAGCTTCAAGAATGCAAGGCCCAACTTGAGGCCGCACTGGCTGCTGCCGGTGGAGCCACAGAGACCCCCTCTGGTAATTCATATTTCGAAAAGAAGAGTAGTTTATGAAGTGCGGCGTGTGTGTATAGTCTGACAATAAAATTGCAGAGGGTTCCGGACTAGATCCGGACAAGCAACATCTGCGGCGCCAGCTGAAGGCCGGCGAGAAGGTGCTTATGAGGGTGCAGTAGGAGAGGAACAAACTCCAAGATGCCAACACCCAGCTGGGAGAAGAGCTAAAAGATGTTCGGGTCCAGCTTTCTAACTCCGTAAAGGAGAATCGGCGGCTTCGTCGCGGCATTTATAGTAAGTGCTTGAGCAAACTCTTTTGAAAAGAAGAGTTCAACGAGGAAGTCGGTTGACAGAGATCTGTCTGTAGGTCTGCTCACGGGTCGTCCGGCGGAGGAGATGCCTGGTTCTACGGGAGACCCTCTTCCCGAGCTGCTGCAACTGCACGAACGTGTTTGGCAGGCGATGAGCGGTGTCGTTCAGGCTTTATGGCCTTCCGTCTCCCTACCCGAAGGTCTTGGAGGGCTTGCTGAGAAGCTTCAGGGAGTGCGGCAGCGTCTCCGTCTGTGGAAGATATCGGCCTGCCGTCAAGGCGCCAGGGAGGCCTGGGCCATGGTGAAGACGCAGTACCCGAAGGCTGATCCAAACCACATGGCCGAGGTCGAACCTGTGGGGACCGATGGGAAGGAGATCCCTGTGAGCCTAGTGTACGGCCAAGTAGAGCTGGCCGCGAAATATTCCCAACAGGACTGTAAATTAGACAGCCTGTTAGATGGGATTGAAGAGGAGTACAATCAGTTAGTCTGACAATGTAATTTTTAAAATTGACATGTAGAATGCCTTCTAGCCGGATTGTAGATCGTTTGTCTTTGCGGACCTTTTCGCTTCAACCTCGGGACCCAACAGTCCGGAGTGTGTCCGAATACCCTTACGGTTATAAAAGAACCGGGGCATGCATGAAGACAAGGCGTAGGGGTCATAAGTGCTTTATCAGACAAGTGCCCAACTAGCTATGTTATATTACATGGTTAGTAAGAAACATCTTCCAGGGAGAATAGTTCCGTTAGGGGTTCCTTTCCCTGGGAGGCATGCCCTAAAGTGCATTGCCGTACTGCGAAAAGAGCAGAAAAAGCATCTGGGGGCAGGGAAATAAATAAGTAATAAATCATCTTTCATGTCACCGACCGAATATTCCCTTAAGAACGCTAGCCTTCGGCTTCACCCAGTCTGAGGTACACATCCGGCTGACCCGGCAGTAACAATCGCAGAGGTGCTCCCTTTACCTCGTAGCCGAACAATTGGGAACGTAGGGGTAATCACAGGAGCCAGGCAACCCGGCTTGGCCAAAACTTAAGTCATATCGATGCATATAATGGTGAGTAAAAGGTACATGCGGAAGTATAACACATGTATTGGGCATGAAGCCCGTATAAATAAGCTTCTGTTAAAGAAGCCCCCAGGTATAACGAGTGCGAGTAGCACATCGAGTAAGTGCGAACAAAGCGCAGATCAGCCCTCAAGAGGCTTGTATTGAAAAAAGTGGGAGGAAAAAGGAGGGAAAACCAAGACAGCGAAAAAATATTAAAGGTGGACGAGGGGAGGGGACGAACCCTGAGTCTAGCGCTAGGCGTAGAATCTTCGGAGACGGGCTGCGTTCCATGGGTTTGGCTCGAGTCGGTTGTCAGATGCTTTGCACAGACGGTATGCCCCGCCGGTGAGGACTTGGTCGATGATGAAGGGACCTTCCCACTTGGGCTTGAGTTTGTCCTTTTTCTTGTCCGGCAGGCGTAGAACTAGCTCGCCAACCTTGTAAGTTTTGGCCCATACTTCTCTGCTTTGATATCTTCGAGCCTGCTGTTGATAGAATGCGGAACGGGATTTTGCCACGTCGCGCTCCTCCTCTAAGGCGTCCAAACTGTCCTGCCGATCCAACTCGGCTTCTCTTTCTTCGTACATGCGCACGCGAGGTGAGTCATGAATTATATCGCAGGGCAAAACTGCCTCAGCGCCGTATACCATAAACAATGGTGTAAATCCGGTAGTGCAGTTTGGCGTGGTCCGCAGCCCCCAGAGTACGGAGTCGAGCTCCTCTACCCAGTGCGTGTCAGATTCCTTGAGAGATCGCACTAATCTGGGTTTAATGTCGCTCATGATTAGACCATTTGCTCGTTCCACTTGACCGTTAGTTTGAGGGTGGTAGACTGAAGCATAATCGAGCTTGATGCCCATGTTTTTGCACCAGAGCTTAACTTCGTCGGCCGTGAAATTCGTGCTGTTATCAGTGAAAATGCTGTGGGGGACGCCAAAACGGTGTACTACCCCGGATATGAAGTCTATCACAGGTCTGGATACGGCCGTTTTAACCGGCTTGGCTTCTATCCATATGGTGAATTTATCCACCATGACCAATAAGTATTTGTGCTTGTGGGTTCCCCTTTAAGGGGTCCAACCATGTCAAGCCCCCAGGCCGCGAACGGCCAAGTAATGGGTATAGTTTTGAGGGCGGTGGGTGGCATGTGGCTCTGATTAGCAAAGAGCTGGCAACCGACGCATCGTTGGACTAAGTCCTGAGCATCTGCCCGGGCTGTTGGCCAATAAAATCCTGTACGGAAGGCCTTGCCTACAAGGGCCCGAGCGGCAGCGTGGTGCCCGCCGAGTCCGGCGTGAATTTCAGCCAGGAGATTTCGCCCTTCCTCTTTGGAGATACACCTTTGAAGGACTCCGGTTGTGCTTTTCTTATAAAGTTCTCCCTCATAGACCTTGTAGGCTTTAGATCGCCGAACTATGCACCGGGCCTCATTTTGGTCTTCGGGAAGTTCCTGCCTGATTAAGTAGGCTAGGAATGGTTCAGTCCACGGGGCAATTACTGCCATTATTTCATGGGCTGAAGGTGTTATTTCGGCAGCTCAGCCTCCGATTGTGTCAGAATGTGTTGTGTTGGGCGATGCAGTTGGTTCCGGATTGTTGTATCCGGAGTCCTCTTCCCATAATACAGATGGCTTGAAGAGGCGCTCCAGGAAGATTTTTGGAGGGACGGCGTCGTGTTTTGCGCCGATGCGTGCCAACACGTCTGCTGCCTGGTTATTATCCCGGGCTACATGGTGGAATTCGAGTCCTTCGAACCGAGCCGACATTTTTAGGACGGCATTACGATAGGCTGCCATTTTTGGATCCTTGGCATCAAAATCTCCATTTACTTGGGATATTGCGAGGTTTGAATCCCCGCGCACCTCTAGGCGTTGAATACCCATGGAGATTGCCATCCGGAGGCCATGTAGAAGGGCCTCGTATTCGGCTGCATTGTTGGAGTCTGTGTACATTATTTGAAGTACGTATTGGACTGTGTCTCCGGTGGGGGACGTTAGAACGACGCCAGCCCCCAAGCCGGCCAACATTTTGGAGCCGTCGAAATGCATGATCCAATTGGAGTATGCGCTGTACTCTTTAGGGAGTTCGGCTTCGGTCCATTCGGCGATGAAGTCAGCTAAAACTTGCGACTTTATATCTCGCCGTGGTTTGTAGGTTATGTCAAATGGTAAGAGCTCAATGGCCCATTTTGCAATCCTGCCCGTTGCATCGCGATTGTTTATAATATCGTTGAGAGGTACTTCGGAGGCCACCGTGATGGAACACTCTTGAAAGTAGTGTCACAGCTTCCGAGATGCCATGAACACCGCATACGCTATCTTTTGATAGTGTGGGTACCGGGACTTGCATGGAGTTAAGACAGTGGATACGTAGTACACTGGTTTTTGAAGAGGGAATTTGTGTCCTTCTGCTTCTCGTTCGACGACGAGTATGGTGCTGACGACTTGATGTGTTGCCGCGATGTATAATAACATAGGTTCGCCCAGGTTGGGCGCGGCCAGGACCGGATTTGTTGCCAATGTGGCTTTAATTCCTTCGAGTTCGGCCGTGGCAGCATCCGTCCATTCAAAGTGTTCAGTGCGCCGGAGAAGGCGATAGAGGGGCAGCGCCTTTTGTCCCAAACGGGAGATGAAGCAGCTTAGAGCTACCACGCATCCAGTCAATTTTTGTATTTGTTTGAGGTCTTTTGGGATATCCAATTGTGACAGAGCCCGGATCTTGGTTGGGTTTGCTTCAATTCCTCTGCCGGATACAATGAAGCCCAAGAGCTTGCCGGCTGGTACGCCGAAAACACATTTTTCCGGGTTGAGCTTGATGTCATATGCCCGGAGATTGTCGAATGTAAGCCTCAGATTGTCTACTAGAGTTTTGACGTGTTTGGTCTTAACGACCACATCGTCTACGTACGCCTCCACTGTTTTCCCTATCTGGGTAGCCAGGCACGTCTGGATCATGCGCTGATATGTTGCGCCGGCGTTTTTATGTCCGAAGGGCATTGTGTTGAAGTAGAATGGTCCGTACGGAGTAATGAATGCCGTTGCGGCCTGGTCTTTTTCTGCCATCTTGATTTGATGGTATCCGGAATATGCGTCGAGGAAGCACAATGAATCATGCCCTGCGGTGGCGTCGATGATTTGGTCGATGCGGGGGAGAGGGAAAGGGTCCTTTGGACAAGCCTTGTTAAGGTCTTTGAAATCGACACAAAGGCGCCAGGATTTGTCCTTCTTTGGTACCATTACCAGGTTGGCTAGCCAGTCCGGATGCTTTATATCTCTGATGAATCCGGCTTCTAGGAGTTTGGCTAGCTCCTCTCCCATTGCCTGTCTTTTGGGTTCGGAAAATCGTCGAAGAGCCTGTTTGACTGGCTTGAATGCTTTTAGGATATTTAGGCTGTGCTCTGCCAGCCTGCGTGTGATTCCTGGCATGTCTGGAGGGTGCCAGGCGAAAATATCCCAATTTTCCCGAAGGAATTCTCGTAGTGCGGCATCTACCTCAGGGTTTAATTGTGTCCCAATGGAGGCCGTCTTTGTGGGGTCCGTTGGGTGGACCTGGAATTTGACTATTTCGTCCGCTGGTTTAAAAGAGGTGGACTTAGATCTCTTATCGAGTATCACATCGTCCCTGTTCACCGTGGAGCGCAGTGTGGTAAGTTCCTCTGCCGCTAGGGCTTCGGATAGTGCCTCTAGGGCTAGTGCGGCTGTCTTATTTTCAGCGCGGAGTGCTATATCCGGATCGCTGACGAGGGTGATGATTCCAATGGGGCCGGGCATTTTAAGCTTCATGTACCCGTAATGGGGTATAGCTTGGAAGATTGTGAGTGCTTCTCGGCCTAGCAAGGCGTGATATCCGCTGCTGAATGGGGCCACTTGGAACGTGACCTCTTAGGACCTGTAATTGTCCGGCGAGCCGAACACTACGTCGAGTGTGATTTTTCCTGTGCAGCGTACTTCTCGACTAGGGATTATTCCTCTGAAGGTTGTGCTGCTCCGCTCAATGCGGCTCCAGTCAATTTCCATTTTTTGAAGGGTTTCCTCGTAGATGAGGTTTAATCCGCTGCCGCCATCCATGAGTACCTTGGTAACACGAAAGCCGTCCACTATCGGACTGAGAACCAATGCGGCTGGTGCTCGAGCTGTTCGGAATTTAGGTTCGTCACTGGCATTGAATGTTATAGCCGTGTCGCTCCATGGATTTGTTGTTGCTACTTGGTAGACTTCGGCGAGGCTGCGGATTGTTCGTTTCCGCATGTTATTTGATGCGAAAGTCTCGAAGACTGATAATACTGTACTGGTACTGTTGGGCTGGTTGCCCGGGGCTAGAAAGCCTTCGCCACTTTTGGCCACCTGCCGTAGTATCCAACATGCTCGAAGGCTATGTGTTGGAGTGCCATCCTCCGTACTATGGATTTTACAGGGTCCGTTGAGCCATCCCTCCAGTAAGGTCCCGTGCCCTTTAGGGGGTTTTTGCTTGTTAGTTTTTAACCCAGGTGCCTGAGTATGGCGCACCCTTTTATTTTGGACTAGGGTTGTATTCAGGGCCGAATTTTCCCAAAACCTAGTTTCGGTTTTCCTGGCACTCTCCATTGCACTGTATTTTTGTACAATGGTCGCTAGGTCGGCGAAGCGTGTAACTTCGCGGCGACTTATGGCGTTCATGATTCCCTTGTCCGTGCAATTGTTGCAGAAAATTGAGATCGCGCTTTCTTCACGGCAGTCTTTTATCCTGTTCATAATCAGGAGGAATCTGGCCCAGTAATGATGTACTGTTTCATCGGGCTCTTGCCGTATTTGAGATAGATCGCTTATGTTAGGGTGGGCGGGGGGAACTAAATTCGGAACCCCGCCCGGTCTGGGGCTCGAAGGCCAAGAAGTTTCCGGATTTGGAAGCTTGGATTGTTGGATGTTTTCCGACAAATCTGGTCCGATGTCTGACTTTAAGTTCAGTACTTGATTGATGTCCGTCCTTCCGCGGGAATCCGGCATGGAGGGATCGGGAATCCGGACATAACGGGTTTTTAACGCAGGAGAAGAGTCGCCGCATTGTTCTTCTACCACAACAACGTGGTGGGTAGCCTGGCGAGAGTTAATTTCTCTCAGATCGGTTTTAAGCCCGATCTGGTTGTAGTCTGTAGCGACTCCCATGGCGGCAATGCGATCCAAGAGCTCGTTTACGGATGACAGCTCCATCGGATATTGCTGCTCGGCAAATTCCAAGCTGACGTGAAGATCACTTTTGATGACCTGAGAGGTCATTGTCGGGGCGGTGGCCGAACAGGCGATCATGAGGAAACCGCCTAGTCGGATAGTTTGGCCGGAGGCCAAAGCTCCCTCGACGGCGGCGCCGTCTATAAAGACGGGAAAAGGCATCCTTCCTAATCGCGACGCACAGAGGAACTCTCAATGAAAGCACAAATGTCGGTGTCAAAACCGGTGGATCTCGGGTAGGGGGTCCCGAACTGTGCGTCGAGGCGGATGGTAACAGGAGACGAGGGACACGATGTTTTTACCCAGGTTCGGGCCCTCTTCATGGAGGTAAAACCCTACGTCCTGCTTGATTAATATCGAAGATGTGTGTTACAAGAGTAGATCTACCATGAGATCAAGGAGGCTAAACCCTAGAAGCTAGCCTATGGTATGATTGTTGTTCCCCCTATGGACTAAAGCCATCCAGTTTATATAGACACCGGAGAGGGCTAGGGTTACACAGAGTCGGTTACAATGGTAGGAGATCTACATATCCGTATCGCCAAGCTTGCCTTCCACGCCAAGGAAAGTCCCATCCGGACACGGGACGAAGTCTTCAATCTTGTATCTTCATAGTCTTGGAGTCCGGCCGGTGGTGATAGTTCGGCTATCCGGACACCCCCTAATCTAGGACTCCCTCAGTGAGGTTTGGTTTGAATCTTGCTAATACCGTCGGATGTAGTAAGATTGAAGTGAATTCGGATAGCGTGGAGGTGGTGAATGCGTTGAGCCAAGGCTACTCTTCTTCAGTCGCTTCATCCATTATAGATGACTGTTATTTCTTGTCATTAGGTTTTTCCCATGTCATTTATGATCATTGTAATAGGGAATGTAATCGAGTAGCTCATGAACTAGCAAGGTTAGCTAGGTTTTCTTCTCCGAGGGTTTGGATGGATAACGCCCCTGATGAGGTTATCCCTTTACTTGTAAACGATGCTACTTTACTTATGAATGAATAAAGGAGAAGAAGTTTATCAAAAAAAAGATGGACCACTATAGAACTCTGCTAAGAAATGCCTTATGCTCGATATGAATGCCCTGGCGTTGATATGACGAAACTGAAAACGGAAGATGGACATGGCCGGCGCCGGGAGCCAACACCAGCGGATGCAGATCGCCGGCGGGGTTGTGGAAACATACCTCGGTGAGCGCGTGCAGGTGTGGAAGCGTGGGTGTACGTGCAGTGCATTTGTGGGTGCAGCAAGGGGCGGTCGTGTGCAAGAGTTCAGAGATCACGGCCATGGTTGTTGGCTAGAACAGATACATTGCAAGGAGGGGGCGTGGGGCTTTCTTGAGCTCGCGAGCGTGTGTGAGTGGATGTGTGGGTGCTGTGCAGAAGAGGCAAGGCACGAGCTTGAACTCGTTCCCCTGGTGGGCCATGGCGGACGGCCTCGGGGTTGCGCGGATCGACGAACATGCGGACAACGAGACCAGAGAGAGAGAGATGGGGAGGAGCGGAGCTTCACCGTGGGGGTGTTGCTGGAGTCGATCGGGGTCGAGGACGGGTGGAAGCAACGAGGGAAGGTGCTGCTCGTGAAGCAGGGGAGGAAGAGGACGACGGGGAGGTAGCCGGACTTAGCGATCCTTGGGCGTGGCTCATCGTCAGAATGGGTCCGGGGCAATGTTCTCGAGCGCGAAGACGACGGAGGGGAGGCCACGGCGCAGGGATAGGCTGGCGGCGAGGTCGTGCCCGAGCCGGCCATGGCTCCTGGAGGCGGGGAAGCAGGTGCGTGGGTGCCCCTTACCTGTGGCGGCGGTGCGGAGGGGAAAAGATGAAGGAGGAGGGACCCTAGGGTCGCTGCGTGGCTTTATAGGGGCGCGGGACGGATGCCCTCGACGTCCGTGAGCCTCCTGCTCACGGTGCTGTTGCTGCTGTACTCTGGAGGAAGGAGACGCCATGAGGGAGGGAGCAGGTGGCCGTTCGGCTCGGCTGGGCCGGGGAAAGAAAGGCCCAGGTGGGCTTCGGATGGGATTGAGGCCTTCCTTTCTTTCTTTTATTCTGGCTAAAATAATTAGACACCTCCAAGATTGAAAAGGCCAAGGGTTTTGGGAAGGAAACTCACAGAGATAAAGATATATATGGAGTCCTAGATTTATGCAGTATTTGAATAAATTGGTTTGGCCATTTTTAAAGGTATAAAAATAATTCAAGTTTGAATTAAATTCAAACTTGAGCCATTTTTGAACCCAACCAAAACAACTCCAAAATAGATGACGTTTGTCAGAGAGGTTAAGGATGAGGTGAACTAGCATCAGGAAAAGAGTGAACAATTATGGAGGAGGGGAAAAGGTCACTTGGAAAAACATGAAAGAGAGGAGGTGATGATGCATAGGCATGGTTTGAGAGAGAGATGGCAAGGAGTGATGCACACACCCATCACAATAAGATGACTAGCACAATGAACATGATGAGCATGGGGAATGCAATATGACAAGAAGCACAATGCAACAATTATGACCATGAAGCAACAACATAGGATGGCAAAATACAATATGACAATAATGTGGATGGCATGCAACAAACAAAGATGGCATAATGCAATACAATAAAAGATGAACATGTTGCAAGAAGCAAAATAAGACAAGGCACTCAACATGGTCATGCCATCAACATAGAGGAATGAAATATGCAAAATAATTATGATAATGCAACAAACATAATAAACACACAACAACAACTAAAAATAAATGGAAGGCAACTCGAGCATCGGTCTCAGGGCGTTACAGACATGCTCATCATAAAGACAGCTTTGTTGAGTGTCTATGCATGTGTTGTCTTGGAAATCATCTTGGGGGTGTAGAGGCCCTCCGTTCGGAAGGAGCACATTTATCCGCTGCCTTGCTAACTTCCTTCCACTTTATTGATTTTGAATTGTCAAGTAAAACCGACAAGAAAAAACAATAAAATTCCCTCTTCAGAACTCATTCATGCATGATACTAACAATCACTACTTTGACGTAAGGCAAACACATGATACCAGTATGGAATATGTACGAAAAACAGGACGGCATGGCATGTTCACAACTGTTTGTGTAAACTAAGCAGAAAGCATTCCAGCAAATAAGAAGCAATGCAAGCTAGACACCACATGAAAGATGCAACCAATATGACTTTGCCAAGTTAAAAGCGTCCCATCATAAATGGAGTTTCAACAAATTAGAAGTAGCGCATGCTATAAATCATATGAAAGATGCCACTAATATCGCACTGCATATACTAAAGGTGTCTCGTCATATTGATTGATGCGGGATACAAAAAGAACAACATTTTTATGTAAGGACATGCTTAATAGACAGATGTACTATGTACTAAATACAGGAAGGAATGTCACATTAATAGGTATAATGTATAAGCTAAGCAGACTAGCACATGCAGTTTAACCAGATTGGAAGAATTACAATCTAGACACCATATGCAACATGCAACCACATATCACGCTGCCAAGTTAGAGCAAGCACCTGCGATGCTAGTGTAGGGGAAATGATGTAATCAACTACAGAGCTACGTTCACTATCTTCATCTAGCATTTCTGTTTCTTGAGAATCATGTCGGGAGGGTGACGTTGCATTCTTTAAATGAGGAGTAGTCCCCTTGCCTGCCTGCCTCGTCATAAGTGATTGATGAGGGATACACAAGAACATTAGTTTGATGTAAGAACATGGTTAATACGCAGATGTACTAGTATGTACCAAAAACAGAAAGGCATGTCAAATTCAAAGGCATAATCTGTAAGCTAAGCAGATGCAACTTAACCAAATTGGAAGCAATACAAGCTAGACATAGGACCTGAGAGCCTGGTGGGAGGCGGGCTGCTTCGCCACCATCGCAACTTTTTAGTTGGCTTCCAGGTGATGCCTATCTTTGCGGGGCTTGTCACTGGCTCGGCCAGTGCCCTGACTAGCTATTTGTCTTCTGGTGCTCACGGGATGGTGGTTCATGTAAAAAAATATCTTTCCTTATCAAGGGGGCTATTTCGTTTGTGACTAACTTTGCCAAATGTTACCACACGTAAAGCTAGGCAAGTTTGACTAACTTAGGTGAGTGTTTGGTTCACGTCACACCTTAGGCATGCCACACTTGGACCCCACATGGCATACACACAAAAAATGTGGCAAGATTCTCTTAGGCTTGCCAACTAGTGGCTTTCATTTTGATCAACTAACCTTAGGCAAGTTTGGCAAAAATATGTGGAAAAGTGTGGCAATGCTAGGCCTAGAACCAAAGAGCCCAAAAGACCGACTTCGGCCTTTCGAATACAAGCTAGACACCATATGGAACATGCAACCACATATGACACCGCGAAGTTAAGGCAAGAACCTAGGATGGTGGTTCATTGCGAGCGAGGTCATCAACTCCAGAGCTATGTTTACCGTCTCCATCTGCTGACACTGCACCCTTTATAGCGCTGTAACGTGTCGTGCATACCCGCGAAGAAAGCTGGCGCGACTTCTCTCTTTTCTTTGTTGCTTCTCTTTCGGCAGACTCTGAAATACCCTTCCATAAAAACACAATAGTGAGAGTATGGGTGAAGTGTGTGCAGAACTAGTGCACTGTAAAAGTAGCAGATAGCAGGTGGCTGAAAAATAAATGACAGGAGACATATGATAGCTCTACAACATTGCATGGCAAACAAAATTAGATTCTACTCCGTATGATTTTGTAATATATGAGCACAGGAAATGCAGGTACTCCTCCAGCAGACCACCACATGTGGTCATAGCTAAGATAACAGTCAACTGAAAATAAATAGGTTAGTAGATTTTTTTAATGAACCATCCGATCTATAAGGAACGGGCAGATGGCCTTCGTTTACCTCCCGCCAGTCACTGTTGACGATCTTTCTCGAACCGCCAGCGACCACCGGCCCAGACCCCTGCCTCCGCCGCCCCGCCCTCCCATCAACCTCACAGCACCGCCGTGCTTGGCAGCTCCCTCGGGCCATCCTTTTAATCCCGGCCGACCTCCAGATCGGCGCCAGTTAGGCCGCACACACCCCAAAGATAAACACCAAGGCGCTGCTTCCCCGGCGTAATAGGCGTACTAGCGCCTGTTACGCCAGGGAATGCTTCCGTTAATTGGGAATCAACTGGCGAGAAATTGAAATTCAGGGGGGCGGCGGACCTCTAGCAAAGGTGAAATAGTATATGAGGAGAAACCTTGTGCATCGCGAGTTACTAGGAACATCTAGTATCAAGAAGAAGCGGTCAACTAGTGTCTTATGTGGGATGAATACCGTGCAAGCAGAGACGTAAGATTTACATGAATAACGGAAGAGGAGTACCTTTTTCGGTTGCTGGTGTGGTCACCTCCACATGTCACGCCGATCTTCTTCTTTTTACCGAGGAAACCGATGTTCTAGAGGGTGCAGGCTTGGACGAACCCATGGCCAAATTGTTGACTATGTTGTCGTGACCGTATGTCGGCGGAGGGGAAGCAGATCTGAGGTGGTGAAGGACGGCGTAGCAGGAATAGCTCCGATGCGGTGGAGGGTGGTGAAGTTGGAGCGGCAGCGGTGAGGCGCAGGAATGGCGTGGTTTAACTGGCTCGGGTACAGATGGCTCGGCCTCGACTTCAACTACTAGCCGTGGAGGGCGTTGCGGTTGAGGTTGCGGTGGATGACGGCATCAGGGTATTGGCTCCGGCATGATGGAGGAGGGCGGCGGTTGATGGGTGGGATGGGGTGGCGGACGGAGGACGCCGGGGTTTCACGGCTGGTGGAGAGGTAGTTTTGGCGCCCACGGAGTACGCATGGGGAATCGGACGGGTGCGGGGGGAACCATGTTTCGGTCTGGGACGCGCTTGTTTTTGGCTTTTTGGAACAGAAGATGGGACGCGCTTGTTTGAAATATGGGGAAAGTACAAACTTTGCCTCCCTCTTAAATTTCGGACCTACTGCGGGTCGGGGGTAGGATGGTAATCCCAGGTGTCCCAAATAGTGGGCGGGAGCGATTTCGGCCACGAGCATGTGTGCTTAGGCGGCCATTGTGTATGAATGTTTTTCGGAGGCGGTTCCGTGGCGTCTAGATGAAGCTACAAACCTACCCCGGTTTAGACCTTTGGACGTCGGTCCGGTAGGTTTGACGGGTCAGAGTTATTAGAAAAGTAATTTCCTTGTACTACCAAACATTGGTCTCACGCGGTTTCGGGCGAGTAGAGGCTCTTTTGGCGCTTCGTTCGAAATTTTGAAACACAAGCATTCACGTTTAGAGTACTCTTGAACTATGAGGATTGACCTAAATAGACAACGTTATATTTGACCTTGTATGTTTGAAAACCTCATTAAATTATCCGCTTCTTCTTCATATTTTGACACTTGAAAATTCTATAACTATGATTATTTTGGAATGGAGGAGCTAAATTTGAATCTATTTTGTACACGACTACATATGCTATCCTGTACAAAATCAGAGCAAAGATTGGTGCCCCCATAATTTAGGTATGGTTTACAAATGCCATGATATCAAATTCAAATAATTGAATGGACTTCATGTTGAATTTGAATTTTTTAAACCACCTTAAGTTGAATTCAAATGTATGCTAGTTCATACGTATCTATTTATAATGTTCATTGTGTAACTTTCGTATGTATAATGTGCTTTACACACACAACATGAACTATACTCACATTTATATTTGATTGCTAAAGGGATGCATTGTCTGGAGTTCAAAATTCTAAGTATGTGGATCAATTGTGTCAAATAATAACATGGACGTGCTCAAATTCGATAGAATATGTATGATGGATCAATGACCGCTCCTTACGCGAATTGCAAATATCATGATCCCATCCTAATATTTGGATACAATTTATATCTTTAATCAATGTGTACAACAGTCTTTTACGTGTAGTTTCACTCTCCATCGGTGGTCTCTCACACATGCTCACACACTCTCCCGAGGTGTGTTTCTCGCACACATGCTCTAAATATAACCCTCCCTCCCTCTCATAACCATTTACAATTGTTTTCACTAACCTTTATCACAAGCACTCTTCCTCTGGCAAACATACACACGCACAATCCCCATCGAACCTTTCTATATACATGGACCTGCCTACGTGTCTCATGTACGCACATTATCTTTAGGCATGTCTCTCACTCATTGTCTCACACCTCTCTTCCTAATCGACGAGTATGATTCTAGCAAAGCATTCTGTAGGATGCCCCTTAAAGTTAGGTTGGATGAATAGTAATATCAGAGATGAAGGGGTTACCTTAGTCCGAGAACCTAGGGTTACAAATCCTAGCCGGCTTTGTTAGTGGACACAGAGTCCTTCACAATTCTGCTATCTTTGTCTTGTACGACTAGTCATCCATGGGTCTTCCTAAATGCGTCACGGGCCGACCAATGTGGCGCAGGACGCAACCGAACGAAGGGCCTCACCTCGACCCACCGGACCTCGCGCGGTGACACACCCTCTGCTCCCACGTCTCATTATCTTCTCACACCGACATATACCAATACAAACACCACACACACAGAAAATTTCTCCTGGTGCCTCTATTCCCTCCCCCTTGCATATACACACTCAAGGGAATGGAATCTCTTGTCGTGACGTCATATTGGTCTCTTTCTAGACCACTCTCATTTCTCGTGCTATCTCTCCCACGCCCCCCCCCCTGTCGGCCCCTCTTTCCATGCCTCTCTTGAATATGTAATACACACACATACCTCTCTAGGCCCCGCCAAATGGATCAACTACACATTCACACATGTTACATCACGTACCCCATTGATCTAAAAAGCCCTCTCTTCACGTTTATTTCGCATACAACATTCCTTTTGAATAAAGTGTGGCCAAAAAATTATTTTAGAGTTTCTACATATATACAACATTACAAAGTTATATGGAGGAGTACGAATGCTAATTTGCATTGCATGGTGCCCACAATTATATTTATTCCGCACTGTGAATTTGTATATTTTATACTATATACAAAGTTAGTCATAATAAAGAGAAACGAAGAGCATCTCTCTCTCTCCATCGCATACCCACCATGTACGCCCCTTTCACGTATGCACACAAAACTATCTCCAGGTCCTCTAAAAGTAAGCCCCCAGAAAATTCACACATGTTTCATCTTTCTCTCATGATATATGCAATGACGATCATTGTATTCGAAGCGAAAGCACAATACGTACATTGGACTTCAGAATCCACTCATTATGGTCACCATTTACGTTTAGTGGTTATTATACAGTCACGGGCTCACCGTACAACTCTATATTTGCTCATGACATGACTAGTTGACCAGTTAAACGCTCCACATGGCACCTCTAGTGTTGCATCACATTATCTCACTACCATCGTGCCCACCTATCGACTTGTATCTACTCTACATCTACAATCTTATAAAATACATAAAATACACTCTTATAGAAAACAGAGTTGGTGATGATGGTGTGCCTGCCATCGTGCAATATAGGCCGTCCGATTTATATCTGACGGATAGGAAAGAAACTATGGCAATTTTGCAAAAAGGTACCCACACACCTCTCCACATTTGCAAATAAGGCCTTCCCTCGTTCAACCTTTTCTCTCACAAGATAAACAAGTCATACAAATGCATCTTGATGTTACGTGCAACGCACGGGAATCTTGCTAGTAAGAATGAAAACAAACGACAAAAAAACATTTGGACGGTGGTTCGAAGTCATGACCGCGGGCACAGCGGACAAGGTGGCCTTGTATTGGTATGCTGAGCCGTCTGTTTGAACACACAGGAGCTGGTGTGGTGATTATACACACACGCATGCATGCACACGAACTGCATCCACGCAACACTCACACAAACACATGCACCCAGGCACGCACGCAACACTCAGACGTACACACGCAGCCACGCACGCACGCAACATTCACATGCACACACGCATGCATGCATGCACACACCAGTACACCACATGACCAACACACACTCTCACGCTCAAGTGCTCATCCTACACATGCATGCGCACACATCAGGCCCTAACAGACACATACACAACCAGGTGATTCCCGCGCACGGGTTGGAGCCTTGTCGCGTCTGCGTAAATTTGTGTTTATCTAACCTTTTCCCTATGCGAACTGACAGGTGGGACCCACAAGGAACATGGTCAATTTAACTAGTCAACATGGCGCCACGCAGACTATTTGGCCGGTCAACAGAGTGCAATCCGATGCTGAATTGTGAGCAAGTGACCGTATAATCACCGCAGAACGTATATAGTGACCGTAATCAGCTTATTCTGAAGTTCAGTGACCGTATTACGCTTTTCTCTCTGTAGGCCCTCCAAAACTACATCTCTACACGTTCTTGCATGTTACATCTAACAACTATGCAATACAACACTACTACTACACTCTAACACAATAAATCATATGTGTTTTTAGTTTTACTAGATATCATATTGTTACTTATAATTATTCAGTTTGCATACATTAAAATTTCCTTTGAAATGTATGGCCAGTAAAATCTACCGCGCGGGAAAAATCCCGCCCTTTCCTGTTTAATCGGGTTTGTATCGATGGATCGTGCGAAACAGCAAAACTATAGTACTATACAGTACAAGTGACAGTTCACTGGGCCGTTGTGTCGTCTACTCCTCCGTCGTTAGAGTGGAGTGCTCGCTTTCATAAATCTTCTAGTCCATTTCACCGACATGTGGGACATCAAGCTACCGGGTCCACGTGCCATACCGGAATACAGTGCAGAGCAGCCGGGGTGAAGCACCCCAGTCATGGCGCCGGCGTAGTAATGAGCAATGAGGCGTCAAATCACAAAGCTGCACCTTTCCCGCAGTTAAGTTGGAGGGACGAAGTAATAATGCTAAAAAAAGAAGTTGGAGGGACGAAGCAACCATCATTTCACTCGCTGCTGAATCCGCTTCTCCCTCATCTTATTCAACTTAACCACGTGTTGCTTATGCCGTTGTTCTGCCTCATGGGGGACGTGGATCGGCATGGTAAAGCACTGACACGTGGGACCGCATGTTAGCAAACCGCCAGGACAACATCCTCTGGAAATAAGAAGCCTAATCCTAGACTTACAAAGGGCTACGTAGCTGCTACGTATACTTTCCATCTAATCTTCCCCCTAATTTTCAGATGGGGTGGGCCTAATCCTCTCCTTTAATCCAATCAAATAGTCCCACATCACATCAGTTCATAACTTTACGTAACCATTACGTGGATGTAGCATTGCTCAAATAAGAAACCTCCCCCGCCATCCGCGCGGAAAAATCACCTCCTTTTTACTAATCTTGTTTCTATAATTTTTTAGATCAATATAATTGAGATTTGTATAGATAGCACACAGGAGCAAAACCAAGTGGGTACGGTTAAGGGCATCCACAATGTGTATAAAAATGTGAAAGTAGCTTTTGGCATCATGGGAACCATTGTGGACGGTGTTGCTAAAGCCAAAAAGATGGAACCGAAGCTCCCTGATTGATTGATTGAAGGAATAGAAAAATGCAACGTCTCTCCTCTTTCTCCCATGCTTGGACGCATGTAGTACAGTATAGAGCATAGAGTCTACTCCCCTGTCCCTTCTATCACAAATCACTAAGCAGTGAGGCGTCAAATCACAAAAGCACGGATGAAGCAACCATCATTTCACTCTTCGCTGACTCCGCTTCTCCATCGTCTTCTTCGAGAAACCATCTCACCGCACTAGTACTCCTAGTAGTACTAGTAAAGGACTTCCTAGATGCAAATAAGGCGGTTGTCTTGGCTTGCAGGTGGCACTTGTGAACGACTTACCGTGGTCTCCTTCAATGGTGTTCTCCGTCGAACGCACTTCACCAAACCACAAAAGAAAAAGATATCGTCGACGTCACTGCAATGGGGAAGGAAGTCAAATATAGTTACTACCTCCATTTTTTTGTACACAAGGCCAGTATATCAAAATTACAATTTGCAAAGGGCCACTAACACTAATCGAGGCAAAATTGATGGTGTTAGCAACCAAGGACATTAATATCCCATGCATGCATGCGGAAGTGAGAAGGTTGGTTTGCATGGCGCTGCATTAATCAAGTGATGATGAGTGAGATGGTTAGCTCTTTGGTCTTTGGAGAAAAAAATACGCATTAATTGACACGTGAAACGAGGATTTGTATTGATTAAATCCCACGAAGGAAAACCCCGCCTTTCTTTTTTAACACTAGTACTCCTAGTACGTACGTACTTATCCTGTTTGGGTCTAGGACTTGCATTGCCAAACTTCGCCACACATTTTTGCCAAGCTTGCCTAAAGTTTTCAAAATGAGAAGGAGGTACACTTGCGCACAGCTGTCGCGGTCGCACCGCACCCTCACACGGTCGCTCCCGCACACCATGGTCGCACCGCACCCTCACACAGTCGCTCCTGCACGCCTCAAACCCAACCAAGGGAACGCACCCTCACTGACACGTGCTGTCGCATGTGAACAAACCAAACTCAGCCATCCTATCGCTGACACATAATTTTCGTTCATAGAGTATGTTTATCCAACCGCATGTTGGGGAGTATCCGTACGGCCCGGGCGGTGGTCTGTTGGGGAAGAAGAAGAGGTGAGGAAGAAGGAAATAAGGGTTAGGAGACGTAGGATATTCATCCAACCACCTGAAATGGTAGACTGACCCAAGTCAGGCGACTTGCATAACAAATATATGTTTTTACACAGCAAAAGATCCATAAAAACAACAACATAAAGAAAAACTATCACTGCTCACGGAGACGGCCTCGTCGTCTTTGGCTGCCGGTGCGAACCAGCCGTCGTTGCCGACGTGTGTCTCCGCACCGTGGTTGTGCTCGGCCTCCAGCTACTCGTTCAAGCGGAGCGTGCGGGCGCTCTGCATGGACGAGAGCATAGCCCGGTTCAAGTCGAGGATATCCGGTTCCGCCTGCAAGAGGGCCTCAATGGCAGCGGCATCCGGACACTCCGCGTCGAGTCGAGCCTCCGCCGCCCGGTTCAAGTCTAGGACGTCTGGTTCCGCCTGCAGGAGGGCGTCGATGAGAGCAGCATCCGCACGCTCTGCGTCGAGTCGAGCCTCTGCTGCCTGGTTCAAGTCCAAGACGTCCGGTTCCGCCTGCAAGAGGGCCTCGATGGTAGCGGCATCCGCGCGCTCCACCTCAAGTTGAGCCTCCGCCGCCCGGTTCACATCCATGACATCTGGTTTTGCCTGCAGGAGAGCCTCGATGGCAGCGGCATGCGTGCGCTCCGCGTCGAGTTGAGCCTCTGCCTCCCGGTCCTCCTTTAGTATCTCCATGTTGAACCGCTGGTCCGCCTGCACCATGGGGGACTCGAACGCCAGCACGAAGTCGACGTCCATCGTCTCATAACCATCGGGGGCCTTCTACGCTGCGACCTCCGCCATGAACATTGGAACGGCTTCCTCCTCCTCGTAGCTTGGCTCCAGATAACTCGGGGATTGGCCCGCCGCAAAGAGATCTTGGGAACGGAAGTCTGTGGCGCCGACCTCCGCCGCGATTTCTTCGTGGCGCTCTGGCGTCAGCATCTTGTAGTAAGTGATCATGCGACGCACATGGCTTTCCGGCGAACTAGGGGACGCTCGATGCGGGCTAGGGGATTGAAAGGTTGGGGAATGGACTGGAGATTTGGTGTGGTTTTAGGGAAGTGGCTGGCGTAGGCCGAGCAGCGAAGGTTCTGGTGTGAATAGTGGTTCCGGTGACGACCGGTCAATCAGTTTTGACTGTACATCGCTCTTGTCGCGTTCGCGTTGCAGCCCGGCACGCTGGACCCTCCACGTTGCTCACCGAATGGAACGTGCTTCGTCTTGCGTTTTCGCTCGCTTGTGGGACCGCAGTTGAGAGCAAACCGACGTCCATCCCCCTCCCCTGCCCGCATCATTTATTATACCACCCTCCGTTTTATGCGGAGTAAATAAAAACAGAGGGAGTATACTACGGATGAGGATCCCCTGACGTGGACGAACCCATTGAGTAACTGACATGCGGGGCCTAGCAAGCATGGTGTCCGCCAGTAAGTGACCGAAAGGGAGGGTAAGGCAGGGATACCTATGTCAGAGGATCCACTTCCACTATACTACTTTGACCAAATGTTAGAGTAATAATATATGACATGCAACTTACACAAATGTTTGAGTAATAATATATGACATGCAACTTACACAAAGCATACAGGGTCTAATGCGTTTTTCGAGGCTAACTTTGACCAAATGTTAGAGTAATAATATATGACATGCAGCTTACACAATACATACGGTCAAATTCGTATGTGAAAGGAGTTTCCAATGATATAAGTTTCACATTATACATCTCATGTACTATTAATCTTGTCAATAGTCAAATTGGAAACCATCTCGAGTACAAATTTAGGAGTATGTACGAATCTAACAATATTGATTGGGTGTTGTTGAATGTTCATACCTTTTTTTATCAAAGTAGAGATACTTTGACTACACAAAAAACTTATATGTAAACTAGAAAGGATAGGAGGGAGTATATTGTACGTTCAAAAACGAAATGAACATTGTATACCCTTTATATATGATTTGCGGATGCTATGATCACCGGTTCAAAATTTTGAATCCGCCTTAGGTATCACGTGCCCCCACTCACTCCCTCTCGATTTCATCTCAGGGTCCGGAGATCTATTGAAAGAGGACTAGGGTGGGTACATGCAAATGATACTCGACAGAATGTTCAAGTTAGGCATGCGGGAGGATGGACTCGACTGGAAGGCGACATGTTCGATGGAGAAGAGGGTTGGAGAGGAATGAGAAATAAGCAAACGCCACATGATTATACTTGAACGGCTCAAATAAACAATAAGTTGTCTCGCTTGGCCTACATAGTGAAAGACCTAATGTGCAATGTGGAGCACTGATGCTCGAATATGGCCGGGAAAATAGGGAAACCGACATGTGGGGCACACCCGTCGAGACGACATAGCGAAGACTAGTCCAATGGAGGAGCTGACCCACGACCTCCTCACCACCGACAACCGTTCATGTGGGTCGTTGGGGCCAACAACGGGGCATAGCTCCAGCACCGCCTCTGGATACGGCGACCGTGGTGAGCAACACGCTCATATCGTCGCTAGACACGGTCGGTTTCAGTGTGCCGAGGGTGGCGTTTAGTTTGTGCCCAAGGTTGCCCCATCAATGCATTGGGTAGACAAAATTTTGGTTGAGGTATTGGTTGCCCATGATTTGGCCGACATTGGCAAGAAAAATGAACTAGAGTTGGCTAGAGTTCATTGGCATGCCAAAGAAATGGCAACCATCCAAACAAAGACCAATCTTTGGGTCATGACCAAAATTTTGGTTGAGGTATTGGTTGCCCATAATTTGGCCGACATTGGCAAGAAAAATAAACTAGAGTTGGCTAGAGTTCATTGGCATGCCAAAAAAATGGCAACCATCCTAACAAAGACCAATCTTTGGGTCATGACCAAAATTTTGGTAAGGTGCACTTTGGCCACAATCCAAACACACCCCAACACCCGGCTCGTCGAGGATGCACGGGGCGCCGCGACGCGTCCGCAGAGTGGTGTAGCATGGCCAACTGCATCCTCTGGACCTGAGACCATGCCTGGTCATCTTGCTTTTTCAATGACATGCGGGGATTGCATGTGAGCAAAGGGAATCTCCAACGTTGCCACGACCGCAGCTGACTACCATGGCACACTAAAACCCTCATCCCTCGCGGCGTCGTGCGGTGCATTCCTAGCCGACGCCAGCAGCCCGCATTCATGTCATCGTTAAGAGGCTCGGTGCCCGAGGAACCAACTCCGGCGACTTAATGACGCACCCAGACGCTTGGCCTCGCCGGAATGCGCTACTTAAAGCGGCAACGCCCAGCTAACCTCCACACCATAGCGCATCGTCCTCCTACCTGGCACCACATCCACCATGACCGCAAGTGCGAATGCTCTGTGGGAGAGCTTGTCTTCGGGGATGAAGCTCAAGGTCGCCGCCCTCTCTCAAGTCGCCTCTCGTGACGCAATAGCGGCGTAGCCGGGTGCGGACGCGACCGCACAAGCGGTGGCCACGCTGGCGGCCGACGACGGGAGCACCGTCATCCACGAGTCCAACTTGCCGCGGTCCAATGTCCGGCACCGCGGAGGTCGGGGACTCCTCCGAGGATGAGTAGGGCATGGGAGGCGGCAGGGCATGGTGTGCCAACTGGCCGGTCCGTATCCCGTGTTCTACTCTTCCTCGCCGGAGATCGCACTGTTGGAGATATGCCCTATAGGCAATCATGTATGATGATATTTCCTATGTGTTTATGAATAAAGATAGTCCTTGGACATTATCAATGATGTGTACAGGCAAGTACGTGACTTGTTTGTGGGACTATGCATTGTATGGTGACTGTCCTAAAAGGTCCCTAGTCGAAAGGGCTGTGTGGACACGCAATCGACTAGACTAGCATATGACACGGTTGATGGCTTGGTCTCACTGGCCATGGAGCATTGGATGCTAACCGGATAATATGTACTTGGAATGGTCTGGTCGGATTCGACGTAGTCGGATCCGAGTCAAGATAAGGTTCGAGTCTGACAGACCCAACTATGAGACACAGCGATATGTCATTTGTGAGTCTCTAGTACAAATTACATTCTATGTTCTAAGACCTGAGCTGATGCATGTACTCGGGATGGTGATAGACTTGCTTTAGGCCGACCAAACGCTACTCCCTGACTGGGTAGTTACAAAGGTAGGTTTCGGATTTGTCCAGTCCCATGCTGCGAGACATGGTCAAGCAAGATGGGATTTGCCCCTCCGATCAGGAGAGATATACTCTGGGCCCCTCGTGTGATCCGACCAGGATAAGCATGGCCATGCGACAGGGATTATGAGATAATCCGGTTTGTGGTCGGTATCGCTGGAACAAGAAAGTGGTCGGGCTAGCACAAGGATCACAGACTCGCCTTGAGCCCGACAACATATATCGTGACCCAAAGGGAACAGAAGTGTGACACGTTGTACAGGTTCGCCTACCCAGCTTCATAGTCTGCTTGGTGGTCGGCATGCCTTGCTAGAGGCCGCTACCAACCGTGCAGGTCAGAGGTGATCCGAACTGCGACCAAGCCGACTTGAACCTAAAGGGGTCGCGCACTCAAGGGAAGGAACCTACGAGGTCAGTTCATAGGACACTGGTCGGATGTGATTCGAACTGCACTAGGAACATGACCGAGTAGACTTTGGGCTTTAGGGTCCGTGCGAGGCCCAAGTGTTGAGCCTACGACGGACGCCTATATAAAGTGGAGGTGCGGCACACTCATGCGGTTGATCGCTTCGGCACTGCGACTAGGGTTTGTATGTGTTGCGAATAGCCACCTCCACTCGCTGTCGACTGTGTGATCGGACCTAGAAGTCCGCTGCACGGTGTTCCTCCTGCACGCGCGGATATCGTTAGAGGCGGTGCACTTGTGCCGCTCCCGCGAACTTGTACGTGGGATCGGACGACCGGCTGTTCGAGGGAGATCGGACGAGGAGGAGACGATCCACGCGGACGCGCTGCCCCAACTGTTCTTCCGCTACACGGCATTGGGCGTCTAGTGGTAATGAACTGTGATCCATCTCCCGTAGCATGTTCCTGTTGTTCTGCGCGTAGGAAAATTTTAATTTGCAATTGACGCACCCTACCATAGAACCCAACACGCACCTTCACTTCACGGGTCTTGAACCCAGCCCCCGTACATAGAAATCGCAGATGGAGGACGTCGGTCGCCACTGTAGAATAGGTTTAGGGTCGGGTTTCTTTTATTTTTCTTTCCTATAAAAGTTCGAAATGTAATGAAAATCTGCCGTGTTTGCATTAATCTCGGCCGGTGTATATGAACTTTCACAATAATATACATATTGTAGGAGTACTAGCAAGATGCCCGTGCGTTGCACGAAAGATCAAGATCTTGTGGGAGAAAAGGATGAACGAGGTAAAGCCTTATCTGCAAATGTGGATAGGAGTGCGGGTAAATTGTCATAGTTTCCTTCCTATCCATTAGATATAGATCGGACAGCCTATATTGCAGGATGACAGGCACACCATCATCACCAACTCTTCTTTTTATTGAACCGAGACAAATCTAACATGCGAAGTAAAATAAACACATAGGGTCTATGCATACAAAAATTATCTTAGGCACTCCAATAGTACGTCCACTACACATTCACGCATTTCACATCTTTCTACATCTACGGGAACCTACGAAAGGGTTAACGTAAATTTCCTCTCTCTCTCCTCCCCTGATTTTCATGGTGGTGGGCCCCTCCCTCCCCCCAATCAACAATCAACAGCTCACACGTTTCACATTACGTTAATTACGTAACTGGGACTACGTAGGTGTATCATTACTCGTCCTAAAAAACCCAACTAAACCAACCTCCCAGTATATCGCGTGGGAAAAGACCCGGCCGCGCCGTTTTAGTCGGGATTACCGGATTACTAGTAGTAGTATCGATGGATCACGCGAAGCAAAAAAAGTTTTTTGAGGGGGCGAAGCACCTAGTTTAAAAGGAAAAAAGGCGGTACACTCAAAGCACTCCTGTCGCGGTCGCATTGTTGAGGCTATGTGCACGGTTGATGTTATCAACTGCACATGGGGATTGTTGAGGCTATGTTTTCTATCAATCGGGATCGATGAGGTCGTGACACGATCTACCCCTACCGGTCGGTCATCTGCCATCGGGGTTAACAGTGAAACGTAAATCTGAATCGGATTCGCGATGATCGATATGATTGGTCAGATCAGAAAATTTGGGACCGCCGTGTGCATAGCGCCGTGTATTTCGTACCCGACACACAAATCGGTAGAATGTGATTCTATGCACAACTTTGTTTTGCAGGTTTGATGTGAATAGTGTGTCATGTTTGTCAGCCGGTAGGAGCCAAAGTGTTGTCATTTTATTGTATAACGACCTGCGTGTCGACTTGTGATTCTCTATGTAAAATTCATTACTAGTTGTAGTAGTTGGATAATAGAGATCAGGTTGGTGGCTTGGCTTCCCGGTGTGACAAATAAGATGGAGTTCCTAGATGGTCATCGAAGTCGGATCCGACCTAGAAGAACATCCATGAAGGAGCCATACTATTTCACAATATGTGTTTATTTGTGATTGTTGTGCTTCTTCGTTTCTATGCATGTTAGAATGGTAGAAAGATCCCTCATGAATATCAAGAGAATTGCCATACCCGATGTTGCACCTTCGCACGTCAAGTACGTCTAGTAGTGGGCTCATAAAATTGGGGTGCTGCTGGATGTCCTTGAACTGAAGGGTTCGTGTCAGACACGGACATGCACTGCATCAGGTTAACTTGACAAGGCTATCAAAACGGTTTTGGGCCTTGTGGCAAAGAAGGTTGGGAGCCGGGGTATGAGATACCTTCTCGACCGGCAGGAGTCGTATAGAGATACGATTAGCAAGGAGTTGCTTACCGGATAGGTATGTTGGCTAGCAGTGATGCTAAAGCTCACTAGTCGCATGCGCTAGTCGGATCCTGAATCACTAAGAGTTTGCGGAGGGATGCTGACTTCAGTGGGAGTATTTCTGTTTAGGCTAGAACTACTCTACATAAACACATTGCTTAGTGATTGCATATTTTCTGTTGTAGATCAATGGCACCACCTGATCAACCCAACTTTGCATTGAAATCAATTCTGCAAAAGGATAAACCGAATGGAACAAACTTTACCACCTGGTATAGAAATCTGAGAATTGTTCTCAAGCACGATAAAAAGGAACATGTTCTAGAGGATCCACTTCCAGAGGAACCTGCCGATAATGCTAATGCCACAACTAAGAATGCATGCCTACTAGTAACTCGTTGATGAATCAACGGAGATCAGCTGTCTGATGCTGGCTTGTATGGATCCCGATTTGCAACAGCATTTCGAAAATGTTGAGGCTTACGATATGATCGAGAGTCTCAAGAGCATGTTTCAGACACAGGCTAGGACCGAAAGGTTCAACGTCTGGCGATACTTGATGGATTGCAAGCTGAAGGAAGGTGATCCACTGAGCCCACATGTGATCAAGATGATCGGATATGTGCAAGCTTTGGATCATTTGGGCTTCCCGCTCTTGGATGAGCTGGCTACTGATGCTGTTCTGGGTTCTCTTCCGCCCATCTATGGGACGTTCATCTCGAACTATCATATGTATGGCATGGATAAGAAGCTCACTGAATTACATGGGATGCTCAAAGTGGCAGAGTAGTATATTAAGAAAGGCACGCATCAAGTGTTGATGGTGCAGAAATCGGCTAAGTTCAAGAAGAGTTGGTCCAAGAAAAAGGCTAAGGCAAAGAGCACGGAGACGGTAACCTCTGCCACTGCGCCATAGTCGTGACCAGACTCAAAGACTGTTTGCTTTCACTGCAAGGAGACCGGTCACTGGAAGAGGAACTGTAGCAAGTGGCTTGCAGAGCATGGCAAGAAGGTCGGAAATGCTTCTTCAGGCAAAGGTACACTTGTTGCATATGTTATAGACATTTACCTTGCTAACATACCTAGTAGCTCTTGGGTATTTGATACCGGATCGGTTGTTGTCGGTGTCAAAACCGGCGGATCTCGGGTAGGGGTCCCGATCTGTGCGTCTTAGGCTGATGGTAACAGGAAGCAGGGGACACAATGTTTACCCAGGTTTGGGCCCTCTCGATGGAGGTAAAACCCTACTTCCTGCTTGATTAATATTGATGATATGATTAGTACAAGAGTAGATCTATCACGAGGTCGTAGAGGCTAAACCCTAGAAGCTAGCCTATGATGATTATGGTTGTAATTGTGATCAGCCTTCTAAGGACCAACCTCTCCGGTTTATATAGACACCAGAGAGGGCTAGGGTTTACATGCAGTCGGTTACAAGGAAGGAAACGTAATATCCAGATCGCCAAGCTTGTCTTCCACGCAAAGGAGAGTCACATCCGGACACTGGATGGAGTCTTAAGTCTTGTATCTTCACGCTTCAATAGTCCGGACGATGTATATAGTCCGGCTGTCCGGATACCCCCTAATCCAGGATTCCCCCAGTAGCCCCTGAACCAGCTTCAATGACGATGAGTCCAGCATGCAGTCTTGTCTTCGGCATTGCAAGGCGGGTTCCATCTCCGAATACTCCAAAGTACCCGTTACAACGAATAGTGTCCGGCTCTGCAAGATGATCCTCACATACTATCGTAGGGAAAATGATATTTCACAAATGTGATCTGCTGACCACGTGACATGTCATTACGGTCGGGTCATTATTCGAACCGTTTTCCCACAACCAGCCATAGCGCATATCGTGAGGCGGTTTCTTCTGCACGTTTAGCCATAGCAGAGATCGTGTCCCCTTATTATGGGATTCTCATCAATACGGGTATGGATAGTCCAACCGCACCGCTAATCGTGGTGAGTGGGGAGCGAGCGGGTTCCACCAGGCACATGGGGAGGCGCAAAAAGCTTTTGCTGTCTCTATAAAGAGATAAGGTCTCTTCCTCTTTACCCACGCCTTCTCCTTCCGCTAGCCCATTCCCCTTTGTTCGAGCCCCAACGCCCAAGCATTCTCCTTTTCCATCGAAGAGAGGTTTTCCAAAGATGTCCGGATCCGGAGCAGGAGGCAGATGGATAGCCTCTACCGTCCAGGAGAAGGATATCAAGAAGCTCCGGGAAGCCGGGTATCTGGCCAAGAAGATTGGCTACCGTCTCCCACCGGCGGGACAGGTCGTCCCTACTCCGGAACCTCACGAGAGAGTCGTGTTCCTTCCCCATTTTGTCCGCGGGCTCAGGTTTCCCCTTCACGCATTTGTTCGTGGAGTCATGTATTACTATGGGATTGATTTTCATGATCTTTCCCCCAATTCTTTCCTCAATATCTCGACGTTCATCGTCGTGTGCGAGGCCTTTCTCCCAATTTCGCCTCACTTCGGTCTAAGGCTAAAGATTTTCAATGTGAAGCCCAAGGTGGTGAGTGGCGAGCACGCCGAGTGCGGCGGCGCCATGGTGAGAAAGATGCCCAAGGCCATTTGGCCGAAGGGTTCCTTCAACGACTCCGTCAAGGAGTGGCAGCAGCAGTGGTTCTATATCACCGAACCACGCGGCAATGGGTGGGCTGCAGCTCCTGAGTTCAGATCCGGAGCCCTACTGCGTCTCACGTCCTGGCCCAAGAAGGGCCCGAACTGGTCCTCGTCCAATGAGCTATCACTGCTCCAGACGCGCGTTCAGAGCGTGGTCGACAAGGACGTCAAACTCGTCAACATAGTCCAGGTGATGCTAGTTCTCCTGGTTCTCCCTTGCCAGCACCGAGCCTGCACTTTGTGGGAATTCGACCCAACCGAGCAACAAACCCTTCGGGAGCTCTATGATTCCTCCCACAAGGATATCTGGAAGGTGCTCTTTAAGTCCGGCAAATCGTGGCCGGGCTCCGCCGAGGACCGTGGGTATCAATTATCCCATTCTGCAAGCCCGGTAAGTTACAGCCACACTCTGTCCATCCATGCTTTAGTTGGCATGTCCTGAGGGAGACATTTTGATCGTGTTTCATCGTGACCCCAGGGATGGATAAAGAAGGTGGAGCGGATACATTGTCCGGCCCCGCTGCCGGAGGAAACGGCCGGACCTCTTCTGACGAAGATGCTTGTCCCCGTGCCTTACGAGGCGCCAAAGAAAGAGGCCTCCAAGAAGGTCAAAAAGACCCGGAATGGCCTCCGTCACCGCGAGGCTTCGGACGCAAAATCCAAAGAATCCAGCGATGCTCCTTCTTCTAAAGACGAAGAGGAGGAAGGAGAGGAGGACGAGCCTCACCCTGAAGGTGGGAAGAAGAGGGCAGCTTCCCCGTCCCTGGAGGACGAATCGCCCAAGAGGGGGAGAGGTTCCCACCCAGAGGCATCCACCATGGCTGCCGATAACAGCCCGGAGTGGGCTCCCAGGGCCCAGCCCCTGGAAAAATCGTAAGTATCCGAAATCCGAACGCGCATATGCATCCAGGGTCGTTTGGGTACAGTAGTTTGAACTATCGCCATATTTCGTACAGCCCGGCGAGGTCTCGTGCCAGACAGTCCTCATCAGAGGATTCGATGAGCTCAGATGTTGTGGCGAGCGAGACGCCTCCGGAGGCTCCTTCCCCGAAGTCCAGGTGCGACACCGAGGTGTAGTCTCAAAGAGATCTGGACCAGGGGAGGCATGTCTCTGGAGCCGGACACATGGGGGCGGCGGCCCCATGGCGTGTCGATGATGGGGGCGATCTCAGGTTCGGACCACAGCCGGATAAGGTCCTGGAGACCTCTAAGGCTCCAGGATCGGGCGAGCAGCCACCTTCGACCGAGGGAGGCTTGCCTACTCCGCCGGCAACCTCTGTCGATGCAGAGCTGCTCGGCGGTCTATCGACAGTGTTAAATAACACGTCTATCGTCGATGAACATCGGACCCTCATGGGTGCGGTGGTTGAAAAGATTCAGTCTGCCGAAAGCAGGCTGAATGAGTCCTGCCTTGGCCTTATAAAGGCTTTTGAGGCATGTTTTCTAAGAAACCTGTGAGGAATCATCATAATATGAGTAGTAGCCCCTGATACACTGTCCAGCAAAAGAGAGAGCCGAGCAGGGGATCGAACCCTCTGTTTTCGTGGGAACCTTTGTTTAATGACGTATACCCCTTTATGTGAAAACATGCGTCTGCGGAGAAGACGGCCGCTCATAATGCGGAAGTGTCCGAACTGAAGCAGAACCTGGAACAAGCCGAGGAGGAACTTGGCCGTGTGAAGAACCAATTAGAGGACAAGCAAGGTATGTTGAAACATTGTCTTACCTTAAGCACGAATGAGTAATTGTGCCTATTCAAAAGTATTTGTGTTGTATGCCCTAGGAGCGAGTGCTGAATATGAGGCACTAAAGAAGGCTGTGGTTGATGCCAATGAGAAGGCTGCCGCCGAACAGGCGCTTCGTGAAAAACACGAGGCCGGGGTCATCACAGCTGAGCGGGAGCTCCAGGAGGCTGTGAAGAAAAGCAAGGGCTTGGAGCAGAGTCTAGTAGGGAAAGAATCTGAACTCGCCCAAGCTCTCCAAGCCGCAGAAGATGCTCGGGAAGAAGCCCGAGGTGCTGTACGGGACATTCAGGAGGCCCGGAAAGTTGCGGCTGGTAACGCCTGTTGTATTCATGGCCATTTTATATGATAGTGGGGAGAACTCTAAGCGACAAGATTAATTCTTGTTTTTTATAGGGGCATTTGCGGATCTGCCTCGCAGCATATCAGATGCCGCCCAATTCTACCAGACCGAGGAGAAGAAGTCTGCGGAGAGGAACTTCTGGTCACAGTATTTGGCACCGAACTATCCGGTGCCTTTTATCGATCAGCTGAAGCAGCTGGTCGAACTGCACCAGGCGGTCGAACTAGCCATGAAGGACTTGGTTGTCTGGCTATGGCCCACGGAGCCAATTCCAAGCAGTTACTTCGGACTCGTGAAGCGGATTGTGGGCGCCTATCCTCGGCTTGATGCTATCAAGCGATTAGTTTGTATAGAAGGTGCGCACATGGCGTTCGCCCGTGCAAAAGTGCATTGGGAGAAGCTTGACGCGGAGAAGCTAATGACTGAGGGGCCGCCGGAGGGTAAGGAGCACCGCAAGCCCAAGCTGTACTATGAAGGTGTACTGAAGGGGGCCAGCCCTGTGGCGGATAAGTGTACCAAAGACATTATATTTCCCTGAGGGCATTTGTGCCGTTTTTTGTAATATGGGATAATGGCACTTTTATTATATATTGCCTGTTTTGTTTGAACATATGTTCTTCCTGTGCGGCTGTTTATTGTATGTAAATCCTGAGAGTTGGCCAGTCGTCGGCTTCTGCCCCCACGAAAAAAATACGGGGGTGTTCAGGACATATCTGAACACTCTTTATCCCATGGTTGGGTCCTTTTAAGGAGGTGTTCCTCACCACGAACTAGGCAATCGGACTATAGGGCTTTACCACTCTCACTTAGCCATAGGAATTCGAGTATGGTCGGCGCAACCCCTAGTGTTCGGAAGGCCGAACTAGGGGCTCTATTGGTGCCTGATCGGAAGACCGATCCGTCGCACTCTGCATTTATAACGGCGTTATGCGGAATAAATCTTTAAAGATTTTACAACCTCTCGAACAGCTGACCAGCTCTCGCTGTATCATGACAGTCGGTTTTCGGCTTTCTCTACTGAGGTGCTCATCTGGCAGAACCAGGACACAATCGCAGTAGTTCTCCCAGCGCTACCTTAGCCGATGGAACGGAACGTAAGGTACCAAAATATGGGACCCGGGCAAACCCAACCAATCACCCAAGACATGATTCGGAGCTGATGCATATACTGCTATAAGTTCAGGGTGCCGAGCGACCGAAAAGGTGGTCGGACTTTATTGCCGTACTGTGAAGCCCCCGACATAACCGGGTGTAACACGAGGCGTGGCTGCCGTTTTTGGCAAAGGGGTGTCGATGATAAACGATTGCCGATAAGTGTTATTTAAGTCTACGCATTGTAGTAGGATGATATGTCTATGCATATGAGTACGATTTATGATTATGAAAAGAGGTTTTTTTAGCGGAACCTGTGATGGCTGGACTGGAGGGGGCTTTGAGTGGATCTGAAGTGAATCCGGGCTGCCTTCTTTGTGGGGTTCGCATGCATGTTCCTGCCTTTTGTGTGTCCGGGCCGATTCCACGTCGCCAATCCTGTTCTGCGTCAAAGTTAGTTTGCACAGGAAGATGCCTGGAGACAGCTGAACGTCCTCTTGCGGTTAACCCAGCCGTTATACCGTGAAGTAGCGCGGACTCCTCAGTGGGTGTCCGGATAGTTGGCTGTCATATCAAAATTTTGATAGGCATGCACGACTCGCTGCTCCGGCAGCTGTATGGTTTCCGCTCTGAGGGCGGGGTTCGGCCTTGCCTATAAGTGTGATTATATCACACGGTGTTGGCCTAATGGTTTACCACGTGGAATCTAGTCAACATGGTTCATCCCGTTAGCATATGGTAAATTACCGTATGGGGGGAAGGTGCCGAAAAATTATTCTTTGGCGTGGCATTTTTTGGTGATCCGAAAACAACCGTTAGAGTGGTGGGCCAATAAACTTGGCCTTTGCACCTGGCATCTTTTAGAAGATGTTATTTGTGGTTTCATACCCGCGGGGGCTTTATGTGTTATGGAGCCCCCGGACTACTAGGTCTAGGGGTACGGCAATTGAATTGTTGTGGTTGGTGTGATCGGGGGCGATCGGCCGTACTTTTATGCTCTGGGGGGTCTCTTGACTAGACGCCTCCCCTCATTGTTTCTGGCACACGACCGGCCAATTTGTTTTGAGGATCCGGCAATCTCTATTGGTATGCTTTGTCGTCCTTCTAGGAGTACCGTGAATGTCACATGGTTGATCGAGTATGTGGCTTGGGCCGGATAGGCTTGAGCTGTTCTTTGTCCGTTGATCGGACTGGGGGTTGCTGGACTTGGTGCCAGCTTCCCTGACTCGACGTTTATGACCATTGCGCTGAGGCTTGAGGATGCCTCTTCGTGTATCCTTCTTACTGTCTTGGACCATAGTGATGTGTTGACGTCTGGGTGTGTGCCTTGGGTTCTCCTGCTTAGGTTGAGGTAGCCAGTTGTGCCGCATGTGCCCTTTGTCGGGGCGGTCGAGTCCCTATTTTTTGGTGGCCAGGATCTTGGTCCAGCTATCCACGAGCTAATCTTGGTTAGATTTAAGCTGCTCTTGCTACCTTTGCAGGCTCCTTTCTGTGGCCATGAGCCAACGCTTGAAGCGAACTTGTTCCACTGGATCTTCAGGCACGCCAAATTCATCATTGCCGAGGCTTACCTCGTCCTTGGAGGGGGGTATAGTTGTTCCTCTCCAAGTATCCCACCGTGGCCAGTCCGGCCTGCTTGAAGGTAGGTTGATCAGGGTTGTATTCATCTTTAGCGCCATTCGGATTGTTTTCGTCTCCTGGGCCGATATCGCTGTGGCGAGGCTTGGAGCGGCGCCGACAACGCTCATGCTTTGTTTTTCTCCCTGAGGGGTTATCCTCCGTTGCCTCATCGCCATTGGTTTCCTTCGCATTGTCCACCATATATATATCGTATATATGAGGAGGTGGTTGTCCACCACCCTGTGAGTGGTGGTTTATGTACTTCTTCTGCATCTCATCCATACCATCGATGTCTTCGGAGTCGAAGTCAAGCACGTCGGTTAAATCATCGACCGTGGCAATGAAGTGGGTGGTGGGTGGGCAACGAATTCCTCCGTCGCCTACTTCCCACTCGAGCCGGACGTAGTTCGGCCAAGAGCCTCCTGACAAAGAGAGAGACTTTAATGAGTTCAGCAAGTCGCCAAGCGGCGTGTGCTGGAAGATATCCGTAGAGGTAAACTCCATCACCGGAGCCCAACCTGGCTCGGCTGGCTCGAGAGTGCGCGGACTGGAACCAACAACCGGATATAAGTCCGGGGGTTCGGAATCACAGGATTCCACAGAGGTGAGACCTGTGTTCGGCTCCACCGCCGATGAGTGTGCGGCCTGCGGGGCGGGGTCTATCCCTCCATCCTTAGGCAATGCAGCCTGCTCCGGATTTAGGTTCGGGGCTACTGCAGGGGTGATATCCCGAACATCGTCCGACAGCGGGTCTAGGCCGTGCTCATCGCGACTGTCTGGTGCTCCTGGCACAGGACCGAATCCGTCAAAGATCAAGTCTCCGCGAATATCCGCCGTGTAGTTCAAGTTTCCGAACCTGACCTGGTGGCCAGGGGCGTAACTGTCGATCTGCTCCAGATGGCCAAGCGAATAGGCCCGTGGTCCGAAGCCGCCGAACACGAAGATCTGTCCGGGGAGAAAAGTCTCGCCCTAGACCGTGTTATTGATGATGACTGAAGGAGCCATCGAGCCTTGCAGCGACGACACAGAGGAACTCTCAGTGAAAGCACCAATGTCGGTGTCAAAACCGGCGGATCTCGGGTAGGGGGTCCCGATCTATGCGTCTTAGGCTGATGGTACCGGGAAGCAAGGGACACAATGTTTACCCAGGTTTGGGCCCTCTCGATGGAGGTAAAACCCTACTTCTTGCTTGATTAATATTGACGATATGAGTAGTACAAGAGTAGATCTACCACGAGATCGTAGAGGCTAAACTCTAGGAGCTAGCCTATGATGATTATGATTGTAATTGTGATCGACCTTCTAAGGACCAACCTCTCCGGTTTATATAGACACCGGAGAGGGCTAGGGTTTACATGGAGTCAGTTACAAGGAAGGAAACGTAATATCCGGATCGCCAAGCTTGTCTTCCACGCAAAGGAGAGTCCCATCCGGACACTGGACGGAGTCTTAAGTCTTGTATCTTCACGCTTCAATAGTCAGGACGATGTATATAGTCCGGCTGTCCGGATACCCCCTAATCTAGGACTCCCTCAGTTGTTCATATTTGCAACTCGATGCAGGGGCTGGTAAGAACTAGGCCTGTGGCACAAGGGGAGATTGACATCAGGGTCGGCAACAAAGCAAGAGTTGCTGCATTGGACGTCGGCATGATGCAGCTCCAGCTTCCTTCCGGATTCATTATGGAATTGAATAATTGTTATTACATTCCTGCACTTAGTCGGAACATTATTTATGCCTCATGTTTGATGAATCAAGGTTATGAATTCAATTTAAAGGATAATGGTTGTTCGATATTTTTGAATGGTATGTTCCACGGCTATGCACCCATTGTAGATGGGCTATTTATATTAAATCTAGAATAGGGACCAGTCTATCACATGAATGTCAAGAGGCATAAGCCAAATGAGATAAATCCGACATACTTCTGGCGTTGTCGGCGACACATTAGTCTAAAACGCATGAAGAAGGTCCATGATGATGTGCTCCTAACTTCGTCCGACTTCGGGTCCTTCAAGACATGTGAATCATGCTTGCTCGGCAAGATGACTAAGTCTCCTTTCGCATTGCGAGAGGGCGTCCGAACTATTGGAGCTTATACATAGTGATGTGTATGGTCCAATGAGCACAACTACCAGAGGTGGCTATCAGTACTTCGTGCCTTTAACGACAACTTGAGTAGATATGGATATATCTATTTGATGAGGCACAAGTCAGAAACTTTTGAAAAGTTCAAAGAGTTTTAGAATGAGGTTGAGAATCAGCTCGGCAAGACAATAAAGCTTCTACGATCAGATCGTGCAGGTGAGTACATGAGCCAGGAGTTTGATGATCATCTGAAAAGTCGAGGTGTAGTACCTCAGCTCACACCTCCGGGTATGCCCCAGAGAAACAGCGTGTCGGAACGGAGGAATAGGACCTTGTTGGACATGGCCCAGTCTATGATGAGCAAATCGGATTTACCCTTGTCATTCTGGGGACACGCTCTAGAAACTGCAGCCTTCACACTTAATAGGGTACCATCAAAATTCGTAGACAAGACACCACATGAGATGTGGACTGGGAAGAGTCCTAGTTTGTCTTTTCTAAAGATTTGGGGTTGTGAAGCATTTTTCAAGCGACTTATGTTAGACAAGCTTATACCTAAATCGGATAAATGCATATTCATGGGATATCCGAGGGAAACCTTGGGATATAACTTCTATAACCGGGAAGAGAACAAAGTGTTTGTTGCTCGGAACGGGGTTTTCCTTGAGAAAGAGTTTCTCAGTCGGGAGGCCAGTGGGAGGACGGTTCGACTCGAAGAAATTCGAGGACCACTCGGGGATGGCTCGGCTGGTGATGAGATCATACCGGAGTCAGTCAGGGAACCTGTAGTGGAAGCGGCACCGGAACCACGGAGGTCGGAAAGATTGCGCAGAGTGCGTGATGTATTGTTGCTAGAAAGCGACGAGCCGGCCATGTATGCGGAAGCGATACTGAGCTCAGATTCCGAGGCATGGTTGGAGGCCATGAGATCCGAGTTAAAGTCCATGGATGAGAATCAAGTCTGGGACTTGGTTGATCCGCCGCCTGGCGTAATGGCCATTGGTTGCAAATGGGTCTTTAAGAAGAAAACCACTGTGGATGGAAATGTTCAGATCCACAAAGCTTGGCTTGTCACTAAGGGTTATGGACAAGTTCAAGGAATTGACTAGCTATAGCTGCATATTTTGATTACGAGTTATGGCAGATGGATGTTAAAAGGGCTTTCCTACATGGAAATTTAACAGAGGACGTGTATATGATACAACCCGAGGGTTTTGTCGATCCGACTAGCACTAGTAAGGTATGCAAGCTCAAGAGATCCATTTATGGGTTGAAGCAAGCATCTCAGAGTTGGAACATTCATTTTGATGAGGTCGTCACTGGTCTCGGTTTCATCAAAAGCAAAGAGGACTCTTGTTTATACAAGTTAAGTGGGAGCTCGATAGTGTTTTTGATCTTGTATGTGGATGACATACTACTGATCGGAAATAATGTTTCGATGTTGAACTCGGTCAAGGAATCATTGAATGGAAAGTTTTCGATGAAAGACCTTGGTGAGGCAGTGTATATTTTAGGCATTAAGATCTATAGAGATAGATCGAGGAGGCTGCTCGGCTTAAGCTAGAGCACGTACATAGATAAAGTGTTGAAGCGGTTCAACATGAGTGAGGCAAAGAAAGGGTTCTTGCCACTCTCACATGGTATAAGGCTAAGCGAGACTCAGAGTCCTTCGACATCTGATGAGCGAAGCAGGATGAGTAGGATTCCATATGCCTCGGCAATCGGATCCATCATGTATGCCATGATATGTACAAGGCCTGATGTTGCTTTTGCAATAAGCCTAACAAGCAGATACTAGGCCAACCCAGGTGAGAGTGACTGGGCAGCGGTGAAGACTATTTTGAAGTACCTGAAAAGGACTAAAGAGATGTTCCTCATTTTTGGAGGTGAGGAAGAGCTCGTCGTAAGCGGTTACGCCGATGCTAGTTTCCAAACCGACAGAGATGATTGTCGATCACAGTCCGGATTCGTGTACGTCCTAAATGGAGGAGCAATGCACTGGATGAGTTCCAAGCAGGATACGGTGGCCGATTCTACCACAGAAGTCGAATACATTGCGGCTTGTGAAGCTGCAAAGGAAGGTGTTTGGATCCGGCATTTTCTGGATGATCTTGGTATTTTCCCAGCCTCAGTGAAACGGTTGGACCTTTATTGTGATAATTCTGGTGCCATCGCACAAGCCAAGGAGCCGAGGAATCACCACAAGGTCAGACACATAGATCGGAAATATCACCTCATACGAAAGATCGTAAGAATGGTGATGTAGAGTTATGCAAGATTCACACGGATGCAAATGTTGTAGATCCGTTGACTAAGCCGCTTCCACAACCCAAGCATGAGGGGCACGTTAGAGCTATGGGCATTCGATGTCTATTTGATTGACTCTAGTGCAAGTGGGACCCTGTTGGAGATATGCCCTAGAGGCAATCATGTATGATGATATTTCCTATGTGTTTATGAATAAAGATAGTCCTTGGACATTATCAATGATGTGTATCGGCAAGTATGTGACTTGTTTGAGGAACTATGCATTGTATGATGACTATCATAAAAGGTCCCTAGTCGAAAGGGTTGTGTGGACGTGCAGCCGACTAGACTAGCATATGACACGGTCAATGGCTTCATCTCACTGGCCATGGAGCATTGGATGCTAACCCGATAATATGGACTTGGAAAGGTCTGGTCAGATTCGACGTAGTCGGATCCGAGTGGAGATAAGGTCTGAGTCGGACAGACCCAACTATGAGACGCAGCGATATGTCATCCGCGAGTCTCTAGTACAACATACGTTCTATGTCCTAAGACCTGAGCTGACGCATGTACTCGGGATGGTGATAGACTTGCTTTGGGCCGACCAAACGCTACTCCCCGACTGGGTAGTTACAAAGGTAGGTTTCGGGTTTGTCCAGTCCCATGCTGCGAGACATGGTCGAGCAAGATGGGATTTACCCCTCTGATCAGGAGAGATATACTCTGGGCCCCTCGTGTGATCCGACCAGGATAAGCATGGCCATGCGACAGGGATTATGAGATAATCCGGTTTGTGGTCGGTATCACTGGAACGAGAAAGAGGTCGGGCTAGCACAAGGATGATAGTCTCGCCTTGAGCCCAACAACATATATCGTGAGGCAAAGGGAACAGAAGTGTGACATGTTGTACAGGTTTGCCTAACCAGCTTCATAGTCTGCTTGGTGGTTGGCATGCCTTGCTAGAGGCTGCTACCAACCGTGTAGGTGGGAGGTGATCCGAACTGCGACCAAGCCGACTTGAACCTAAAGGGGTCGCGCGCTTAAGGGAAGGAACCTACGAGGTCGGTTCATAGGACACTGGTCGGATGTGATCCGAACTGGACTAGGAACGTGACCGAGTAGACTTTGGGCTTTAGGGTCCGTGCGAGGCCCAAGTGTTGAGCCTGCGACAGACGCCTATATAAAGTGGAGGTGCGGCACACTCATGCGGTTGATCGCTTGGGCACTGCGAGTAGGTTTACATGTGTTGCGAATAGCCACCTCCACTCGCCGCCGACTGTGTGATCGGACCTAGCAGTCCGCCGCACGGTGTTCCTCCTGCACGCGCGGATACCGTTAGAGGAGGTGCAATTGTGCCGCCCCGGCGAACTTGTACGTGGGATCGGACGACCGGCTGTTCGATGGAGATCGTACGAGGAGGAGACGATCCACGCGGACGTGCTGCCTCAACTCTTCTTCCGATGTACAGCACTGCGCGTCTAGTGGTAATGAATTGTGATCCATCTCCCGTAGCATGTTCCTGTTGTTCTGCGCGTAGGAAAATTTTAATTTTCAGTCGATGCACCCTACCATAGAACCCAACACGCACCTTCACTTCACGGGTCTTGAACCCCGCCCCGTACATAGAGATCGCAGATGGAGGACGTCGGTCGCTGCCGTAGAATAGGTTTAGGGTCGGGTTTCTTTTATTTTTCTATCCTATAAAAGTTCGAAATGTAATGAAAATATGCCGTGTTGGCATTAATCTCGGCCGGTGTATATGAACTTTCACAATAATATACATACTGTAGGAGTACTAGCAAGATGCCCGTCCATTGCATGAAAGATCAAGATCTTGTGGGAGAAAAGGATGAACGAGGGAAAGCCTTGTCTGCAAATGTGGAGAGGAGTGCGGGTAAATTGTCATAGTTTCCTTCCTATCCGTTAGATATAGATCGGACGGCCTATATTGCAGGATGACAGGCGTGAACTCTGCTTTTTATTGAACCGAGACAAATCTAACATGTGAAGTAAAATAAACACATAGGGTCTATACATACACAAATTATCTTAGGCACTCCAATAGTACGTCCACTACACATTCACGCATTTCACATCTTTCGACATCTACAGGAACCTACGAAAGGGTTAACATAAATTACCTCTCTCTCTCTCTCCTCCCCTGATTTTCATGGTGGTGGGCCCCTCCCTCCCCCCAATCTACAATCAACAGCTCACACGTTTCACATTACGTTAATTACGTAACTGGGACTACGTAGGTGTAGCATTACTCGTCCTAAAAAACCCAACTAAGCCAACCTCCCAGCATATCACGCGGGAAAAGACCCGGCTACGAAGTTTTAGTCTGGATTACTCGATTACTAGTAGTAGTATCGATGGATCGCACGAAGCAACAAATTTTTTTAGGGGGCAAAGCACCTAGTTTAAAAGGAAAAAAGGCGGTACACTCACAGCACTCATGTCGCGGTCGCATTGCACCCCACACACGTTCGGTCCAACACACGGCTCACGCAAACGGAACGCGCTTCGGCTTGCCTCTTCACTGACACGTGGTACTGACCTTGGAAAAACCGACTGTCGGTGTCAAAACCGGCGGATCTCGGGTAGGGGGTCCTGAACTGTGCGTCTAGGCGGATGGTAACAGGAGACAAGGGACACGATGATTTTACCTAGGTTCGGGCCCTCTCGATGGAGGTAAAACCCTACTCCTGCTTGATTAAATTGATGATATGGGTAGTACAAGAGTAGATCTACCACGAGATCAGAGAGGCTAAACCCTAGAAGCTAGACTATGGTATGATTGTTGTTCGTCCTACAGACTAAAACCCTTCGGTTTATATAGACACCGGAGAGGGCTAGGGTTACACAGAGTCGGTTACAATGGGAGGAGATCTACATATTCGTATCGCCAAGCTTGCCTTCCACGCCAAGGAATGTCCCATCCGGACATGGGATGAAGTCTACAATCTTGTATCCTCATAGTCCAGGAGTCCGTCCAAAGGTCATAGTCCGGTCATCCGGACAGCCCCTAATTCGGGACTCCCTCAGTAGCCCCCGAACTAGGCTTCAATGACGATGAGTCCGGCGCGCAGATTTGTCTTCGGCATTACAAGGCGGGTTCTTCTCCAAACTCCATGTACCTGTGGAATAGTGTCCGGCTTCTGGTGTAGGATGCGCTCCTTGGCTTCTGTGCCCAATAATGGCCATCTTCCACGTGTCAAGCGAATGTGAAAAGCCAGGGTGTTTTTTCATTTACCCCCCTAGCTGTGCAAATGAGCTGCCTATAAAAGAGCTTTCATCGAAGCGCATTCAACAG
>LT934116.1:70526160-70543915 GCA_900231445.1 Triticum turgidum subsp. durum
CCGTCTCGCACAGTGAGCTAGTGGCGCTCCAAGCCAAGGGATTACTCCCCCCGGCCTACATGGTCCCGGTTCGAGCCGGGCTCGCCACCTATAATGGTGGAGAGCAAGCGGAGAGCGTTCCCAATCCCTCCAAAGGAGAACGGGTATGCCTTGTCCCTTATTTGATAAGAGGGCTCAGATTTCCAATTCATCTGTTTCTCCGGGGGCTCCTGGAGTTTTACGGTCTCTAGTTGCACAACCTTACGTCTGCCTCCATATTGCATATCGCGGGCTTCATAGCCCTTTGCGAGCTGTTCTTGGGTATCGAGGCTCATTTTGCGCTGTGAAAGAAGTTGTTCTGCCTCGTGCCCCGTTCTCAGGAGGGGTCGATATATCAAGTGGGCGGAGCCGAACTATGGCGCATCGCCGGGACCAGATATCTATCCGGAACCCCAAAGAAGGCGTCCGAAGACTGGCCTTCAGAATGGTTTTATATAGAAGACGCCCCCCTGCCGGACCCTGTACGAATCGGCCTCCCTGAGTTCGATAATGCTCCTCTAAAGAAGCGCCTAAGCTGGCGTCCACGGAGCCCTGGGAAGGAAAATGACAGGGACGTCCTTTACCTGATGAGCCGGATAAGGTTGTTGGCTCATTCCGGGCTGACCATGATTGAGGTCATGGCCACATGCATTACGCGGGGGGTGCAACCGCTTCAGTATAGAGGCCACCCCATGTGGAATTTCAACGGGGAGGACGACGCCACCTGGTGCGGCCGTAAGGGGTCGGATTCATCTGCCGCTCTAATAAAGATCTTGTCCCCTTTGTACAAGGGAGAAGAGGAGGAATTCCTCCACGCCAACCCACGGGGCGGATTTTCTATGTACAATCCTCCAAGATGGGTAAGTGAATACTTTCACCTATCCATCCGTTTCATATTCCCACAACCAAGTATTTAGTCTAGCAATTTCAACGCAGGAGCTATGCCAGGCTATAAAGGATATAAATAGGCCTCCTCCACGACCCGAGGACCCAGAACGGTCACTCGATCCAGACTCCCAAGAGGATCCGGACATAGGCGTGGAGCTGATTGATGGGGTCTTTCATCAATTGAGAAAGGACAACGCCTTGGTGGCCATTACGGCCGATTATCCCGGACTACTCCCAGCCTCTCAAATAACCGAGACCGAAGTCCCCGCATTTTTAAAATGATCCATTCGTGCTTATTTTGGGTCACTGTATAATGACGTTTTCGCAGGGGAAGTCCTTGAGGCGGAAGGCCGAGCCTGCGGTGGCTAGCCAACAAGGGGCATCAAGGCCCGGCAGGATGAAAAGAAGTGCGGTCCCGATTGAGACGCCGGAGAAACGGTATGGCATGCCTTTTTATTCCCAGGTTTTATTCCCTCGAGGCGTACCAACGCTCGTGCTTTCTTCAGGAAGAAGAGCGCTCTCCGGACTATATCCGGAGAGGTTGCCAATCACGCCTCCACCGGCCAGGCTCCAAGGCTGGGTCCGGAAGCGGAGGCGAGTACGAGGCGCGCACCGGACGCTCCTTCGACAGAGGATGCGGACGGGCTGTCTGCCACCAATTCAGAGGTGGAGAGTGCCATGAACCACAGGCGTCGCCGGACAATTCTTCGTGATGCTTGTTTCTCCCAAGAGGCGTTAGATGCCTTCAATACGGGAGATGCGTATCTCCGTGCCGCTCAAAATGGTCTAGCCAGAGCCACAGAGCAGTATGTAAAAGACATACGGGTGAGAAAATTTGATGGTTATATATTTCAGTAGCCCCCGAGACTTGAAACAGTTAGAATAACTGATTTAAGGATCATTTGTTATGCAGCGTCTTACAGAAAAGAATACTCAATTGACCCGGGAGCTGGAAGAGTGCAAAGCCCAACTTGAGGCCGCACTAGTCGCGGCAGGGGAGGCCAAGGAGACCCCCTATGGTACTTATATGTTTTCAAAAGATGAGTATGTTGCGAAGTGCGGCATGTGTAAAAAATCTGACAATAACATTGCAGATGGCGCCGGAGTGAATCCGGACCAACAGCAACTCTTGCGCCGGTTAAAGGCCGGTGAGAGCGTGCTTACAAGGGTGAGGCAAGAGAAAAACAAGCTCCAAGATGCCAACACCCAGCTGAGCGAGGAACTAAAGGATGTTTGTGCTCAGCTGTCGGACTCCGTGAAGGAGAATCGGCAGCTTCGACGCGGCATTTTTAGTAAGTGCTTGAACGAACTTCGGAAAAAGAGTTCGGCGAGGAAGTCGATTGACAGAGTTATGTCTGTAGGTATGCTGACATGTAGGCCTGTGGAGGAAATGCCCGGATCTACGGGTGACCTTCTTCCCGAGCTCTTACAATTGCACGAACGAGTTCGGCAGGTGATGCAAGGCGTCGCCCAGGCTTTGTGGCCATCCGTCTCCATGCCTGAAGGCCTTGGAGAGCTTGCGGAGAAGCTGAAGGGAGCGCGGCGGCGCTTCTGGTTATGGAAGATATCGGCCTGCCATCAAGGCGCCCGGGAGGCCTGGGCCATGGTGAAGACACGGTACATGAAGGCTGACCCAAACCACATGGCCGAGGTTGGACCGGTAGGGCCCGATGGGAAGGAGATCCCTGTGAGCTTAGTGTACGACCAGGTAGAGCTGGCCGCCAAATATTCTTAATAGGACTGTAAGCTAGACAGCATGTTGGATGGTATTAAAAAGGAATATACCCAGTCAGTCAAATTGACTATGTAATTTAATATGACATGTAAAATGCCTTCTAACTGGATTGTAGATCGTTTGTCATGGCGGACCTTTTCGCTTCAACCTCAGGACCCGATAGTCCGGAGTGTGTCCGAATACCCTTTCGGTTATGTAAGAACTGGGGCATGCGTGGAGACCAGGCGTAGGGGTCATTAGTGCTTGAACAGACAAGTGCCCAACTAGTTATGTTATATTACATGGTTAGTAAGAAACATCTTCCAGGGAGAATAGTTCCGTTAGGGGTTCCTTTCCCTGGGAGGCATGCCTTAAAGTGCATGTACGGACTACGAAAAAAGCAGAAAAACATCTAGGGGCAGATAAATAAATGAGTGAGAAATCATCTTTTAGTTCACCGACCGAATATTCCCTTAAGAACGCTAGCTTTCGGCTTCACCCAGTCTGAGTTACACATCTGGCTGACCCGGTAGTAACAATCACAGCAGTGCTCCCTTTACCGCCTAGCCGAACAATCGGGAACGTAGGGGTAAGCACAGGAGCCAGGCAACCCAGATGGCCAAAACTTAAGTCATATCGATGCATATAATGGTGAATAAAAGGTACATGCACAAGTGTGACACATGTGTTGGGCATAAGGCCCATGTAAACAAGCTTCTGTTAAAGAAGCCCCCAGGTATAATGAGCGCGAATGGCGCGTCAATTGTTTGTGAACAAAATGCGAACAAGCCCTCAAAGGCTACAGAGAGAAGGAGGGAGAAGGAGAGAAATATAAGACAGCTAATATGTAAAAAATAGGCAGAGGAAGGAGACGACCATAGAGTCTGGCGCTAGGCGCAGAATCTTCGTAGACGGGCTGCGTTCCATGGGTTCGGCTCGAGTCGGTTATCCGATGCATCTTGCAGACGGTACGCTCCACCAGCCAGGACTTGGTCGATTATGAAGGGACCTTCCCATTTGGGTTTGGGTTTGTCCTTTTTCTTGTCCGGCAGGCGTAGAACTAATTCGCCTCATTGTAAGTTTTGGCCCGTACTTCTCTGCTTTGATATCTTCTAGCCTGCTGTTGATAGAATGCGGAACGGGCCTTTGCTACATCGCGCTCCTCCTCCAAGGCGTCCAAACTGTCCTGCCGATCAAGTTCGGACTCTCTTTCTTCGTACATGCGCACGCGAGGTGAGTCATGAATTATGTCGCAGGGCAGAACTACCTCAGCACCGTATACCATAAAGAATGGTGTGAATCCAGTAGTGCGATTCGGCGTGGTCCGCAGCCCCCAGAGTACGGAGTCGAGCTCCTCTACCCAGTGCGTATTAGATTCCTTGAGGGATCGCACTAACCTGGGTTTGATGACACTCATGACTAGACCATTTGCTCGCTCAACTTGAACGTTAGTTTGTGGGTGATAGACTGAAGCGTAGTCGAGCTTGATGCCCATGTTTTTGCACCAGAGTTTGACCTCGTCGGTCGTGAAGTTCGTGCCGTTATCTGTGATGATGTTGTGGGGGACGCCATAACGGTGTACGACCCCTGATATGAAGTCTATCACCGGTCCGGATTCGGCCGTCTTAACAGGCTTGGCCTCTATCCATTTGGTGAATTTGTCCACCATGACCAGTAAGTATTTTTGCTTGTGGGTTCTCCCTTTAAGGGGTCCAACCATGTCAAGCCCCCAGACCACAAAGGGCCAGGTGATGGGTATAGTTTGGAGGGCGGTGGGTGGCATGTGGCTTTGGTTAGCAAAGAGTTGGCAACCGACGCATCGTTGGACTAAATCCTGAGCATCTGCCCAGGCCGTCGGCCAATAAAATCCTGTACGGAAGGCCTTGCTTACAAGGGCCCGGGATGCGGTGTGGTGCCCGCCGAGTCCGGCATGAATTTCAGCCAGGAGATTTCGCCCTTCCTCTTCGGAGATACACCTTTGAAGGACTCCGGTGGTGCTTTTCTTATAAAGCTCTCCCTCATGGACTTTGTAGGCTTTAGATCGCCGCACGATGCAGCGTGCCTCGTTGTGGTCCTCTGGAAGTTCCTGCCTGGTCAGGTAGGCTAGGAATGGTTTTGTCCATGGGGCAATGACTGCCATTATCTCGTGGGCTGAGGATGTTACTTCGTTGGCCAAGCCTTCCGCTGTGTTAGAATGTTCGGTGTTGGGCAGTGTGGTTGGATCCGGGCTGTTATTTCCGGATTCCCCTTCCCATGATACGGATGGCTTGAATAGCCTTTCCAGGAAAATGTTGGGGGGGACTGCATCGCGCTTTGCGCCGATGCGCGCCAAGACGTCTGCTGCCTGATTGTTTTCCCGGGCTATATGGTGAAACTCGAGCCCTTCGAACCAAGCTGACATTTTTAGGACGGCGTTGCGATAAGCTGCCATTTTCAGATTCTTGGCGTCAAAGTCTCCATTTATTTGGGATATCACGAGGTTCGAATCCCCACGCACCTCTAGGCGGAATGCCCATGGAGACTGCCATCCGGAGGCCATGTAGAAGGGCCTCGTATTCGGCTGCGTTACTGGAGTCTGTATACATTATCTAGAGTACGTATTGAACTGTATCTCCTGTTGGGGACGTCAAAACGACGCCAGCCCCCAGAACAGCTAACATTTTGGAGCCGTCGAAGTGCATGATCCAATTGGAGTATCTGCCGTACTCTTTAGGGAGTTCTGCTTCAGTCCATTCGGCGACAAAGTCGGCCAAGACTTGCGACTTGATAGCTCGCCGTGGCTTGTAGGTTATGTCGAACGGGAGGAGCTCGATGACCCATTTAGCAATCCGGCCCATTGCGTCGCGGTTGTTTATAATGTCGTTAAGAGGTACTTCGGAGGCTACTGTTATTGAACACTCTTGAAAGTAGTGTCGCAGCTTCCGGGATGCCATAAACACTGCGTACGCTATCTTTGGATAATGCGGGTACCGTGACTTGCATGGAGTGAGGACAGTGGACACGTAGTAAACTGGTTTTTGAAGGGGAAATTTTTGTCCGTCCGTTTCTCGTTCGATGACGAGCACTACGCTTACAACTTGATGAGTTGCCGCAATGTATAATAACATTGGTTCGCCGGTGTTAGGCGCGGCCAGGACCAGGTTTGTTGCCAATATGGCTTTTATTTCCTCGAGTCCGGCCGTGGCGGCATTCGTCCACTCGAAGTGTTCGGTGCGCCGGAGGAGGCGATAAAGGGGTAATTCCTTTTCTCCTAAATGGGAGATAAAGCGGCTTAGGGCCACAATGCATCCCGTCAATTTTTGTATTTGTTTGAGGTCTCTTGGAATATCCAATTGTGACAGAGCTCGGATCTTGGCTGGGTTTGCTTCAATTCCTCTACCGGATACAATGAAGCCCAAGAGCTTTCCGGCTGGTACACCGGAAACGCATTTTTCCGGGTTAAGCTTGATGTCATATGTACGGAGGTTATCGAATGTGAGTGAGGGAGTCCTGGATTAGGGGGTGTTCGGCTGGCCGGACAATGACCTTCTGCCGGACTCCCGAACTATGAAGATACAAGATTGAAGACTCCGTCTCGTGTCCGGATATGACTTTCCTTGACGTGGAAGGCAAGCTTGGCGATACGATATGAAGATCTCCTCCCATTGTAACCGACTCTGTGTAACCCTAGCCCTCTCTGGTGTCTATATAAACCGGAGAGTTTTAGTCCGTAGGACGAACAACAATCATACCATAGGCTAGATTCTAGGGTTTAGCCACTCTGATCTTGTGGTAGATCTACTCTTGTACTACCCATATCATCAATATTAATCAAGCAGGAGTAGGGTTTTACCACCATCGAGAGGGCCCGAACCTGGGTAAAAACATCGTGTCCCTTGTCTCCTGTTACCATCCGCCTAGACACACAGTTCGGGACCCCCTACCCGAGATCCGCCGGTTTTGACACCGACATTGGTGCTTTCATTGAGAGTTCCTCTGTGTCGTCGCCTTTTAGGCCTGATGGCTTCTTCGCTCGTCAATCGCGATGCGGTCCGGGATGAGACTTTTCTCCCCAGACAGATCTTCGTATTCGGCGGCTTCGCACTACGGGCTGACTCGTTTGGCCATCTGGAGCAGATCGAGAGCTACGCCCCTGACCATCAGGTCAGGTTTGGAAGCTTGAACTACACGGCCGACATCCGCGGGGACTTGATATTCGATGGATTTGAGCCACAACCGGGCGCGCCGCACTGTCATGATGGGCACGATTTAGCTATGTCATCGGACAACGCCCAGAGCGCCGCTCAGGTGTCCGCTCCGACCATTAGCTAGGAGCCCACTATGCCAGTCGGGGACGGACGGTTAGAGGCCACCCCTGAAACTGCAATCTCTACGGCGATAGAGCCGGATACCGGCCTAGTCCCTTGCAAGGCCCGTGACTCCGAGGTGCCGGACTCCGATCCGGACTCTGTAAATCCCGCACCTCTTCCGATTAAGCCCGATTGGGCTCCGGTCATGGAGTTCACCGCCGCGGACGTCTTTCAGCACTCGCCTGTTGGCGATATCCTAAATTCGCTAAAGTCTCTCTCTTTGTCAAAAGAACCCCGGCCGGACTACGGTCGGGGAGGTTGGGACGCGGACGACCAAGTTCGAAACCCACCAACCACCCACTTGATAGCCGCTGTCAACGATCTAACCGACATGCTCGATTTTGACTCTGAAAATATCGACGGTATGGACGCCAATAAAGGAGACGATCAGGAACCAGCACCTATAGGGCGCCGGAAAGCCACCTCATCATACGATGTATGCATGGTGGACACAAACAACAAAAACGACAACGAGGACCAAAAGGATGTGGCCAGGGATCGCTCCCCCGAAAAACAATCAAAGCGGCGGCGTAAGCGCAAGGCCAAGCCCCACCTCGACAAAGACCCAGCCATAGAGCAGGGTGAATCAACGGATGACGAATGTGCCGTCGAGCATCCATCCAAACAGGTTGGCCAATCCGAACAACCAATCCCCGGGAAAGATAATAGCCCGGACAACCTCACGCCAGACAAATTGCTGGAACATCAAAACCTCCACCAAAGGCTCGTCGCTACTGCACATAGCCTGAGAAAGCAGAAGCGGAGGCTCAAGACAGCGGAAGATGCACTCAGGATCAGATGGGGCAAAGTACTCAATACCGCACACAAGTACGGCAGTAGTCGCCACACAAAGAGCTATCCGAAGCGGAAACTACTACCGGAATTTGACGAAGAGGCCATAAATCCCCCACAGTCAAAAAATAAGGAAGCCACAAGGTCGGATAGACGACCCTACGATCAATCTCACGCATCAAAGGACGCCGCACTCAGTACGGCGCGCGATCCGTCCAAGAATTCGCATCAGAAAACTGGCCCAACCAGATCCATCTACAGGACAAGAAAGCAAGCTCCAGTGAGTGATGCAATGCAAAAAATACCCGAACACTGCGGCACGCCTAGATACAGGGGCGCCGCACACCCCCTATGTTTTACTGATGAGGTGCTGGACCATGAATTCCCAGCCGGATTCAAGCCAGTGAACATAGAAGCATACGACGGAACAACAGACCCTGGAGTCTGGATCGAGGACTACATCCTCCACATACACATGGCCAGAGGAGACGACCTCCACGCCATAAAATACTTACCCCTTAAGCTCAAAGGGCCAGCCCGGCATTGGCTTAAAAGCTTTCCCGAAAACACCATGGGAAGTTGGGAAGTGCTTGAGGATGCTCTCCGGGCAAATTTTCAAGGGACCTATGTCCGACCCCCGGATGCAGATGATCTGAGTCATATAACTCAACAGCCCGGAGAGTCAGCCCGAAAACTCTGGAACATATTCCTTATAAAAAAGAATCAGATAGTCGACTGTCCGGACGCAGAGGCCCTAGCAGCTTTCAAGCATAGTGTTCGAGACGAATGGCTCGCCAGACACCTCGGCCAAGAAAAGCCGCGAACAATGGCCGCATTAACAAGCCTCATGACCCTCTTTTGTGCAGGAGAGGATAGCTGGTTGGCAAGAAGCGGCACCAGCGACCCGAATACGTTCGAACCCAGAGATGGGAACGGGAAGCTGCGCCATAACAAAGAACCACGCCGGATAAAAGACAACAGCCCAATGAGCACGGCAGTAAACGCCGGATTCAAAAGCTCTCGGCAAAATCCGAAAAAGCCGCCCCCCACAGACGATAGGGACGAGCTATCCAACCTCAACAAAATTTTGGACAAAATATGTCAAATCCACAGCACTCCGGGGAGACCTGCAAACCATACCCACAGAGAATGTTTGGTCTTTAAGCAATCCGGCAAGCTCAACGCCGAACACAAGGGGCTCAACACACCAAGTGAAGATGACGATGCACCCCACAAGCAGAACACTGGAGAACAAAAGAAGTTCCCACAAGAAGTCAAGACAGTAAATCTACTTCGTGTGACAAAAGGGAAGAGCAGAACGGTACCTACGAAGACACGCGCCGTACAACCAGCCCCGGAGGAGCAACCCCACTGGTTGTCACAACAAATCACTTTAGATCATCAGGATTACTCCAGAGGAGACCAGAACACAGGCTGGACTGCCTTGGTCGTAAATCCAATTATTAACGGACTCCAATTTACAAACGTCCTTATGGACGGCGGCAGCGACTTGAACCTGTTGTATCAGGACACAGTCTGCAAACTCGGGGCAAACCCAGTCGCAATCCACCTCGGCAACACTTCCTTTCAAGGAGTAACGCCAGGTTCGGATACCCCAAGTATGGGTTCCCTTACGCTAGAAGTCACGTTCGGATCACCCGACAACTTCCGAAGCGAAAAGCTAACATTGCACATCGCCCCATTCGTAAGTCGCTATCAAGCGCTACTGGGACGTGAAGCTTTCGCCCGCTTTAACGCAATACCGCACTACGCATCCCTTGCACTTAAAATGTTCGGTCCAAAGGGCATCATCTCATTACAAAGGACCGTAAATTGACCCCCAAGGTATGGGCAGGGGTGCGGTTGCCTAGGCAGCCGCCCACAAATCCAGCCCTACTATCTCGGACACGCCTCGACGAGTCCGGCGTCAACATGCTTAAATTACCGCATACCCTAGTGCAAGGGGCTCCGTGTGCTCACGCCCGGAGACAATACGGCCCAACTCTTGCTCCAACTATATTTTGTTTATTTCGATATAGATTTCTCGCACGCTTATTTTTTACTAAGTTCCTTTCTTTCGCAGACGAACATCGTGCCACGCCCGTCCAGGATACGGCACAACGGAGACACAGGCACAGACGTGCAGCAGGGACCCGTTCAAGGATTCTTTTCAGATTAAGACCCTGCGTAAACCTTTTTTACTATCTCTTGTTGATAACATCCCCCGGCTCACTCTCTATAGCCAAGGAGGAGGCTGGCGTCTTGGCATATGGCCACGCCAGAATTTTTGCACGTACCTGGACACAAGGGACTTTTTTACCAAGGGCTCTATTTCGGCCCGTCTTCATAAAGACCGAACACCTTAGGGAGTGTTCGGCGTCGCGAGTTTGGCCCTATATGCATCATCTCCGAATCATGTATTTGGGCAAATGTTGGGTTTGCCCGGCTCCTGTGTTTTGCTGCCTTACGTTCCGTTATATCGGCTAACGCGGCACCAGGAGAACTACTGCGATTGTGCCCCGGTTCGGCCAGGTGAGCACCTCAGTAGAGAAAGCCGAAAACTGACTGTCATGATATAGCGAGAGACTGGTCAACCACTCGATGACTTTCGAAATCTCTAGGATTCCCCCGCATTAACGAAGGGCCGCTTCCCGGTCAGGCACACTCGCGCCCCGAATTCGGGTGAGCGCGGTGCCCCTAGGGGCTACTCAATAGCCCCAGTGTCAAACTCCTATGGCTAAGTGAAAGTGATAAAGCATTATAGTCCGGTTGCCTAGTTCGCCGCGCCACCACCTCCTTTGTAGGACCAAGACGTTGGATTAAGTGTGAAAAAGCGCCTTTTTTGCGAACACCCCCGCATTCTATGCGTGGGCGCTAAAGCCAACGACTGCCATCTTTCAGGTTATATACAAATATATACATTAAACGGCCGCACAGGAGGCATCATCATTCTTGCAAGCACAAGTATAAAAAGCTCGTTTCATAAAAACAAAATGCATTTTACAAATAGTATAAGCTATTCAAACACAACATCCTTCGAGCACTGCGACTCTATTATACGAGCGCCAGGAAGAACTTCCTCAAAATAGTGCTTCGCAGGTACTCGGCTTTCGTCCGAATCCTGGGACGCAATAATACTGGCCTTCATATCTGCCCAGTATGTTTTGACACGGGCAAGAGCCATCTGTGCGCCCTCTATGCACGCCGACCTCTTCATTGCATCAGCATGCGGCACCGAACCAAGGAACTGCTGCACCAAGACAAAATAACTCTTCGGCTCCGGCTTCTCCGGCCACAGACGACTTGCAACATACTTCATGGCGAGTCCAGATAATGTGTTCAGCTCCGCACAGGCGGCTAAACGGTCGGATACGGATAGTGGGCGTTCTGGATTGTGGTACTGCGACCAAAAAAGCTCTTCCAACTCATGGTCACCCCGGTTGCGGAAGTGTTCGGTCGCGTCCGCCACACTTGCGGCCAAATCTAGATAAACGTTTTCCGCACTCCACTGCCGGTCTAATGGAACATACTTGGGGTCTCCGAACTTCATCCGCAGCATATATGGCTTTCCAGCCGTGATATCTCCGGCCTGACGCAGCTCCTCCTTCATCGCTCTCATTGCAGAGCGAGTATCCTTGGCTTCGGCAGTGATCTTTTCAAGGTCCTTCTGAGCCGCCCTATCTTCCTGTTCAAGAATTTTACAGCGGTCGGTAGCATCCTTCAACTTTATGGCCATCTCTGCTATTTCCTTCTTGCTCTGGCGGTGAGCATCCTGTTCGGATTTTAGCTCTTCAGCCGCTCTAACGGCAGCCACATCACTTTTCCTTGCTTGCTCCTTGGCTCGGGCAAGTTCCGCCCAAAGTTTCTCCACGGCAGCAGCACCATCTACATAAAGTACATATATAAGGCCCGAGCATTAGGCTCCTATTACTGGGTGTCTTTTGAACATACCTTGAGCCTCGTTCAGCCGCTTATTTACAAGCGCGATGTCGGCATCTGCTACGTCAAGTTGCCGCTTTAGTTCGGCAGATTCATCAGTCCGGCTAGCCACCGAACGCCTCGCCACCTTCATGGAATATACCTGGGGTTATGATCCTCCGTGCGCCGTCACTCGTGATGACACACCGAGTCTCAGGGGCTACTATTCATACAGGGCACATTTAATATGCGGCTCTACCAAAAGGTACACCTTTTTACGTACCTCAAAGCCTGTTAGTAAACTCCGGGCAGCTTCATACAATCTCCTTTCCGCGGATGAAATCCTCCATATTACCGTATTCATCAACATATGCTGTTCTTCTGAGATGGACACCCTACCAAGCAGATCCTTCAGCCCCTCCGATGGCGTGCCAGAGGTTGTCGGACTAGCCTGATGACCTTTTCCAGGGTCCGGACTCGGAAAAACCCTCCGGGACGACACCTCGGGGTCGCCAGCCTCGCGAGACGATGCAACAAGGGGAGGCATTTCGCTCTCTATCATCTCTGGACAAAGATCCCCTGAGGATGAGCTCTGCTGAGAAGGGTCGAGATCCGAACTGCAAGATAATGTTTCGGTTATTTTTCCTCAGAAATAAAACAGGAACGTCATTCATTATGGAACCCCTCCCTTCACTTACGTCTTGGGGGAGAGCGGGTCCCCTTTAGGGGGCGATTCGGCTGGGGTGTTCTCCGGTGCCGAACCCTCTGGCGAAGATTTCTTCCCCCGTTTTGAGATTATCACCTCCGGGTCTTCAGAGGCAGTCCTTTTCTTTCCCTGGTCGGGGGAACTCTCGATTCTTCCCTTCCTAACAGCCTCCTTCACGGAGGCGGTGGCTCCCTGGTTCCTCCCTTCGCCTTCCGCCAAAGGCGCGACCTCCAGCATCCTGGTCAGCATGGGATTCCGCACGGTCTCGGGCAGGGGGGGCGGACACCTGATAAGCTTTGCCTTCGCCATCCACTCCTGTTCATAGGACAACTCTGTTAAAGGGTAATTTTGTGATAAAAATACGGATGGTGCATCCAAATACGGGGCTACTTACTTTAGCATCCGGGCAATTGCAACTCAGACCCGCGTCCTCGGACAAATCCGGACACCTTGCTTGTGATCCGAAGAACAATTTGTACATCTCCATGGGGGTCGTTCCCATAAAATGTTGTAGGACTCGTGGTCCCTCCGGATTGAACTCCCACAGGCGGAGAGGTCGATGTTTGCAGGGTAGTGTGCGGCGAATCACCATGACTTGCGCCACTACGGTCAAATTGATATCTGTTTCTAGAAGATCTCGAATACGGCCCTGCAGCAAGGGCACGTCTTTGGGCGGCCCCCAGATAAGTCCTCCATTAACCCATGATGCCAGCCGTAGTGGGGGACCCGAGCGGAAAGTAGGTGGTGCCACCCATGTGGTACCCCTAGGGGCTGTCATATAAAACCAGTCCCGTTGCCATAAGCCGAGCTCCTCTTGAAAAGAGCCTTCGGGCCATGGAGCGTCATCTATCTTGCTTATTATAGCTCCTCCACACTCAGCGTGCTGCCCCTCGATCATCTTCGGTTCCACTTTGAAGGTTTTTAGCCACAGTCCGAAGTGAGGAGTGATATGGAGGAAAGCCTCGCACACGACGATGAATGATGAGATCTCGAGGATGGACTCCGGAGCTAGGTCGTGGAACTCCAGCCCGTAGTAAAACATGACCCCCTCACGAAGGGATCGATCGGGAAGCCTAGCCCCCGAAGGAAGTGAGATGTGAATACCACGCTTTCACCAGGCTGGGGAGCGGGAATGGCTTGCCCTTGAGCAGGCAGTCTGTGCAAGATTTCGCCGGGTAGATACCTGGCATCTCTCGGCTTTCATACATCTTTCTTCCGTGACGGAGGAAGGCATCCACCGGCCTTGAGGGTCGGAGCCGGACATCTTCGAAGGTCCGAAGCGCCTAAAACTAGAGCTTTGGGTGTTGGAACTCGAAGCGAGGGGCGGATTTGATTGGGCTGAGAAGAAGGGAGCCGGGCCTTGGTTCCTTTATAAAGGAGGTGAATACCAAGAGCCCTCCCTGTAACCGTTTGAGACTCGCTTTCAATTATGGAGTCATACCTAAGTCACGGTTGGGCTACCCACACCCGTATTAATGAGAATCCCGAAATAAGGGGACACGATCTCTGCTTTGACAAGACGTGCCAAGGAAACTGCCTTGCTAAACGCGCTGAGGTGGAACAATAAAATGAATAAAGAGCCTGGCTGTGGCATGATGTCACGCCACGGAATACGTCAGCAGGTCTGATTGATACAAATATTATTCTCTCTACGAAGGAATGTGGAACTTCAATTGCAGAGCCGGACACTACCCTGGTGTTCAACATCTTCTATGGAATATTTGGAGGAGGAACCCGCATTGCAATGCCGAAGACAACTTGCGCGCCGGACTCGTCGTCATTGAAGCCTGGTTCAGGGGCTACTGAGGGAGTCCTGGATTAGGGGGTGTCCGGCTGGCCGGACTATGACCTTCGGCCGGACTCCTGGACTATGAAGATACAAGATTGAAGACTCCGTCCCGTGTCCGGATGGGACTTTCCTTGACGTGGAAGGCAAGCTTGGCGATACGATATGAAGATCTCCTCCCATTGTAACCGACTCTGTGTAACCCCAGCCCTCTCCGGTGTCTATATAAACTGGAGAGTTTTAATCTGTAGGACGAACAACAATCATACCATAGGCTAGATTCTAGGGTTTAGCCACTCCGATCTCGTGGTAGATCTACTCTTGTACTACCCATATCATCAATATTAATCAAGCAGGAGTAGGGTTTTACCTCCATCGAGAGGGCCCGAACCTGGGTAAAAACATCGTGTCCCTTGTCTCTTGTTACCATCCACCTAGACACACAGTTCGGGACCCCCTACCCGAGATCCGCCGGTTTTGACACCGACAGTGAGCCTCAAATCGTCTACTAAAGTTTTGACATGCTTGGTTTTGACGACCACGTCATCTACGTATGCCTCCACTGTTTTGCCGATCTAGTTTGCCAGACATGTCTGAATCATTCGCTGATATGTTGCGCTGGCGTTTTTTAGCCCGAAGGGCATTGTGTTGAAGCAGAATGGGCCGTATGGGGTGATGAAAGCCGTTGCGGCTTGGTCTGGCTCTGCCATCTTAATTTGATGGTAGCCGGAGTATGCGTCGAGGAAACACTGTGAATCGTGTCCTGCGGTAGCGTCGATAATTTGATCGATGCGGGGGAGGGGGAAGGGATACTTTGGGCAAGCCTTGTTGAGGTCCTTGAAATCGACGCATAGGCGCCAGGATTTGTCCTTCTTTGATACCATCACCAGGTTCGCTAGCGAGTCCGGATGTTTTATGTCTCTGATGAATCCGGCCTCCAGTAGTTTGGCTAGCTCTTCTCCCATGGCTTGTCTCTTTGGTTCGGAGAATCGCCGAAGAGCCTGTTTAACAGTCTTGAATCCTTTTAGGATTTTCAGGCTGTGTTCGGCCAGCCTGCATGGGATTCCTGGCATGTCTGAAGGGTGCCTGGCAAAAATGTCCCAATTTTTGCGTAGGAATTCTCGTAGTGCGGCGTCTACATCGGGGTTTAATTGCGCCCTGATGGAGGCCTTTTTTGTAGGGTCCATTGGGTGGACCTAGAATTTGACTATTTCGTCCGCTGGTTTAAAGGACGTGGACTTGGATCTTTTATCAAGTATCACATCATCCCTGTTCACCGTGGAGCGCAGCGCAGTTAGTTCTTCGACCGCTAGGGCTTTGGAAAGTGCCTCAAGGGCCAGTGCGGCTGTTTTGTTTTCGGCGCGGAGTGCTATGTACGGGTCACTAGCAAGAGTGATGATCCCGTTGGGTCCGGGCATTTTGAGCTTCATGTACCCGTAATGGTGTATAGCTTGAAAAATTGTGAATGCCTCTCTCCCTAATAGAGCGTGGTATCCGCTACTGAACGGGGCCACTTGAAACATGACCTCCTTGGATCTGTAATTATCCGGCGTGCCGAACACGACGTCCAGTCTGATTTTTCCTGTACAACACGCTTCCCGACTGGGGATTATTACTCTGAAGGTTGTGTTTCTTTGCTCAATGCGGCTCTAGTCTATTTCCATTTTTTGAAGTGTTTCCTCATAAATGAGGTTCAATCCGCTGCCACCGTCCATGAGTACCTTGGTAAGTCTAAAGTAGTCCACTATTGGACTGAGGACCAATGCGGCTGGTGCTCGGGCTGTTCGGAATTTAGGTTTGTCACTGGCATTAAAGGTAATAGCCGTGTCACTCCATGGGTTTATTGTTGCTACTTGGTAGACTTCGGCAAGGTTGCGGAGTGTCCGTTTTTGCATATTGTTTGATGCGAAGGTCTCAAAGACCGTTAATACCGTACTGGTATCCCTGGGGTGGTGCACTGTGAATTCTGGAGTTAGAAGCTCCTCGCCACTTTTGGCCACCTGCCGGAGTATCCAACCAGCTCTAAGGCTATGAGTTGGTGTGACGCCCTATGTACTATGAATTTTACAGTGTCCATTGAGCCATCCCTCCAGTACGGTTCCATGCCCTGTAGGGGGTTTTTGCTTTTTGGTGTTTAACCCAAGTGCCTGGTGATGACGCACCGTTTTATTTCGGACTAGGGTTGCATTCAGGGCCGGATTGTCCCAAAACTTTGTTTCAGTTTTCCATGCGCTTTCCATCGCACAGTACTTTCGTACTATGGATGCCAAGTCAGAGAAGCGTGTAATTTCTCGGCGACTTATGGCGTTGAGGATCCCCTTGTCCGTGCAATTATTGCAGAAGGATGAAATTGCATCCTCCTCGCGACAGTCCTCTATTTTGTTCATGACCAGGAGGAATCTGGCCCAGTAATGGTGTACTGTTTCTGCGGGCTCTTGACAAATTTGGGATAAATCCCTTATATTTGGGTGGCGGGTGGAATTAAATCCGAAACCTCGCCCCATCTGAGGCTCAAGGGCCAAGGAGTTTCCGGACTCGGAAGCTTGTGTTCTTGGGTATTGTCCAATGAATCTAGCCCGCTGCCTGTCTTTAGGTTCGGGGCTTGAATGATGTCCTGCCCTCCGTGGGTATCCAGCTTGGAGGGATCGGGAATCCGGACATAACTAGTCTTCAAGATAGATGAAGGCTTGCCGCATTGTTCTTCCACCACTGTAACATGGTGGGTGACCTGGGGAGAGTTAATCTCTCTCAGATCGGGTTTAAGCCCAATCTGATCGTGGTCTGTAGCAACTCCCAGGGCGGCGATGCGATCCAAGAGCTTGTTTCAGGAAGAGAGCTCCATCAGATCTAGCTGCTCGGCGAGTTCCGAGTTGAAGTGAAGATTGTTTTCGATGACCCGATAAGTCATCGTCGGCGCGGGGGCCGAACAGGCGGTCATAAGGAATCAGCCTAGCCGGAGAGTTTGGCCGATAGCCAAAGCTCCTTTAGCAATAGTGCCATCTTTAAAGACGGGATGAGGCATCCTTCCTGATGGCGACGGCACAGCGGAACTCTCAATGAAAGCACCAATGTCGGTGTCAAAACCGGCGGATCTCGGGTAGGGGGTCTCGAACTGTGCGTCTAGGCGGATGGTAACAGGAGACAAGGGACACGATGTTTTTACCCAGGTTCGGGCCCTCTCGATGGAGGTAAAACCCTACTCCTGCTTGATTAATATTAATGATATGGGTAGTACAAGAGTAGATCTACCACGAGATCAGAGAGGCTAGACCCTAGAAGCTAGCCTATGGTATGATTGTTGTTCATCCTACGGACTAAAACCCTCCGGTTTATATAGACACCGGAGAGGGCTAGGGTTACACAGAGTCGGTTACACTGGGAGGAGATCTACATATCCGTATCGCCAAGCTTGCCTTCCACGCCAAGGAATGTCCCATCCGGACACGGGACGAAGTCTTCAATCTTATATCCTCATAGTTCAGGAGTCCGGTCATCCTGACACCCCCTAATCCGGGACTCCCTCACCGACCATGCCCCAAACTCCCCCTGCCCACCGCGCAAAAATCCTCCCCCCCCCCCACACA
>LT934116.1:70553766-70575059 GCA_900231445.1 Triticum turgidum subsp. durum
GTTAGCAGCAGTAGCGAAGGAATCGCTCGATCGGGTTTAGTTAACAGCCATCGATCGATCGCTCGGGTTCAGTAACGCGTAGATTGCAGTGCAATCGCTCGGGTTCAGTTAGAGCCCAATGCTTCGATCGGGTTCAATTAGAGCCAACGCCTCGCACACACGCGCGTACATGTACGGGAGAAACACGCATCGCTCGGCCCCCGACCTCCCACCATAACCGGGAACTCCCCGAAATGTTCCTCGCCCTCGCTTCTACCACGGTCTTTTCCGTCATGGACGGCCCAAAGAATGTCATGCAGCTGCGTCTCCGGCCCGCCCAGGACGAAAAGCCCATTTTCTGTCATGATTTTTTGTCATAGAAGTAGGAGCCCACCACATCTATGATGATACCGGGTTTTGTCACAATTATCGTCATAGAAGTGTCATATGTATGAGAGAGAGAAAATTCGTTCGGCCCAAAATGTCATGGATGTGTCTTTTTTTGTAGTGCCATGGCTTGCCCGAAACAATGGGTGCCTCCAACTAGCAATAATCCTGGGGGAGTTTTGTTTAATTATTTTGATTTGATTTGAGCATGGGACTGGGCATCCCGGTGACCAGCCATTTTTTCGTGAATGAGGAGCGGAGTCCACTCCTCTTGAGAATAACCCACATAACATGGAAGATACAGACAGCCCTAGTTGATACATGAGTTGTTCGAGCATACAAAACTGAATTTCATTTGAAGGTTTGGAGTTTGGCACATACAAATTTACTTGGAACGGCAGGTAGATACCGCATATAGGAAGGTATGATGGACTCATATGGAATAACATTGGGGTTTATGGAGTTTGGATGCACAAGTAGTAATCTCGCTTAGTACCGGTGACGACTAGCAAGAGACTGGGAAGCGACTAACCTAGAGAGCGATAACATTCATGAACATGCATTAAAATTAATCAACACTGAATGCAAGCATGAGTAGGATATAATCCACCATGAACATAAATATTGTGAAGGCTATGTTGATTTTGTTTCAACTACATGCATGAACATGTGCCAAGTCAAGTCACTCGAATCATTCAAAGGAGGATACCACCCTATCATACCACATCACAACCATTTTAATAGCATGTTGGCATGCAAGGTAAACCATTATAAGCTCCTAGCTAATTAAGCATGGCATAAGCAACTATAATCTCTAATTGTCATTGCAAACATGTTTAGTCATAATAGGCTGAATCAGGAATGATGAACTAATCATATTTACAAAAACAAGAGAGGTCGAGTTCATACCAGCTTCTCTCATCTCAGTCAGTCCATCATATATCGTCATTATTGCCTTTCACTTGCACGACCGAACGGTGTGGATAATAATAATAGTGTATGTGCATTGGACTAAGCTGGAATCTGCAAGCATTCGATTCAAGGGAGAAGACAAGGTAATATGGGCTCTTGATTAAATTAACAATTATGCATATAAGAGCCACTCAACATTTTCATTATGGTCTTCTCCTCTCGACCCCCAAAGGAAAGAGAAGAAATAAAACTATTTACACGGAAAGCTCCCAACAATAAAAAGAAGAACGAGAAATATTTTTGGGTTTTCTTTTAATTACTAGTACAGCATGGAAAGTAAACTAACTAATTTTTTCTGTTTTTTCTTAAGGTTTATCAAACACACAAGAAGAAAGCTAGAAAAAGAAAGTAAACTAGCATGGATAGTACAATGAAAAAGTATGAGCACCGACGACTAGAATAAGTGTGTGAACATGAATGTAATATCGGTGAGAAATACACACTCCCCCAAGCTTAGGCTTTTGGCCTAAGTTGGTCTATGGCCATGGGTAGCCTAGCTGATATCCAAAGGTGTAACTGGAGTCGTACTGAGATGCAGCAGCCATTGCCTCCTGAGCTGCAACATGGCGGCGAGCTGCCTCCGTCCTCCTCTCGTACTCGTTTGCCTCCTCCCTGGTGATAACATATCTTCCTTTTGCCTGATAATCAAAGAAGGCAGGAGCAGGGAGAGTAATATGGACAGCGCAACGTCTGTCAAAGATTAGTCGATACTGGAGGAATTGTTCATTCCTCTCAAGAAAATGATGATTAACCATGGCATTATAATCTAAATAAGTGGGAGGCAACTCCCTATCATTTTCATGTGCGGGTATACCAAGATAATTAGCCACACGGGTTGCATAAATCCCTCCAAATAAGTCTCCAACTAAACCATTATTATGCAACCTACGTGCAACAATTGCCCCCAAGTTGTACTGTTTATCAGCTAATACAACACTCTTGAGAACACAAAGATCAGGAACACACATGTGACATGCTTCATCTTTATCGTTAATGCATCTACCAATGAAGAGAGCAAAATAATGTATAGCAGGAAGATGAATGCTCCCTATGGTAGCTTGTGCTATTTCTCTAGATTCTCCCACAGTGATATTAGCAATAAAGTCTTTATATTCAGATTTACGAGGTTCATTAACACTTCCCCACTAAAGGAGTTTACAAGCAGTAGGTAGTAAAATCTTCTAGGTCCTTGGTATATGATTTATCATAAATATCAAACAGGACATTTTGAGAATTACGCAAAGATGTAAATTTAAACCTTCTCACAAAGGAGTCAGTCAGATAGTAGTATTGCGGGCACTTATCTTGCATGAAGTCCTCAAGGTCGGCATTACGCACATATGCATCAAATTCATCCTTGATGCCCGCTTTGACCATAAACTCCTCTGACTGCCATTCACAAGGCCGCACGTCAGCTTCCCTCGATGGCTCATCGTCCTGCTCACGTATTGCGAGCCCGGGTCCTTTCTTCCTTGAAGAACCACCTTGGTACATTTTCCTAGACATATTTCTTCCTTTGAAAAATTTCTAAAATTTTTAGTCACTCAAAATAAAAGTGAATCAAACTCAATAAAATTGATAGCAACTACTCCCACAAGTGCCTAGAGACTATATCATGCATTAGAATTACTTGGGACCATATAAATTTGACATGCAAGCTCAAGAGCAGGGTCACCTAGGCAGCAAAAATTTGCAATGAATAAAGCACTAGAACAAAAACTAATTGGACCATTGGAGGAGTCACATACCAAGGAACAATCTCCCAAAGCAGTTTTGTAATTGGAGCTTTGAGCAAGGAGATCGAAATCGCAGCAAAATGAGCTAGAACTCGTGCTTGAGCTGGATGGTGATTTTTTTGGGAGGAAGAATAAGTGTGTGGGTGCAGGAATAAGTGGAGGGGGGCCACCATGGGCCCATGAGGCAGGGGGCACGCCCTGGACCCTCGTGGCCAGGTGCCAGCTCCCCCTGTTGTGTTCTTAGTGCCAGATATTCTCAAATATTCCAGAAAAAATATTAAATTTGCAGGGCATTTGGATAACTTTTATTTTCGGGGTATTTTTTATTGCATGGATAATTTAGAAAACAGACAGAAAACACTATTTTTACTTTATTTAATCTAAATAATAGAAAGTAAAAGGACGGTATAGAAGGTTGTGCCTTCTAACTTCATCCATCTCATGATCATCAAAAGGAATCCACTAACAAGGTTGATCAAGTCTTGTTAACGAACTCATTCCAAATAACATGGAACCGAAGAAATTTCGAATAACACTAGGTTACCTCAATGGGGATATGCACATCCCCAATAATAAGAATATCATATTTCTTCTTGACAGTAGGAAGAGGAAATTCAAAACCTCCAATAATAATAGTTGGAATTTTTCCAATAGAATTGATGCTATGAACTTGAGGTTGTTTCCTCGAAAAGTGTACCGTATGCTCATTACCATTAATATGAAAAGTGACATTGCCTTTGTTGCAATCAATAACAGCCCCTGCGGTATTCAAAAAGGGTGTACCAAGGATAATTGACATAATGTCGTCCTTGGGAATATCAAGAATAACAAAATCCGTTAAGATAGTAACATTTGCAACCACAACAGGCACATCCTCACAAATACCGACAGGTATAGCAGTTGATTTATCGGCCATTTGCAAAGATATTTCAGTAGGTGTCAACTTATTCAATTCAAGTCTACGATATAAAGAGAGAGGCATAACACTAACACCGGCTCCAAGATCACATAAAGCAGTCTTAACATAGTTTCTTTTAATGGAGCATGGTATAGTTGGCACTCCTGGATCTCCGAGTTTCTTAGGTATTCCAAAGTATAATTAGCAAGCATAGTGGAAATTTCAGCTTCCGGTATCTTTCTTTTATTTGTAATAATATCTTTCATGTATTTACAATAAGGATTTACTTTAAGCATATCAGTTAAGCGCATACCTAAGAAGATAGGTCTAATCATTTCAGCAAAGCGCTCAAAATCCTCATCATCCTTTTTCTTGGATGGCTTAGGAGGAAAAGGCATGGGTTTCTGAACCCATGGTTCTCTTTCTTTACCGTGCTTCCTAGCAACAAAATCTCTCTTATCATAACATTGATTCTTTGATTGTGGGTTATCAATATCAGCAGCAGGTTCAATCTCTACATCATTATTATTGCTAGGTTGAGCATCAACAGGAACATTATCATTAAGATTATCACTAGGTTCATGTTCATCACCAGATTGTGTTTCAGCATCAAAAATAGAAATATCATTGGGATTATCAAGTGTGTCTACGATAGGTTCACTAGAAGCATGCAAAGTCCTATCACTTTTCTTTTTCTTCTTTTTAGAAGGACTAGGTGCATCTACATTATTTCTCTGGGAATCTTGATTAATTCTCTTAGGGTGGCCTTCAAGATACAAAGGTTCCTGAGTCATTTTACCCGTTCTAGTAGCCACTCTAACAGCAAAATCATGTTTATTATTTAATTCATCGAGCAAATCACTTTGAGCTTTAAGTACTTGTTCTGCTTGAGTGGTAACCATAGAAGCATATTTACTAATGAGTTTAAGATCACCTTTAACTCTAGCCATATAATCACTCAAGCGTCCAATCATGAAAGCATTACTCTTTAATTCTCTACCAACATAAGCATTGAAATTTTCTTGTCTAGCCATAAAGTCATCAAATTCATCCAAGCATTGGCTAGCAAACTTAGTAGACGGGATTTCAACTTTATCATATCTATAGAGAGAATTTACCTTTACTACCTGTGTCGGGTTACCAAGACCATGTGTTTCTTCAATAGGTGGTATAATAAGGCCATGTATTTCTTCAACGGGAGGTAAATTCTTAACATCTTCAGCTTTAATACCTTTTTCTTTCATAGATTTCTTTGCCTCTTGCATATCTTCAGGACTGAGAAATAGAACACCCCTCTTCTTCGGAGTTGGTTTAAGAGTTGGCTCAATTGGCTTAGGGAGTGTCCAATTATTTTCACTAGTCAACATATTATTCAATAGCAATTCAGCTTGATCGATTGTTCTTTCCCTGAAAACACAACCAGCACAACTATGCAAGTGGTCCTTGGAAGCACCGGTTAGTCCATTATAACAGATATCAAGTATTTCATTTTTCTTAAGAGGATGATCAGGCAAAGCATTAAGTAACCGGAGAAGCCTCCCCCAAGCTTGTGGGGGACTCTCTTCTTCAATTTGCAAAAAATTATATATTTCCCTCAAGGCAACTTGTTTCTTATGAGCAGGGAAATATTTAGCAGAGAAGTAATAAATCATATCCTGGGGACTACGCACACAACCAGGATCAAGAGAATTAAACCAAGTTTTAGCATCCCCTTTAATGAGAATGGAAATATCTTCAGGATATAATAGTAGAGGGATTTATCATCTTTACTGAACAGGGTGGCTATATCATTCAATTTAGTAAGATGTGCCACAACAGTTTCAGATTCATAGCCATAAAAAGGATCAGATTCAACCAAAGTAATTATCTCAGGATCGACAGAGAATTCATAATCCTTATCAGTAACAAAGATGGGCGAAGTAGCAAAAGCAGGATCACATTTCATTCTAGCATTCAGAGTTTTCTGTTTCAATTTAGCTAATAACTTCTTAAGATCAGATCTATCATTGCAAGCAAGAAAATCTCTAGCAGTTTCTTCATCCATAACATAACACTCTCTAACAATAGGCAATTCATAATTAGGGGGAGATCCTTCATCATCACTATATTCAATAATATCAGTTTCAAGAATTTCATTTTCTCTAACCCTAGCAAGTTGTTCATCAAGATATTCACCCAATGGCACAGTAGTATCAAGCACAGAAGTAGTTTCATCATAAGTATCATGCATAGTAGAAGTGGCATCATCAATAACATGCGACATATCAGAATTAATAGCAGAAGCAGGTTTATGTGTCACAAGCTTACTCATAACAGAATGAGAATCTAGTGCAGAGCTAGATGGCAGTTCCTTACCTCCCCTCGTAGTTGAGGGATAAATCTTAGTTCTTTCGTCTTTCAAGTTCCTCATAGTGACCAGCAGATATAAATCCCAAGTGACTCAAAGAATAGAGCTATGCTCCCCGGCAACGGCACCAAAAAATAGTCTTGATAACCCACAAGTATAGGGGATCGCAACAGTTTCCGAGGGTAGAGTATTCAACCCAAATTTATTGATCCGACACAAGGGGAGCTAAAGAATATTCTCAAGTATTAGCAGTTGAGTTGTCAATTCAACCACACCTGGATAACTTAGTATCTGCAGCAAGGTATTTAGTAGAAAAGTAGTATGGAAGTAACGGTAACAGTGGCAAAAGTAATAGTAGCAGTTTTGTAGTGATTGTAACAGTAGCAATAGTAAAGTAAATAAGCAAAGCACAATATGTGAAAAGCTCGTAGGCATTGGATCAGTGATGGATAATTATGTCGGATGTGATTCCTCATGTAATAGTTATAACATAGGGTGACACAGAACTAGCTCCAGTTCATCAATGTAATGTAGGCATGTCTTCCGAATATAGCCATACGTGCTTATGGAAAAGAACTTGCATGACATCTTTTATCCTACCCTCCCATGGCAGCGGGGTCCTAATGAAAACTAAGGTATATTAAGGCCTCCTTTTAATAGAGTACCGGACCAAAGCATTAACACATAGTGAATACATGAACTCCTCAAACTACGGTCATCACCGAGAAGTATCCCGATTATTGTCACTTCGGGGTTGTCGGATCATAACACATAATAGGTGACTATAGACTTGTAAGATAGGATCAAGAAATTCACATATATTCATGGAAACATAATAGGCTCAGATCTGAAATCATGGCACTCGGGCCCTAGTGACAAGCATTAAGCATAGCAAAGTCATAGCAACATCAATGTCAGAACATAGTGGATACTAGGGATCAAACCCTAACAAAACTAACTTGATTACATGGTAAATCTCATCCAACCCATCACCGTCCAGCAAGCCTACGATGGAATTACTCATGCACGGTGGTGAGCATCGTGAAATTGGTGATGGAGGATGGTTGATGATGACGACGGCGACAAATCCCCCCTCTCCCGAGCCCCGAACGGACTCCAGATCAGCCCTCCCGAGAGAGATTAGGGCTTGGCGGCGGCTCCGTATCGTAAAACGCAATGAAACTTTCTCTCTAATTTTTTTCTCCGCGAAAGCAAATATATGGAGTTGGAGTTGAGGTCGGTAGACGTCTAGGGGGCCCACGAGGCAGGGGCGCGCCCCCCACCCTCGTGGACAGGGTGTGGGCCCCCTGACGTTGATTCTTTTGCCAATATTTTTTATTAATTCTGAAAAGTTGCTCTGTAGATTTCCAGGTCATTCCGAGAACTTTTATTTCTCCACAAAAATAACACCATGGCAGTTCTGCTGAAAACAGCGTCAGTCCGGATTAGTTCCATTCAAATCATGCAAGTTAGAGTCCAAAAAAAGGGCAAAAGTGTTTGCAAAAGTAGATACGACGGAGACGTATCAGTGGATACTTCACCATCACTGTCAGCACGCCGTCGTGATGACGGAACTCATCTTCTACCTCGACACCTTGCTGGATCAAGAAGGCGAGGGACGTCACCGAGTTGAACGTGTGCAGAACTCGGAGGTGTCGTACGTTCGGTACTTGATCGGTCGATGCTAGAAGAATTTCGACTACATCAACCGCATTGTCAAACGCTTCCGCTTATGGTCTACGAGGGTACACAGACACACTCTGCCCCTCTCGTTGTTATGCATCTACTAGGTAGATTTTGCGTGAGCGTAGGAATTTTTTTGAAATTACATGCTACGTTCCACAACAGTAACATGTGTTCGGTGTCCGGATTCGTTTAATTTTTGCGTGGGAGGCTGCCATGGGCATGCCCCCACATGCTAGCAAAATTTGGTGTCATTTCGTGCATGGCAACAAATACACCATGTTCAATCGGGACCATTGGGGTCTGCCGGTAGGACAAGTCTCGAAGCACGTTTTTTTCATCTTCACGATACGTACCCAAGTTGTTTCCACACAATGGCCAATAGGCATGCCAAGTTTCATTTATTTTCGACATTCTATGCATTTTTTATGGTTTTCTCGGTGAAAAAAACATAAAACAGAGGTCGGACGTGTTGCAACGTGCTCGGTGTTGGAATTCGTTCATTTTTGTGTGGGAGTGGAGTTGCTCCGGTGTTGCGCCAAGCCCAATGTCGCGTATCCATCGGTGGTGATGTGCCAATCATTCGATAGCCATGCCGACAATGAAGCGAGCGACCTGAAGTGGCTCAACTCCGCCTATGCCCACGAGAGAGTCGACGGCCAAGATCGACTGTCGTTGTTGTTGGATTCGGAGCTCACCATGAAGAAGATAAGGGGCGAAGGGGGACTGAGGAGGAGGAGGAGGGGGCTGCCCCTACTTTTTATAGATGGGGGCTGCGACAGGAGGAGGTTGGAAGGCGCTACATCAGTGTGACTGCGGGGCCAGGCGACGCGACACGATGACTTAATGATCGACGGGGTGGGCGAGGCGGCATATGCGGCAGTGGAAGTGGCACGGCAGGCAAGGCATCAGCGGGCCAAGGATGCAGCGGTGATTATCGTCTGGTTGTGTTGTACCGTCACACGTGCTCGCAACACAATTATCACGGCCCGGTGCAGACATAAATTAAAAATAAATCAAGGCTGCCCCACGATAAAAAAGTAGCAAAACACGTAGAATGTTTCGTCACGTGCATGCTGGCCGTAGTGGCTAGCACACATTTGCTAATGCGCCCCTGAGCAAGTGGTAGCTGGTTTGACTCTGCAGCGCCGATTTATTTTGTCTATCTCGAAAACAAATCGAGACCGGCGCTCACGTAAAACAACAAATTGCACCACTCACCGCGGATTAAAAAAACGCCTCACACCGTGGACGTAAAATAACATCTCTACTCCTAATGTCTCAGTTGGTAGGTTGCGTTCCGGGTTTTATTTTCGTCCCACCTCACCCGGTCTTTTTTGATACTTCTTTAGTACTTCCTCCCACCTCCCGCTCAGCCGCGAAAAACCAAGAAAAACCCTCCAGCCGAATCCCCACCCGCCCACACGCGCCTAACCTCCCGTAGAACTCATCTGTCATGAATGAAAACAAACCGGCGAAAACAAACCGATGAATATTAACCAACGAAAAAAAATCGCTGACCAAACTCCCGCACGTACGACCGAGGTATCGTGCCCTCGAGCCAGAAACAGTCGCCCGACTCTCTGCCCTCGTCCGCCCGCCATCGCCCTTCGTCCCTTCGCCGCCGCCCTCCAGATCCCTTCGCCTCCGCCCGGCGCCGCCAGCCCCCGACCTCCTCCCCGGCTCCCGGCGCCGGCCGCCCCCCACATCTCCTCCCCCGATCCCGGTGTCGCCCCGCCCCCACCTTCTCCCTCACTCCCGGCGCCGCCCGTCCCCCAACCTCCCTGGATCCCGGCCGCGCGCCTCCACCTCCTCCCTCGCTCCCACCCGCCCATGCCGCCTATCCGCGCCCGTCTCACACACTCCCGACCTCCTCCCGGCGTGCCACCGCCCCTGCTCCTCCCTCCTCCAGGAGGACGCGCCGCTGCCCCTGTTCTTCCTTCCTCCTGTCGGCATGCGCGCCGCCGCCCCTCAGGCCGTCGCCAGCATCCCGTTCGAGCCCGTGGATCCGAGGAAGATGGAGACAATGGATGATGGGAAGGACCAGCGGCTGCCTCGTGGTGACCTCGTGGAAGCAGACGGTCAACAAAGACCACCATCGAGGCTGCTACTGGTATGTGTTGTGCAATCTTTAGAGATGAAAAAAAATCTTTGGAGAGGCTATGTGCACTGCAGTTCAACACAGATTGTAGATTACATGGTTGAGAAAAAAATCTTATATGCTTAATAAATCATGTTCTTTCTCCTTTATTAAGTGTTCAAGCATGCCTATCATGATCCTGTGCTCCTTACTCTTTGTGTATGGCTTGTTGTCTAATGTATGAAAGTGTAATTTTCTCATCTCTATTATGATGTTTCAAGTATACTACTTCTCTTAAGAAGGTTGGAGTCAACGAGGCAGCACATAACTGTGTTTGATGCATTCTTCAGGTTGATCGAGGGTCTGATAATGGACGTGACATAGCCACTGGAGAGGAGATTATAATATGGAAAATAGCAGTAGAGGAGGAAGCTGGAGCTGGTAGATCAATTGAGCAAGAGTTCCATACCCAGGTGCATTTATAATTGAGCTGTTTGTATGAGCAGTGCTACATGATTTCACTCTGCATCTCTGTAGTTATTTGGCTGAAGGTGTGCAAGAGTTTGAGCTATTAATTATTGTGTAGTTTTAAGTTTTAGCTTTAGAACTGTGTAAGTTATTCCCTTCTTTATAAATAACTTCATGTGGAAAAGTATTCTTTGAGGGAAACAAGGTCGAGAATTCGCATTAGTGGTTGGCAGTGATAATATAATAAGTTTGCATTTTATACCATCTAGCAGGACTTCACGGAAATTCGTTAGAGGAAAAAATCTTTGGAGAGGCTAGGTGCACTGCAGTTCAACACAGATTGTAGATTACATGGTTGAGAAAAAAATCTTATATGCTTAATAAATCCTGTTCTTGCTCCTTTATTAAGTGTTCAAGCATGCCTATCATGATTCTGTGCTCCTTACTCTTTGTGTATGGCTTGTTGTCTAATGTATGAAAGTGTAATTTTCTCATCTCTATTATGATGTTTCAAGTATACTACTTCTCTTAAGAAGGTTGGAGTCAACGAGGCAGCACATAACTGTGTTTGATGCATTCTTCAGGTTGATCGAGGGTCTGATAATGGACGTGACACAGCCGCTGGAGAGGAGATTATAATATGGAAAATAGCAGTAGAGGAGGAAGCTGGAGCTGGTAGATCAATTGAGCAAGAGTTCCAGACCCAGGTGCATTTATAATTGAGCTGTTTGTATGAGCAGTGCTACATGATTTCACTCTGCATCTCTGTAGTTCTTTGGCTGAAGGTGTGCAAGAGTTTGAGCTATTAATTATTGTGTAGTTTTAAGTTTTAGCTTTAGAACTATGTAAGTTATTCCCTTCTTTATAAATAACTTCATGTGGAAAAGTATTCTTTGAGGGAAACAAGGTCGAGAATTCGCATTAGTGGTTGGCAGTGATAATATAATAAGTTTGCATTTTATACCATCTAGCAGGACTTCACGGAAATTCGTTAGAGGAATTGCAAAAACCATGATCAAATATTATTTTTCTTATTCCTTTTTGGTTTTAGACAAGAACAGTAGCTCAAACCTTCTACTGTCACAGTCGCTGTAGTAGATCAATCGCTGCCTCAAACTTCAGAGAAGATGGGCATGAATGGATGTTTTGGTTGCAGGTTACTCCAAGAACAAGTGCCTCAGAGAAGATGAGGGGCCGTAGTGCGCGCGAGGGAAGCGGAGGCCGCCGCGCCGGTGGCCGCGGCCGAGGGTTGTGTGCTTGCGGCATGCAGAAGCCTCCTGTCGCACCCACCGTCGATATCCCCGTCATGTGCTACCAGGTGAGCCCGTCAGCCCGGCCATGTTCTGCTCCTGAGTTTGAATTTCCCAGAAATGCGCTCCTGCGGTTGCTTCCATGCCGAGTCGTCGCTCGATCTGCTATAGTTTCACATGCCTTGCTCGTTTTGGTTTGGAGTATACTGCCACTGAGGATTTCCGAGCACCATTTTCTAGGCCCAAAGCGAGTGGATCATATGTCCTCTTTTTTATGGCGCATCTTTGCCAAATTACCATGCAGATCCTGGGTGTCACGGGGAAGACCAACAAGGAAGATGTGGTCAAGTTGGTGATAGAGCTGAAGAAAATGGAGATGGAAGATGGGTACATGGAATAGGTGTTCACCCGCAGACAGGTTGCTCATTCAGTCCAGCAATTGCATGGTATAGTTTTTCTTGGAATCATATGCAGCCAGCACCTCGGTGTTTAACATTGTGCTGCTTGTTGATTTTCTGTCAGGCTCTGCTGGTAGACATGACAGACAAGCTTCTTTTTGAATATGGTATGCAAGAAGCTAACAGGGCGAAGATTCCGCCCAGATCTTCTCTTCGTATAGAATTTCGTTTGCACGATGACGATGCATGTGTTTTTTACTCTTGTCCATGTATGTTAGTATAGACTAGAATGTATACTGTGTATCTTGTTTTTGTTTTATTTTTAGAAAAATTATTATTTTTTGGTGTATTGGATTTCTTTATGTCACTTCACGAGCTCAAGAATTTAAAAGTGAAGGCTATTGCGGAGTTAAGAACCTCAAGAAGATACCGACAAAAGAAGAATGAGCGGCGGCGGAAGGTCTATCATATATAGAGTATATTTCTATGGGCCACAAATTTTCTACCATCCTTACATTAACTCAAGGTTGTGTCCTGTTGCTGACTTATTTGAGTTTTCTAATTGGGTTTGTTGTGCTATGCTGAATATCTTAGTCATGTAGGATGTTTTGTAATTTTTTTGTTATGTAAAAAGTTTTCAGTTTGCATTCTTAATGACATTGAGGTTACTCTATGAACACAGGTTACTCTATGAACATAGATCATGCCATCTGACTTCCCGGAGAACTACATATTCCTGGGTATTGGAAGGGTCGGGTCAAGTACTGAGTTGATTAAACAGAGAGTTGAGTTTGTACAGGAGGCTGATAAAAGAAGTCACTTGATGGATCTGCTCCATGTGCAAAGAGACAGTTCAGATCAAGGGAGGTAATATTTTGATTGTCCGTTATTTTTATTATTCAATCACTTACTCTGACGTTTTGTTGTTTTTAGTTTCTCTTAAGATTAGTTGTGGAAGTACTCTGGAGGTGCTCCAAGTAGAGAAAGCAGATCTTTATTCCAAGTGATCATTTTTCTGCCGTCCTTTGCTGCAGCAAGCTCTCATACTTGTCTTAGTGGAGAGTGGAGACCAAAAGGGGTGCCGACTCACTGGAGAACGGGTTTTGTATGAATGGATATTCAGTGACTTCAGTTCATGGTGATGGAAACCAGTAGGTTTATCCTTTTTTTCCTCCTACAGAACCTCCCATTTTTGCTTGGACCATATTTATTTCTGCTTGTTCTCTGGAATGATGTAATAATCGGTCAGTTGCTACCATCAAATGAATATTGCCAATTTACTATTCCTTTGGTTTGTTTGACAGACTATTGTAGCTTTTGTACTTTCCAGGTATTGCTATCACACATCAAATACTTATTTACTAATTTGCTCCAAAATTCCTGTTGTTTGAATCTTCTTACCTGTTGATGAATACTGGACGTTTGTTCTTATGAAACTAAAGATGTTTGTGTTATCAAGGGATGTTTTTTCTTGGCATATTGATGTACCAATTCTTACAGGAAAGAGATGCATCCACGGATGCCGCAGTTGACTGCATCTTCAACCTTGGGAAGATTAGTGATATTTGGCTATGTTAGAGGATCAATGATAGAAGTTGTTAGGCTATTTTTCTTTGTACATGTGATTTTAATCCTGAGGTAGGAGGGTTTGTATGAGTGCAACTATCACCTCTCATGCAATGCTAAAAGGGGAAAGGAAAAAATCAGAGGACTTTGTGATCTTTTATGTATATCATTGCAAAATTGTATGGGAAAATTGTTGAATTTGTCAAAACTTCGAGGATGGAATTGATGACGAATGTTGCAAGTCATTCTAAGTTAGGGATGATGGGTATGTGCATGGCAATGTGGCGAGCTTGGAGAAAACATATGAAATTTGTAGCTGGGTGGCAATGTAGAGCTTTTTTTTAGAGAAAAGGCGAAGGTCGAGCCCAACCTTTCCCAACATTGAAATAACAAAGCCATCAACCAGCCAGGATTACAAGAGCAATACAATACAACGAAAATAAAAGCGAAACGGCAGTAAACGATACAAGGTACAAAACATAACAGACTCAACCGACCACCGCCGTGCCAACACTGGCAACCCAACAGGACCATGAGAAGAGAGCACCTCGCGCTTGCATCGTGTCGCTATCTGCATGCAGGGACCAAACATGGTCTGTTTCCACCTACACAAAGGGCCACTACACTTCACCCAGGCTCGATGGGTGCCGCACCGACGGGCGGCAAAGTGGATCCCTAGATCCCAGAGCCACGGTGAGCTGTCAAAGGAGAATAGCATAAACGAACCACAAGCAATGAGTAACCAACCACATTGGCACCGTCGTCGGCATCAGAAAGGCACCACGTCGGTCGAGAGTTGCTTATCGAAGGAACAATCCATGGGGCAGGCCAAAAGGGCCAACACCAAGCACTAACCGAAGTCAAGCAACAAGTTGCCAGAGATGAGAGCAGGTCGACAATGCCACCACTATTCCCCCACCTCCTAATAGATCCCGGGGGATGCCTTCTGGAAGGAGCACGACACCATGATGCCATCGTCGTTCAAAGCAGGGGACCAAGGGCTTTCACCCACGCTAGGGGGGACAGGGGAAGATCCTCACCAAAGCCTCCTGGAAGGGGGTCGACACAAAAAGGTCTCGACATCAATGTGGCCGCCACGTCGGCCAGAAGATTCCTCCGGATCCATGCCTTTCCACCAGGTCTGTGGAGCCAGCACACGGGGACAGTGAACATGGCGGCCAGGCATCGTAGCCAGCTTAGAACGGAGTAGACCGGACCGCGGGCAGAGCAGAACCAGGACTCGGTGGAAGGCAGATCAGTTGCGACTGCCCACACAACCGATGACCGTGACCCCATGCCACCCGCACGACCGAGGGACAACCCATCTGCACACCCACCGGCACAACCTACCGCCCACACTATGCCGCGCACCACCGACTGGGGGTGCCATCCTGGGAGCCGAGGCCCTCCACGTGAGGTGGAGCCGCCACCTTTATCGGTGATGCGCGACCGTGCTAGAGCCACCTCAGGCGGCGGAGGAGGAGAGAAAGGAGGAGGGGGTGAGTGGAGGTGGCAGCTAGGGTTGGCTCCCGAGTCACCTCAGAAGAGACAACGCGGGGAGGGGGGAGGCAATACAAACAACTCACTTCTAGCTACAGTTGAAGCCAAGCAACTTGATATATTCATCTCTTAGTCCATGGGTTAGGGACGATGGGAATGACTATGAAAATTTGGCAAACTAGGAGAAAACACAAGGCATATTTGGAGCGGGGTGACAACATAGCAAAGCAATAATACAATGGCCGAGGAGCTTAGTTGAGTGAGTCGTCATAGATCCTTTTGTCAGCCCGTGGCAACGCACGGGCATTAAACTAGTATACCTAGTGCGCGTGTGGGCGGGTCACTTTTACAAATACGATCATCATGCCCTTACTAATGAATGGGGTATCGGATAATCTAAGCCTCCATGTGTTTAAGGGGGTCTACCGAAGCAGAAGTGAACAAAAAAAGGCCCTCCACGTGATGAAGGACGCAAGCGCTCATACAAAAAACGTCTCCTCTCACTAAAAGCGTATCGCCGAAATTTCTGAAATAAATCCAGAATAAATGTGAGTACCAGGATTTGAACCCTTGTGTGTTGGGGATAGCACTGTCCACCTTACCATCCCAGCCACGTGGTTGAGATGCATGGACGGGAGAGACAGGACGAGGCCAATGGGAGCAAGCGAGACCAAGGCACGCAGGTTGATATTCTGCAGAATGAAGCAGTCAACGAAATAAAAGACTCCAAGACGGCCGGAATACGAATGAACTGCGCGTCATGCTGTGACACGATGTCGTTGCTTAGAGCATCTCCAACAGCCGCGCTATATACGCGCCACGCTGAAATAGTAGTGGTTTTAGCGTGCGCGCTACCGTTCCGGGCGCTCCAGCGGACGCGCAAAAGCCGCGCGCGCGGCATATGTAATTCAGCGCGGGCGGAAACGTCATCGCGTGCCGCTTATTTGTTGCGCCCGCTCCCGCGTGCTGGACTCTCGAGCGCTCGTGCGCAACTCCACCTACCCATCCACTCGCGCCGCCGCCGCCGCCCATGCCACCCCATTTTTCCGGCGTCCGTTCCGGCGCTTCCCCGGTCTCTTCCCGCGTGGCCACGGCTTCCTCCCTCTCTCTCTAGTCAGCACCACCTGTCGCGCGCGGCAGTGCTCCGACGAACAGCGCTCGACCGCCCACCACCGCTTGGCGCCCGCAAGGTGTTCGACAAAAGGCCCGCAAGGTATGACACTAGTAGAAAACAGGGCATACGTCCGGGCCAGATAAGCCCATTAGTCTCGATTCGGTCATGAACCGGTACCCATGGGCCCATTTGTCCCGGTTCATGAGGCCAGGGGCCTGCCGGGCCTCGTGGGGCCATTGGTCCCGGTTCGTCTAGCCCCTTTTGTCCGAGTTGGCGGCATGAACCGGGACCAATAGGCCCTGATCCTGGCCCATCATCACTGGTACCGGTTTGTGCCCTGAACCGGTTCCAAAGCGTTGTCTTTCGGGCCGGGTCAGGCCACAAACCGGTACCAATTCAGTTAGGGGAGAGGGCTTTTGTGTAAAAGCAAAAAGCAAAAAAAATCATAAAATAAATAAAAAAGCAAAAAAGACAAGAAAATAAATAAATAGAAACAAAATAAAATAAATAATTAGAAACGGAAAAAACTTCAATCAATAAGTAGAAACAAAATAAACTTTAATAATGTAAAATAAATAAACTATAATAAAATAAATAAAAATACCAACAGCAGGTAGAAACAAAATAAAATAAATATAGCAAAAAGAAAGAATTTTCATAAAATAAATAAAAGAAGCAAAAAAGAAAAGAAAAGAAGTAAGTAGAAACAAAATAAACTTTAATAAATAAGTAAAAAACAAAATAAACTTTTATAAAACATGTAGTATTATTGAAACTAAAATTATATAAAATTTATGCAAGTAAAATTATCAAAGTATTTTTTGTTCAAAACAGTAAAAGAAAAAAGAATTTTCATAAAGAAAATTTTTGTTAGAAACTTTAATAACACTAACAGAAACTAGTGATTCACACAAATTTCAAAAACTAGTGATTCACACAAATTTTAAAAAATTCAAATTTAAACTATTCAAATTGGAAAACAAATGGCACTAACAGAAAGTTTATAATTTTTATTACCTAAAAGAAAAGGAACTAAAAAATAAATCAAAAAACAAAAGAAAATAAATAATGCAAAAAAACAGAAAAAAATAACTAGGAAAAATAAAAATGCCATCTACTTGGCCACTACGGCCTGAATACGACTAGAAACCCTACCATGGGCCAAGATTCAGGCCCGCAGAAGGCCCAGTAGGCCCAACAGACATAGCAATGACAATTAGGCACGTAAGCCTGCAATCGAGAGGAGCTCAAGAGGGGTGCGGCAGTGGGGCTTATAAACCACTGCGCGCCCCTCTCAGCTAGCGAGGTGGGACTAAACTTTTTGGTCACGGGCAACACGAACTTTGGTCCCGGTAGGTGACACCAACCGGGACTAAATGGGTGAATCGGTCCCGGTTGGTGCTACGAACCGGTACCAATGGACCCCTTTGGTCCCGGTTGGTGCCACCAACGGGGACCAAAGGCCTCTGTTTCCCGCCCTTTGTGCTGCTGAAAAGAGACCTTTGGTCCCGGTTGGTGGCACCAACCGGGACTAAAAGGGGGCATTGGTCTCCCGGTTGGTGCCACCAACCGGGACCAATGCTTCGTCTATATAAACAGCTTTTGCGGAATTTTTGTTTTCGTTCCTCATTCTCCCATCGTCGCCGTCCTCTGCCCCGTCGCCCGCGCCCGTCGCCGCCAACGCCCCTGCCTCCGACGCCGTCCCGCGCCGCCCTGACCCCGTCGCCCGTGCCCGTCGCCGACGCCGCCCTCTGCCCCGACCTCGCCGTCGCCGCCCTCTGCCGCCCAGTGAGCCCTACCTCTGCCGCCCTCTGCCACGCGCCGCCACCCTCTGTGTGCCGCCCTCTGTCGCGCGCCGCCGCCACCGCCCCGGTCGGCCTGCTCTCTGCATTGATGTATGATTTTTTTTGTTCATTGATGTATGTATATATGGATGTTGTATGTATATGTATGTATATGCAGATATATGTATGATCCATGGATATGTATGCATTGATGTATGATTTTTTTGTTCATAGAATTCTTTTTGTCAATTTATGTATATGTTCATATATATATATATATGTGTGTGTGTGTGTGTGTGTGTGTGTGTGTGTGTGTGTGCATATTTAGAAAAAAAAATCGTGTTGCAAAAGTTACATTTAAGGTTAGTTAATTTAGCGCATTATGGGTTATTAGTAAGTGCTTAGTATATAGTTGAACTAGTTTTTTTAATAAAACTACTTTATTTTATTATAGAAGTAGTTTATTTTTAGTAAGTACTACTTTAGTTTATTTATAGTAAGTCCTTAGTAGTTGAACTAGTTGATTTAATAAAACTACTTTATTTTATTATAGAAGTAGTTTACTTTTAGTAAGTACTACCATATTTTATTTATAGTAAGTGCTTAGTAGTTGAACTAGTTGATTTAATAAAACTACTTTATTTTACTTTTGAAGTAGTTTATTCTTAGCAAGAAAACTAATAGAACTAGTTTATTTTTTTAGTTCTTATTCCCGCATCGACGTCGATGATGCCTATCTTGCATCCTCGTCGTCGACTCGGCGGAGGAGGTCTGCTTGATCAGAGGGGTCATGTCCGGGACTGGGCTCCGCCAGGCTGGTATTGGGAGGTGCTACCTTTCGGGGGCATAGGTTGGTGAGGAGCCAGTCCGTTGTGATCCGATCCTTGTTTGGTAACGGTCACGTGGGCCAGTGACGGTGCAAGGCTTCCGGACACCGCGGAGGTGGTACGTCATCGTGTCAGCGAGGAGGACGAGCACGTCCGTCGCTACATGGTTGCGTTGGAGGGCAGGTACGACAATACCTGGCAGGTTCTTCAGGGACCTCACTGGAGCTATGATCCTATGATGGTTCCTTCTCTTTGGGTGTCCACTGCCCGCGCCGATACCCGTCGGGCGCTACGGTTCTAGCTGTATTAGCAATGCTATATGTATGATAGTATTCGAGGTGTATTGGTGATAATATTCGATGATGTACGAACGCAAGAGATGATGTAGTTTTGCTTATAATTGAATGCATGCTAATTTGAATACTACTTTATTTTACGATTTGGTTTTGCTAAAATTGGAGAGCACTATGCAAGGGCGTATGCATTTGATTAGTTGATAGCTTATAGGGTTTTTGTTTTTGTAGAAATCTAGGAGCCCCCTCCATCATCCCCGCCGTCGTCCCCGTCACCGACCCCCCCTCCGACCTTGAGGTGAGACTAGCTAAATCTCCATGTCAATATGAGTCCTATAACATATTTTGAAATGTTTTTGAAATGTCCTTTTTTAGACAGATAATTAAACGATATTTTGAGTTGACTCTAAGTCTGTCGAGTCTCTACCATATATGAGAGGACGAAGAACCCCGACTATTGTCGTGGGGGTAGCTTCTCCTTCGTTCCTGTGTGCTAGACAATTTTGTGTAATGCACTCGGGAACGAAAGGAGGAGCTACCATCACCGACGGTCGCAAATGTCAGAGAGGAATCAGTGAGGGAGAGTCTCCACCATATATATATGAGAGGACGAAGAATCCCGACTGTTGTCGTGGGGGTAGCTTCTCCTTCATTCCCGTGTGCTAGACAATTTGGTGTAATGCACCCGGGAATGAAAGGAGCTACCGTCACCGACGGTCGAATATGTACACCATGTGAGCTGAGAGTTTTCAAGAAAAGGCTCGACGGACCGATAGTCAACCCGTGATGAATAATAATGATCTAAATTAGGTTTTTTAGTACATATATTTAATTATGCAAGTTTAATATTTGAATTATGAACATAGGAAATGTCGCACTCGGACGACGAAAACCGCTCGGGGGAGTGCGACTAGTGTCACGACGACCAAGGTATGTGTGACAGGTTCCTTGAGCTGGACGAAGATCGGCGCTTCAGCATTAAGCTCGAGAGACCTTCGATGTTGAAACAGTACGCAATGACGACAAGTATTTTTTTCATAATTAAGCACGACTTCAACTCTTTCAACGTGTACTTTTCATCTTTTCCAATTTGACTAGCTTATCCCATGCTATGCAAGACGCTATGTCTTGGAGAGGATGGGTTTTGAAGACCATGAAAGTATGGAAACAAAGAAAATTCACCTAAGGACCCATCATGGTGTGGATTTTGAAGTAAAGCTGTACAATTCTGAGAGTGTAACCCATTTTGGTTGCAAAAATTGGGAAGCACTTTGCAAGATGTATGGTTTTGATGAGGGTATGCTTGTCACCATGGATCTTGGTGATCCTAAAATCGAGCAAGACTGTCACATCCCCAGTTTAGGCCTTGCTTGTCTTTGCTTTAGCATCCATGCTTCATGTTTAAATTTAAAGAAACTTCAAATGGGGATTGTTTAAACCCTAGCACTAAATGAATCCAACTAGGGTCAAAATAAAATATTTTTCATTGAACTCAAAATGCCCTCTAAAAATGTTCAACATTTCTGGTTTGAGGTGGAAGTATCTACCAAAAATGGTTTATATTTTTGCAGGGCATATTGGGCTCTGAATTAAATCATATGGTATTTTCATTTGGGCATTTAAATACTATAAAATATTTTAAATGCTCAAATAATCATAAACTAAAATGTTTACTGTTGGATATATTCTAAACAGTAGCCATGATTAGTTTCATGATTTCTGGATCTGTTTTGGTATTTTAAATAAAGCCCAGAAGTTACAGAAAAATAGAAAAGAGGAAACAAAAGAGAGAGAGAGAGAACTTACCTGGCGCTCACCTGGCAGCCCAGCCGGCCCAGCTCCTATTCCGGCCCAGACCACCTGGCCCCTCCCCTGTCGTCTTCCTCCCTGCCAGGAGGACGGGCGCGTGCCCGACGCGCGTGCACCGCCGTGCGGCCACCTCCACCCTGCCTGGCTGCTTCCTCCTCTCCCTGGACGTCTCCCGCAGCTCCACGCCACCCCCTGGAACCCC